>CM070034.1:129625051-129649118 GCA_036250615.1 Ptychadena robeensis | reverse complement strand
ATTTAAGCCTGATCAGGCAGGGTCCTCTACTCATCCTGTGTCTTAACCTGTACCTGTGTGTTATCTTGTGTTTTGTCTCAACTCTAATGTATTGTGCAGCATTGCGTATATGTGCTATATAAATAAATGATGATGATAATAATAATAATAATAACGAATGGTCTGTTAAAGTGGCCCAAGATGCACATAACCCTTTGTTATACCAAGAGTCTGAATTGGTGGTAAAACCACACTTTCTTGTTGTGGTGAAATCTAAGATCAAAGGGGTATAATGCATGCAACTACTGAAGTAAATGCAGCATAGAATTGTCCACAAAATGTGACACAATAATAAATATATATATGTTCATTGGAACCATGAGATACAACCGGCTCGAGATAAGACCAACTTGAGATAACACCAAAATGTTTGTTTTGACTTAAGACCAAAGTTTAAACTTACAACCTGATTACGGGCCCAAAGCCATGCACAGAATTGCCTGTGGGTTGCTCCAAGTTCCCCAGAGGTGTCCAGAAAATTTCCTCTGAGCCCAGACACATGAGCATACATAGTACATATTCAGGATTGTAAGCAAGGGCCCAATTTGTGTCCAGAAACATGCTTCTAAGCCCAGGTATACTGCATGATATACTATAACCCATACTAATTTCCCTTGGTAAGGGAGCATATATCATATGATCATATTTCACTAAAAATCCCAACATTCCTTTGGAATAACCAGTTGTGGTGAAGTAAGATGTATGGACCCAAAATGTTGAAGGTGGGTATAGGGTCTGTCTACATTGTTGTTGTCCTACCTTACAAAGCACTATGAAAGGCTTAAAAAAGTAGTTCACTTTGATGCAATAAAAACAACTAGAAATTTTCAATGTTTTAGGACAGGTGGCATTTAACTCTACATAGGGCAGTGGTTCCCAAACCTTCCTTGCAGTCCCCCTCACTTTTATACAAATACTGACATAGGGTAAGTGGAGTAATGGGAGGTAAGTATGGGAAAGGGGGAAGGATATTTCTTCCATGTTTAAAAAACTCTCTTACTAATAATACCAGAACGTGTACGCATGTCTCATCTGCATACACATTTCAGGACAGTGGCTCAAAAAGTATTAGATCAGAGTATTAGATTTCTCATCATTTCAACTATCCTTTTTAAAGGATATAACAACAAACCCAGAGTAACAGACACTGTGGGCTCTCCTCAATCCAGCCCCTGGCCAGACTATGGCAGCACTGTCGCCATCAGGTGGTACTAAGCTTAAACATTTCCCTTTAACCCAGCAATATGTGACTCACTGTACCCACAAAGTACAGATTTCACACTGGCCAAAAGCCCCAGAAGTGATATAACACCAGAAGTGGTCTTGTTCATATACCTTGTTACTATATAGCAGGAAGCCAGAAGCCACCTGCTGTACATTTTTACAATGCTCATCAAGAAAGTGTCCACTGTGTTGAAACTTTCAGCATGGACACAACCTGTCCCATTTCATTTGAATGAGAGAGTAAATCACTGGTACACCATTTTGTCTCAAATGTAGGGGCCCTGCTTTCATTGACGTGCATCACACCAACTGAACATCTATATAAATTTTTTTCATGTTTTTCAAATGAAATTGCATTAATGCCTATGCAGTGGCAACACACCTTTAATCACTGATCTTGCTGCAAATCTCTAAGATTTCCAGTTATAGGGTGCCAACCTTCTGTTTCTGAATTAGGCGATGTTTTCACTATACGTTGTGGATCCCGACATAGCATATTTACTCACCTGCTCGGTGCATGCTGTGTCTTCACTGCGAGCCGTTCCGCCTATGCAAGGCTCAACGTAGTCGAGTAGGTAATGTCTATGCGCTACGTCGGGATCCCTGCCAAGCAATATGCTTAGCAGAGGGGGTCCCAACGTATAATGGAAACAAGCCCTTACTGTTATAGATGGTCACTACCCTTGGTCAATTATTATACTTTTTGTATGCTGATATTGATCAGTTGTTGATGATGAATGTGTAATGTGTAACATACACTACATGTACCTGAAAGTCCATTCAAAAGTCACTCAGGGCTAGTGGCCACACTGTCCAGCACCAGTCATAGAGGTGAGTAAATTAAACTTTTTAGGGATTTTAAAATTTGCTTATTCTAAGAGATCAAAGACGAAATGGATAAACAGGGGTTTGAAAATTTTACATATTAACTTAAAAATACCCTAAAGGGTTCAGAGACTACTTGTCACTATGCTAAGTAGAGCTTTTAAATCAATAATATGTCATAATAATAAAAAGTCTTTATTCAATCAAAAACATATATTTATATAGCATTATAAAAACACAAAAACAACTATAAAACACAACATGTAGTCAAAATTCCATTAAGTAAAGTGACAACATTAATGATATAATATTTCATTGAGTAGGTCTGTCATTGATGTCATACAAGTTGCACAGTAAAGTTTTTGTTGGTTCAGATCATAAAAAAAACCCTTTTGCTAGAGTGGATTCGGTCCACCCGCCGATTCATCATCCAAATAGTTGATCCCAAAACAACTCCACAGTCCAGAGGAGGGGGAGATGAAATCTCTCTTACCTCCAAGATGGAACCAGAGTTGCCAAGCCTTCAAGCTACATACTGTACATACTGTGTTTTCTGGGGGCACTGTGCAATATATTTATATGTATCATCACCATATTCTTTGTTATACCTGCGAATGTGCTCTAATATAATTGATCTTACATCACACACAAATACTTATGTCACCTGATTGTATTTGTGTCGAGAAGATCACGTATTGTAACCAGAATTCCAAATAAACTAGGCTTTAAGCTGTATGTCTGACTGAATCTAGCATCACTGTTCTACACAAAGTCCCACGAGGGATCCTCTCCTCATTTCCAAAGCCTTCAAGCTAAGCAACCTCAAATTAAAAGAAAATAAAGTGTATATGGAATCACCAGGTGAGCTTTGGCATCTCCCACTTCATGCTACAAATGTGGTACAGATTTACACCAACAGACGCCGCCACTCTGCTTCATATGCAGGCCTTAAAAGCCCCACTTAGCGTGATGAGGAGTAGTCTCTGGCCTCCTTAGGATATTTTTAAATTGTTAAACTTGGGGTGTGGCAATAATTAATTTGCCTTGTCAAGACTGTCAATTTGGTTTATATTAAATATTTTACATATATCATATTGAACATATTGCTGGAGGCAGAGCTGTGTATAATATGGCCCACCAACTCAATAATAATGTTTGAATCACAAATAATTTCCGAATCTTTCCAATCTAAGTTAAAGACTTGAAATTCAGTTTATTTTGGTATAAATAGTTCCATCTATTTTGTAGAAATATTAAAACTGTGGAGACAAAAAAAATTCCAAATGAGTTGATCTTTCCAGATGAATCATAGCCAATGATTTGTTCTTAACTAGTATTTGATTTAAAAACATTGTGACACTGTTAGAGAAGACATCTAAAACATTTAACTCCCCATCTGATGTTGTGATCTCTTTTAAACAAAACAAACGGTAGGTTACATTAGTTGCACATAGAGCCGTACAAGTTGCATTAGCCAGCGAGAGGTCACAGATATGATCCGCAACAGGCAAGCTGTATAAACTCCAGAAATAAGTTTCTTTGTGAAAAGACAGATGTATACAATTTATTTGTGCCTCCTAACTGCAAATTATGCTTGCCATTTGTTTTTCTCTTTATTGTGTTGGCTCTGAAAATGTGCTAAGTGGTGAATTGTGACAGTTTCACTTGCAAAACTTTTCCTTGTTAGAGAATAAAGTTTTCTTCTGTGGCGGATAATAAACTATTTCCATGGAAACACTTGGAAAGAACAAAACAGGATCATCTCGGAATGACAAGGAAAGTAACAGCCCTAAATAGTCTAGAAAACAAGCTGCCATAGGAAAGTCCATTCATCTGTCCTTTCAAGAATTCTAAGAATGAAAATGAGGGCTCTTCAACAAGACGCAGGACTTTTATTTACCTACTAGACATATAAATAGTTAGATTTATTTATTTCAGTATTATCATTTTTTTTTTATTATTATTGCTACCAAACTTTGACAACAGCGTAAGTTTTAGGCATCTCAGCTAAGAGGCATTTTTAGCTTGTTAGTTATGAGAGTTATCACCCTTAACTTATATTTTTGCTGTCATTTCTGAAACTAAAATAATAATATATCTCATTGTTCTTACTAAGGAGGCCAGCATTTTTTAAAAAAAGTTTATTTTTCCCAGTATGGCACACACTGCTGAAAGCATTCCAATAAAAAGAGGAAGTTGTCAAAAGAGACAAACGAGAGGATTCTATATAGTTCTATTGCTACACCAGTTATGAATGTGATGGGAACACTTGATTTTGAGCTGCTATGAGAGACAGTCAGTAATAGGATTATGTCGTTCTGCATTATATACAAGCTAAATACGAGTTATTAACAATAGTAATGATAGCTACTTTGTGAAAAATGTCCAAATGTCAATTTCTTTTCTGGCAAATATAAGGAGTAGAATTTGACAATTTCATACATAACTTTTCAACTGGGCCACTTTTTGGAATTTTGCCCAAACCATATTAAGCTCCAAATTCATGTTTGGTACAAACACAAAGAATAATCTTTTTTTGGTTAAAGAATTGTGATGACTAAAGCTGGCCATACACCTTTAGATCTCTCTGTCAGATATCCTTAAGATCTACCAACAACTATGTAGTATAGGGTCCTCTGTGATTGAACACAAGTAGACTTTATGGTTTAGAAAGTCATTCATATTACATGGTTTTGTTAAAACAAAAGGAGATCTAAATGAAATCTGACAGAGAAATCTAAAGGTGTATGGGCATCCTTACAATAAAGTTCTGCCTTGCAGAGTGACTACAATCAACAAATCACCACTGTTGCCACTCTTGTGTTGTCTAGCTTATGTTTTGGATAAATGCCCCTGATAAGTAGTGGCTGTACCTGTCACCTCTCCCCCTGTACTTCCATTTTCTAATACCCTATACAGCTATACATTGCCCCCTTCACCCCTTTTGCTTCCCTTTCTACAAGCCAGGGAGTCTCTACTACCTCTTTTTCCACTGACTTATGACCCATGACACCAATACCGGGGAACCCCCTGTTTTCCGCCAGTTTGCTTTTCTGAAATGGACCTCATCCTCCCTCTTTCCTGTATATCAAACAATTGAATTGAGCTACTTCAAACCACATAATTTTTTCATTTTAATAAACACTGAATACATTTTCTTGCAAAGTAACCAGCACATATGTGGACTTCTTTCTTATTCTAACAGGCCTCTATAAAGAATCTACTAGCCTAAAGAATCTGAGAGTCGGTCAGGGAACTAAAGCTCATTGAATGGACCCCACCCGTTTTGGGGTGAGAAATTTGCCAATTTGCAAAACAAGTCTGTATGCCCCCTGCTAACCCTGCGTCATGCTATAAAACTACATATTTTTTTCACTTTCAATAATAAGTTGTGATATCACAATACTCTATTTCAATTATAAAATATCAAGATCCATCAAATATTTTGCAATGGCTCATCCAACAGAATGGTTTATATAGTAAATAAGTAAAATAGTCTATTCACCCTATACCTTTACATTAAAGATTACCTTAAAATCTTGTTATGCAGGAAGCAAATCCCTGTTTATTTCCTTAGTAGATAAATAGGGATCCAAACCAAATACAATATATAGATTCTCAACTCAACAAAAAAAATCCTTTAACCAAAAGGTATTGTCTGGACAAGAAGAGAGCTTGAAGAGAGTCCAAAACATATAATCAGTGCACATAAGTGGTACTCTGGTACTCAAAAGGGTACAAAAACTAGCTATGCGTACCTGCATTATTGTTACAAAGCTCATACGTACTAACAACTTTGAGGCACTCCGTGTCTGGGCGGCCGCAGCCAAATGGTAAATGTATACTTGGATAACCACAGGGAAACATAAATAACTATGAAAGGTTTTTGTTAGGGGTGTGAAATTGGGAATGTAAATTAGACTTCTAAGCGTGTTGGAGATCTGGTGGATGAAAGTCAGAGTAGGCATATATAAGAGTAAAATCTGACAAGAGGAAAGCACTGTGTTACAGTTGGAATATGACTATGAAAGGGTGACATTTGGACTGCATGTAGTCTCAGGGGTTAGTTACTAAGCCAGAAAATTTCAGGGTTGTAATACTGAGGTATGAGATCTGGTGGTTCAAATGTGTTGTACTGTGAGAGTTACATTTGACCCAAAGTCAGCTGGTGACCTGTGGATGGAGACAGCTAACCGGAGGCTTAATAAGGAACCGGGAGGTCCATCTGCAGCAAAATCTACCTTGCAGGAAGCTGATGCAGAGGGCAGTGCGGGAAACAGTGAGAAAGACCACATACATATGGGGTGAATACCAAACACCATCTCCTGGTACTCATCTGAAGAGCATACTAAAAAAGTTATGTGCACCCCTGCATATAAAAATATATCTGTTATGCATGACAGATTTTCCAATTAAGAAAATTTTGTATTTGTTAAACAATTTATTATTTCAAGGAACTCATAGACAGATCAATACTAAGCTAATAATCAAAGGATACTCAATATGATTCAATGATCACATAGATTTGGTTCAGGAGAACATCCCTCTACAAAATCTCATTCTTGCATTAACCGCCCTAGCGTGCGGGACGGCAGCACCTCGTCCAGCGCTGCAGCTGCTACACTGGACAGGTGCTGCCGTCCATACGAACTCGGGCTCCAGGAGAGCATAACCACGTGTCCTGGTTCCCCGTTGTCCTGATGCCTCTTTCGGATGCTCTGCTTTCTTGTGACTTCCTCCCCCCCCCCGCTCCGAGTGATTGATGAGGGCACTCGGGGCGGCGGCGCGATAATTTGGAACTGTAAACTAATAGTAGTGTTTATTACATAGTCCGGAGTTGGAAGCAGTTTCTCTACATCGAAAACTGCTTTCAACTCCCCTATTTTAACATCGCCCAGAATAAGTCCCTGATCCCCAGATGTGCCCATTTGCTTGTAACCCTTTCTTCCTGTGTGGATTAGCACACCAGGTTAGAAAGGGTTAGTGCAAATGGGACCATCTGGGCATCAGGGACTTTTTATTGGGCGATATTTATACATAGCAGCATAGTTTTGTGCTCGCTACTTTTTGGGGTTTTTTTTCATTGTTGTATAAATTTTTTTAATTTTTTTTTTAACCATAATTGTTTGTTTCAAATATTATAGTCCGATGTCTATTGGACCTTGTACGTACATATTTTGGAAGTTACATTACATGCCTACTACATAAGAAAAATTACCATTGAGTCTCATGGGCTCTTTGGGTACGACTCTGGACCTCAGCAGTGCGCTAGGGAGGTTAACAAAGACAGTTTCTTTATATATGTGTACATTGTAGTTTTAGCCTCGCACAGAATGTATAAAGCCCCCCATACATCTTTAGATAACTCCATACAATTTCCTACCAACAACTATGTAGTATAGTGGCCCTCCTGATAGAATACATAGTAATTGGAAGGTTTAGAAAGGTCCTCATATTACATGGTTTTGGTAGAAACTTGATTGTACAGAAATACCATGGTAAGATTCTAAGGTGTATGGGGGCCTTTGTCCTGGTCATTCATTTGTAAAAAAACAAAACAAAAAATGTATTGTGATTTCCAGCCTAAAAAACTAAAATTCATTCAAAACTACAAAAAAAATATATATAAACAGCATAAATTCACTGTGTAGTTTTTACTGCGATCATGATGTTCTATTTAAACCATGTCTGAGTGAGGAAGTGATGAAAAATTTCTGTGCACTCTGCTGCTATGAAAATAAATAAAAATAAGGGTAAAATGCTCACTGATGTCTGCTGTTGCTTCTCTTAGTTTCTTTATTAGACTGTCAGTTTTGAATGAAAGAAAATAATAGTCTGTACATTTTTTAGAAGTTAAATAATAATAATTTTGTGTTTATGCTCAGAAGTCACGCAGCGCGTGAAAAGCATAGAAAAGAATGTTATGAAAAAATGTAGTCATAACGTATAATGGATGGCATAGCATTGTCGCTGTATAAAAGAGGTTGCTTGGTATAATACAGGAACATACATAAAAACAACAGTGCCAATTTTCAAAAAGCTGTGAACACTAACATTTGTATATTCACTCACAATGTTCGAAAACTTTATCTAATGTTGACAGTGTGATTTCCATGGCACCTTTTTGAACTTAAGGCAGCAGTACACAGGTCAACTTTTACATGATCGCTTTCTGATTTAATCGTCTTGTGTGATTAAAATATCAACTGTCAGTCAAACATCGATCGATTGTACCACCACCCAGGGTCATCGATTTAAAACCGATCTATTCCTTTACTTAAATCTGTGCGCATAGCAGCAATAAAGGTTCCAAAGTTTTCCCCTTACCGATTAAGAGAAAATTGACAGGAAGTGATGTCACTTGTCTAACGTCACTTACGATATTCGAAACAAGGGAGTACTGAGCAGGAGTGATATTTCCGTGTTCTAAATACCAGAAGTGATGTCAGATTCGGCATCAGTAGGTTTAACTCCCCTCTTTCCTATGGGCTTGTCCCCACTTAGGCGATCTCTCTCCATTATGATCATGGCGCGGAGATCACAGGTGACTGTTTACACCTGGAAAGCAGGCAAGAAATGGGGGGTGGGACAGGAAATCTTGTTCAACACTGCCTGAACCCCTGAACGTGATTAGGGGACCGTGGCCTGTTATAAAATGAGTCCCATCAAATACATGGGCACTATCTCCACGCCGTGATTATAATTGAGGATAATCACCTAAGTGGGGATAAGCCCTTTTAAGTAGCAGGCTAACTTAGGCGGGAGGGGGCATTACACTCCCTCCTAAGTTCCCACCCAGTTTGCACAGATGATGGGTAGGGTGGGAACTTAGAAGGGAGAGTAACACCCCCTCCCTCCTAAATTACTCTGGTTTCAATATCCCAGGTAAAAGATTTATTGAAATCGGGATTAGGTTGTGAAAGTCACATACAAATCGTGACATTCCTGGCCAAAACTGGATACTTGACAGATATGCATCTATAGCTATCACAGTATAACACTCTACTATTGCTAAAATAGTTACTAACGTACACACTGTTGCTGGTCTCCAACTGATTCCTGAAAGAGTTAATAGTCCCATGGATGATTTTAGCAGTTATACTAATTAAATGCATCAATAGCTTGGCACATAGATTGAAAGCAGGTGTCCAAAACAAAGTGTAAGTGCACACACATACAGATTAGCAGTAAATGGATATGTCAGCTAATATATAGATGGTCAGTGATAGAAATATTGATGGGGTACAGCAAACCCTATCAGTAATTTTGATACTCATGGGCCTCTTTCTTAAGTGATTTACTGTACATGGCCATTCCTTCCATTATATGCTAGTGGGAAACAGCTGCTGCATGAACCACTGGTGAATAAGACCTTCTATTAATTGCATCAGTATGATGGGTCATAAATATCATAAAGCCTGAGTATCAATAGCTGACTTCATTGTAGCAGCTCTCAGAAGACATCTCCAGATGTATGTAAATAGGAGCTGTTAGGAACATTTAATTGTGGCCACACACTCACTCTTGAATTGATATATAGCTTTAATGATTTCATTTTATATGCAGTTGGAGCATATATTTTCTAAAGGATGTATTACTGTATATGCTATCCAAGTCATCAACCAAATGGTTTAAAATATTTTTGTAGGTCCTTCCACATACAGATAGGTCTACAACCAAAGTACTTGATACACACAACAGCTGTCCGTTTAATAATAATCCCTTCCCCACAATTTTCCAATAAATATTTCAATATACCCAAAGATCTGCAGGATGCTATCTTAGTTTGGCAATGCGATTGGTAGGTTGTTTTGCATTATCATATTAACTGTGTTTCAATTGTGTCATAATTGTGTAACCATTTGCCTTAGTATTTATGTTTACTTATACAAAGCAATACACAATGGACAACTTCTACCTTATGCCTGCCATACACACGCGATGTGTGCAGGCAGACTACCCCCGATGTCGCTCCGGGAGGCTAACGTGATGACGTCATCACGTTAGCCTCCCATTGCATTCTGGGGCCCCACAATCGGCCAGGCACCCTTTGTGTGCCGGCCATAAGCAGCGATGGAGACGCCGTCTTCATTGCTGCTTATGGCAATCGGCTCCCATCGGCTCAGATTTTCCGACATGTCGGATCTCTGGCCGGCCGAGAAGTGGGGCGACAGGCATCTGTCGCCCCATGTGGGGACATGCCGATAAACGGCCGGATTTTAACCTGACCGACGGCGAGAGCGCGCACGCCCGTCGGTCAGATTAAAATCCGGCCGTTTATCGGTATGTGTATGGCCAGCATTAGGCTGGCCATACACCTTTAGATCTCTCTGTCAGATATCCTTTAGATCTTCCAACAACTATGTAGTGCCGGGTCCTCTGCGATTGAACACAGGTAGACTTGATGGTTTAGAAAGTCCCTCATATTACATGGTTTTGATAAAACAAAAGAAGATCTAAAGAGACAGAGTCTGACAGAGAAATCTAAAGGTGTATGGCCAGTTTTACTCATAGATCTTCTGGTGCATGTATATACCTCTGTATTTATTTACTGTTGTTTAACCTTTAAAGTGTAATGGTGGTCTTAAATTAAAAGTCACACAAAAGTACTTAAAGTCACACAAATATGTTAACCTGTCAGCAAAGTCTATCTAGAGTGTTTTTCTGTAAATTTAGCATTAAATAACACAATAGGACACCATAGAACATGTTTCCACTAACCCAGGGCCAAGAAATTATTATTAATTAATTGTATTAGCATCCTAATGATTGCCAAAAAAGGCAGGACATGTCTAGCCCCCCTTAAACGCTTTGATTTGCACCAGTAAAGGAAATGCTGCACACAAAGGGTACACGGCCAATTCTCGGCACAACCGCTCAAACATGATGACGTCATCACACACTGTCCAGGGAGATTGACAGAAATTCTAAACATGTATGGGGAGCTTTAACCATAATATGAACAGACCCAAAAAGGCATAATGGCCACAAATGCACTAAAAAGCTAAATTCATGCCCAAAATTCTGTTCTCTGTGCCCTAGCTAGAGAAAAATGTCTTCTCCTCCAGTCATGCATAGTGCCCGACATGTGAAAAAACTGACTAAAGGGAACATTTGAATTCACAAGCTTCTTGTCAATTTACAATGCCTCATTACTCCAGTCACACAGACAGCTGATAGGGTTCTATCTAACAGAAAGGCCAGGCTAGTCAATTGACATCAGGGCACTGAAATTCACTGGACACTGAAAGGTTAAGTCAGTTCTAAGAAACCTCCAACATGTCAGCAAAAATTAGCGGAAGAGGGGTCTTGGCCATCAATAAAGGACACTTGCAATTAGTTAATGATTAGGATAGTAACATTGTGAAATCAATAGGAAGATGAGCCACCTTGTAGAAATTTGCATGCATTAAGAAAATCCATATCCTTACAAAATAATAGTAGCCACAGCACAAATGATTGTGCAAACTGCGCCAAGCTGGTTATTTATTGCTCCTACATAGTGGGTGTTATAACCAAATGTATTGTAGTATTTGACATTACAATAATCACTTGTTTTAAAACTGTATATTGGAATGAATGCAGCATTGGTATTTATTTAAAGAAACATTATTTAGGTTTAGGAGCCTTTTATTTATTATTTGTGATGATGCAGACAGAAGAGTTAACCAAGAGGATGAATGGCAAAGGATGGACTTGTTTTTCAGATTGGGACATTTTCCTTCTTTTGCAAACATAAATGATGTGCTGGAATAGAGGTATAGCTATAGCAGTTTTTATTGCAACATACATCAAGCCATTGTGTCTTAGTACATCTACTACAAATTAATGCTAAGTTAGTTCACAAAGATAAAGCTGGGCATACACGGTCCAATTCCTGCATGATCCGATCCCCGATTCGATGCTGTGCGCGCTCCCGCATCCCTTAAGGATCGGGTCGTGCAGGAGTTGGATGCAGCTACCAACGAGGATTGGGCTAAAATCAACCGTCCTGTTGGATAATTGTGCAATCCGACAGGACGGCTGATTTTAGCCCAATCCTCGTAATTTTAGCCCGATCGCATTAGTTCGGCTGGGGAAGGCTGTGCCGTCCGATACTCAGCACTAGCGGGGGGGGGCGTGATGAAGTCATCATGCCGCTCCTAGTGCAGAGAATTGGATAAGCAATAAACGGTAAATCGTACCGTCTATTCCCAGCTTTACTCTGAGAGCTAGAAATAATATCAGTCTGACTTTTTAGGATAGTCCTGTGCCTATGAGGTCCTATCCTGCCTCCTAAAACCTTTTTGTTACTATGTTGTTAGTTTGTGATTCAACCTCCCAAGCGGTATGACCGTATCACGCCGTTGCAATCAAGGCAGAGTACACTGTGCTGTGCCGCAATTCCCTGCCCTCTCCCCTTCCCTCTACACATGTGGGAAAGCAATGCCCCTTCATTAACATAGAGTCGCCCCCGCCTTTTGGGCATCACCGGCATCATTTTGCAAACAAACTTTGCAGGCTGTGCCAATTCTCCCCAAAAGCTCATCAAGAATTAAGGTTAACCAATATACATCACTCCAGCAAAGAAGGAACAATCTTTTGAAGTAGGCAACCACGCAACATTTGTTCAGGTTATTCGAACAATTATTGCCATTAAATCTCTGGACGTTGTTTGCATATTTTTTTTATAGATCGGTAATTGTAATCTGTTTAAATACCTACCAAAAAATTTATTTTCGTAAATTGATTCATTAAAAATTTAACAAAAAAAAACATTGAGCGAGGTTGGAATCTCTGCATTGCTTTTGCAGGTGGTGTAGCTATTTCGGAGCTAAATGCTGCTTCAAACGATAGAAATTTGTAAAATAATTTCCATAGACTACGATGCAACTGCAACACAAATGCAATCTACAGCACTGAAAAATACTTGATGTTACAAAACAGGCCTCAGGGATAGGCTAAACACACAGGTGGCAACCATGAACTACCTAAATGGTAGTAAAATGATGTTCCTTCTCTAAAACAGAAGACCAACAGCAGATATTGTTTTTTAAATATTTTGCTGCTTTTTATGCATTTTATTCTGCATTTATGCAGATATAGTTTTTGGAAAATTATCAAAATAAAAAACAAAATCCAATTAGACAGCTTTCCTAAATTACACACATACATTGCATTACCTCTACAAGGTGTAAACTCCTGTAAAACTCCTGTACACAAGGACACCATTTGCCCCAAAATGTGAACCAGTTACCAATGAATGTTTGGGTGGAATCAAGTTAAAGCATTATGTTAAGAAATATAGTAGCCCTTATACTTTCATTCAGCTTCATTCCATTAAACCCTTAATATCCCCCTTTGTTCGTTTATGTATTATGCCTTGGTAGACTCTTAGAACATTCTAATTTCTTAGATATTGTTGATACTTTTCACTTAAGCCGGCCATAGACGTACCTATCTATGGCCGGCTTTTAGCAGACTCCTCACAGCGTGGTGACATCACAGAACGGACAGGAATTCCACTAACACACGCGATTCCTGTCAAATTGTAGCCAATTAACTTGAAGGGGGAGGAGACTCCCCCTCCGAGTTAACAGACTGCAGCTCAAGATCGGAGGATCGGGCAGAAAAAGAACCAGCAGGACGGATCCGTGTGCTCCCCTATAGACCTTTATGTGCTCGGTGGGGGCCACAACTATGGCCGGGAATCGGCCCGCCTATGGGGGGGCTTTACACATTCCAAAGCTCGAAATGAAATTTTCTTTCTGCTTGTTGGGATAACTTCTTCAAAGTTTTTGCCTTTTTTCCTCTTATAGTTGTATACTCACTGTAGACCTCTTTTTGAGTCTTTTTTGTTTTTCCAATTTTTGGTGGTGTATGTTATAGTCATACACTGGAGCACAACCTCGTTCCTCTGTTGAAGCAGAGATAAAGAATAAAGTGAAAGGAACAGTAAACCTCTCTTTACAGAATATGTAAGTGCAATTCAGTGCTAAAATGTTAGTTTATATTTAAATCCCCTTACTTTAAGCATTGACACTGGAATGACTCTGTATGTCAAAACTGTCCCTCTGATATCATAAGACGTATAATAGATGAACCCTAGATACAAAGCACTGGGGAATATAAATGTAAAGCTATCCATTTTATATACAGGGTTATCATAGCAAAAAAGACCCTTTTCTGACATTATTTGAAATACCACTGAAGAGTTCTACTTTAAACTTTAACCCAGTTATATCACTACAGGCTAGTAATCAGCTTACCCACAGGGCTTTTCATCTCCCTGATAAAACACTAACACCTCTCTTTAGATAAGTGATGTAAATGCAAAGATAGATATACTCGAAGCTGGCAATCAAATTCCCACCACAAACTTTTTTAACAACCTTCGTGGTTTGTTTCTTGCCTTTCTTGAGAGGTTATTAGACATTTTTAATCAAAAGAAGTCTGACCGTGTCAGTTTAGATGCCTCAGGAATCTGTACAACTGACATCACACACCTGCAATAAAATGTTACCTGACATGCCTCTTCTCTGACTCCATTTCATATGAGCTGCAGTTTGATGTGGGGGATCAGCACGGTCAGAGCCGAATCCCAGGGCTCCCTGTTCATGTGCAGACAAGTCTGTAAAAGAGAATTTAAAAAAACTGTTCAATGAAGAGCTAGCTTTTTTTCTTCTCCTACAAGCACAAGTGCTTACAAACTTTGAGAACTCATGTCTTTATTTCCTTAGTTATAGTGTCACTGATGTCTCTTTTTCTAATTTTCTAAAGGATTATATGAAACTCATTTCACCTTCCAATGCATTTGTGTTAGTGTCTCTAAGGATTATTTTACACTGCCCTGTGCCGCCCTGTGCCGTCTGATTCTTGGCACTAGCTTGGCACCCATGCCGTCCGATTCTTGGCACTAGCGGGCGGGCGTGATGACGTCATCACGCCGGTCCTAGTGCAGAGAATCGTATAAGGAATAGACGGTAAATCGTACAGTCTATTCACAGCTTAACCTAGTTATCTTTAATGTGTGGGGGTTAATGTGTTCTACTGATAGACCCCATAACCTCACAACTTATAGACTCATGACTCTATTGTGAACTTCTTGGATATCTGATTACACATCCAATAGACATTAACATGATACTGTTGCACCATCTTTGCACTTATACCAGTCCCTACTCTTCCTGGAAAGAAAGTAATGTGCCTGTTGAAATGTTCCCTCATTCAGAAAAAATACCAACATATTGAAGAGAAAATAATTGGCTCTTGATTACTGTTCCAATTTATCTTAAAATTGTTGATTAGGTTTGAGGTCAGTACCCTAAGCAGGACATGTGGCTACTCTCACATGAAACTCATCAGACCATGTCTATATGCAACATCTCATTGATGGTATAGAAGAAATCCTTCTTCAGATTCCGGCAAAAAGGTCACCAGTGCACAGTTGTTATTGATCACTGTACTTGACTTACCCACTCGCTGTGGCCATTAAAGATGACTATTCTCACTAAAGTGGTTTCAGTAATTGTACGTAAGGATGTTTGGGGGAAAATATGGGATACTCCATCCATAGTATCATGGAAATATAAAAAAATAAGACAAGGTTAGATCTTGTTTGTAAAGCTATGAACCTAACAATAGATTGTACTACAAAAAATTTAATCTAATGTTAGTTCAAGCATAATATTTTTCATGCCTACCTCTCATATTGGACTCATTATAAAAAAATATATATCTAAAACTCATTAAACTCACTGCAAGCCAAAACACCATCATATAGGGAAACTAGAGAATATTCTATTTAGGTTAAAATTATTGAAAAAAAATAAAATAAAAAAATATATATATATATACAGGTTATCAATGTATAACGCCGTATTATGTGTACTATATATACATATATACTTGTATTGAATAGCCTTTTCTATTTTAACAAAAAGCTGCTTCACCATTTCTGAGAGTGATATAATTAAACAGATTAAATGCAATGCAAATATATCTCTTCTTCCATTTTTCTGTGTTTTAAATATTTTTAATCTCCTATTGCACACAGTCCATTAAAATACAGAGATAGAGCTCCATCTTTTCCATCAGCCTCCAATGTTTAACTTTCCAGTAATAACACCTGGGATGAAATTGTATGCTTGCCGTACTAATTTAGTAATTATTGACAGGGTGAGGAGTAAAAAAGAACAGCAAATATATGAAACTACATGGTAGAAATGAAAGGAAGAGTATTTTCCTTTTATTTAAGAATAAGTTGGAAAAAAAAGGAAGTAGTTTAATGCTCCGTGTGAGTCGACAGTTCCATTTTCTATCACATTTATAATTTATGCTGTGAAATAGTCCCAAATATTTTAGTACAGTAAAGATTGTTTGAGCTCTTTTAATAAGAGAACAGAAGGTGAACAGTACACACGGATTAGATCGAATGGAGAAAAGTCAAGAGAAGAGAGTTTAAAGTTTTGTCTGTTAACTTTGATCAGATACATTGTATCATTTATATCCTATCACACATTTCACATGTTTAGTTACTCAAATCTTTCTCATTAAACATATGTTCAGTCAGCAGATGAAAAAAGAAAAGATCTTCTGTAAAAATGACAGACGTATGTGTTGATCTGCTCTCTAGTCTCTGCAATGTTTCAAAATCAATAATGGAGAAAAAATTCTTCCGGCCCCTAGCAATTGGTCATATTCTTACATACATGGCAGTAGTACTGTTTGGGTTAGTAATTGGAGAATTTGATTGGCTGCTATAAAACACTGGCTGGTGCATGTCGATCATGTAGAGAAATTGGCTGTCAATGTTTTATTACTATAATGGAAATTAAACAGCAACCTGATGTGTATGTATAATTATATCATTTTACCTTAGAAGTTTAGGATATCCTGCATGTTGCCCATGGTAGACATTCTAGGCCCAAAGAGGTGCTTTGTCTCCATCGTCTATTCCCCCAGGAACTAAGTGCTGAACGATGCTTAGCAAATGCTACTATATAAGCACATTGGAATGCACATATGGAAAGGCAAGTGCAATGAATATATAAAACCTGCTGTGACATTCTGTAAACCAGTATTTACCCAGGAGGTGGGGCACTGCTGCCTGTTTGAGAGTAGCCATTTGCGGGCAGATTAATGCCCTGATATTTCAGCCGATTGACTGCCGTGCGCTCCAATCTCCCGGCAGTTGTTCGGCCGAAAATGGGGTGCACCCACCTGGCGAGAGCAACAGGAATCTGCATGTTGGATCGCACGGTGATCTGACATGTTGGTAGATTCCTGGCCGATCCTTTTACTTTGGATGGGGATAATGTAAATAATAATCAGATTTTACTGGTGCCAAAGTCTCAAATTACAAAATTATCTGTAAACAAGTAAACTCCTTTCAGGTGTATTCATAGGAAAGCTGTGTTTTGGATAATTATCTTTTAACAACTTATCCAAATTATCTTTTGGATACATTTTTAGATAGATTCCTTTTATTCCCCTCTTTTTCAATGCCCAGCTACTGTTTGTAGCGCACAAGGGCTCCTAGGGTCCCATGAGATCAGAATATCCAGTAAGGGCTGCAACCCCTACTAAGGTTTCACTGTAGGTAGCATAATACACAGGGTTTAGAGCAGTGGTAGGCAAACAATAATCCTCTAGGCATTATCTCAATTTATTGAAGGGAATGAGCGGAGGGGTGCTAGAGTGTCCTGACAACAAGGGGAGAAAGGGCAAAATTAAAAGACTAAGTGGGCTGGCTTTGGCCCCCGTGTCAAAAGTTCGCCCATGACTGGTCTAGAGCAGTGGTGTGCAACCGAGTTGATATGCAGGGCCACAAGTGCGGCCCTCGGCATCACTAAAGGGCCGCACATAACATCAATCCAGACCCTCATCAACATATCTCAGCAGGCGGTGGACCAGATCTCGACAGGCAGTCAAACCACCCCCTCCTGCCCCTGGGTGCAGCGCTCATATGTAGACCTGGTTTCTGTGGTCAACATTGACAATTTTACTGATGTAGGACCACCAAAGTGGATTAGGAAAGCTGGGTCAGTGTGTGACCACTTCACAGGTTAGGTTTTGGAGGTCGCATGGGGAGGACCAAGGGGGGGCGCCGAACAACAACCAAAGGGCCGCATGCGGAACCCGGGCCTCAGGTTGGGCACCTAGGGTCTAGAGCCTAGTGGAGATGAACAAAATAGTTGGTATTTGATAAATTCAGAATAAAACTTACTTCACTGTTACTAAAAGCAATTTCATATAGCTGTTTTTTTTATTCTGCAGTCCCGTCAAAAGGCAGCACGCAGAAACACTACTACCCAGCAAACATGCCTTATTGCACCATTTCCTTGGATGGTTGCAATGTTACCATATAGTGCTAGAGAAATGGCTCAATCTAGACCCCACTCATGGCAAGAAAGATTTTTTGCATCCATATAGCAGCAAAAAGACATTCTACTGAAAAAGGAACTTTTTCACACCCTTACAAATAAGCAGAACGTCTGACACATTCTTGAGAAAGAAGGTCTATCTTGTATATATTTTTCCCACAAACTAGAGAAGTAGCATACTGTGTGTATTCTGCATGATTTGGTCTCCCTGTACTTTCAGTGAACTCTAATTAAAGGGAGAGGATTGTCAATCTGCAAACTGCCCCTTGCAACCTGCTGTCTATCAGAGAGTTTCAGTACAACACAGTCTTAACAAGTCCTAAGTCCCAATGACAGTAAAAAAAGAGCTTAATATTGATGCGTCTATCTCATCTCTGCAGACTCAGTCAAGGGATTTTTTTTAGATGAAGGGGGAAAAAATGCTGAATATTCATTATTAGAGTGCAAAGAATCTTTAGGAATGTGCAGAACAAGATTCCGGCATTCAGTGTTCATTTTACACAGCGCAGATATTCTGCAGAATCAGGCCAGTGTGATGCTCGCAGCCCTCAAGAACCATTTCTCCTTGTTTGTTTAAGGCATTTCCCTAAAGCTTTCATTAGTCAACATTCGGTATCAAGCAGACAGTTTAAAGAAGGAAGCTAAAGCCTCCTGGAGGAATCTTCCTTGGAGAGCACTATGAACAGAGACACATATAGAAAAAAGTGTATTTTTTCTTTGGAAGGTATGATTGTAAGTGAGAAATATCTCTGACCTTTTTAAACACCTTTTTACCTGTGTAGAGTCCACACAGAGAACACAGCTGTCATTTCTGCACATGGTGTTGGAAAAATGACACGTGAATTAATGCCGAATTAATAATGTATATAAAAGTGCATTTTAAATTGTTCCGTCCATCACTATGCTATATGCTTTATCCTCAATTAGAGCTGGACACTTGCTGACAGGGTCAGAACCCAAAATGGAGATTGTTCACACTTATGGGTAAAACATGTCTTGTAAGTGAGCAGATAAAGTATGATTTCTGACAACATAACTTTGTGCCTGACAACCTAAAGCAGGCCATAAGCTTTAAAGAATGGATGGATGTGCATGTATGATCTCTCCATTTTTCAATTTGTGCACTGTGACATATTGGTAAGAAAAAAAAATCAAAGTTGCCACAGCGGGTGACACCAGAGCAGCAGTGACACCGGCGAAACAAGGGTGTGGACCCACTGGACCAACTTGCACGATTGGCAGGGGTGCAATCCGGGGCACAGATTTTAAGGGACTACCTGGTATTCACCAGAGCTTCCCGCGAAGGGAGTTGGATTTGGCTGCAGGTTGCGGTCCCTAAAAAGCACCCATGCAAGATGGCTGCTGAATCAATATGCAGTACAAAACGTTCAGGAGTGAGGGAAGTTCAATAAACAAGCCTAGGGTCAGAAGAGATACCGGAATGCAGTGCCGAGGATTAAGACGTAGAAGTAGTCCGAGGAACAAGCAGGGGGTCAGGAACTAGGAAGTCAGGCAGGTAATACGAGAATACTGTGACAATACCTCTCCAATGGGTGCTATGGCAGAAAGCATATTCGAAAAAAATTATTCTATTCAAAAAACAAGCCTGTACCCCACCATCTGTGAAGCCATATGTGCCAAACACAAAAGACAGAACAACATCTAGCTCCATACATGGTGAGTCCACTATGCCTGACAGCTCGGCATTCACCAGACATTATTCCACCAACCCCATGAAAGCAGAACCCACAATAATGTATATGGTGTGCTGTTCCAAGAGAGGGGAAACATCTGCAAGAAAAAAACGCTACTACTGCCCTGACTATGATGTTGTTGGACTCTGTGCTGTCCTCTGTTTATAATAAATGGCACAAAGGTGATGTTCTAGAGGAGATAACATTTTTATTTAAATTAAAGGTGAAATACAGAAAGTTCCATTTTCATATTTTTTATACAGCTTATGTTATGCTTTAGGTACAGACATCTGGACCTCAGTAGACTGCTTGGGAGGTTTAAGTGCATAGTTATGTTATTATTAGTGTTGAGGGAGAATATTCGAAATTCAACGAACATCCAACATTCAAGAATTCCCAATATTTTGCGAATGTGCGCTTGGATATTTGCAATGGTGGATATTCGTCATATTATGCTTTAACATTGTTTATCGGCATACAATGCACATGAATTCGCGCGATACGCACAGTGCTCACACTGGCTAAGATCACAGAATAAAGAAGAGAAGCTGTAAAGCTGGTTTGCAAATCTTTGCGAATAATTGCGAACAGCTTCGCACGATGTAAGGCAATAGAATACAGTCCAATCCATTTTTACGAATTTGAATGTTTCTTAACATATTCGTGAAATTATGCAAATTTTAAAATACAATATGCTGCTTAACACTAGTTATTATAGTTATTATATTTGATTGGTCAGGACAGCTAGTAGGAAAAGTGCTCCTGTATTTTTTATTTATTTAGTTTTAGGTTTCAAAAACGTGTCGTGGCAAGTTTTTGGCGTAGTCATGTAAAAGGGACAAGGGACCCTTTGTTAAGGATGTCAAAGTCCTAAGAAACGTATTCATTAAGGTGATCTGCTTTTTATTGTAATTATCTCCAGGTCGCTGGGATTGCAGCTGAAGGCCTATGTATTGGGTAATGCAGATGCAGGGTGCTTGATAAATGGCATCAATAGCCCTTCATTTTCATTTATAATGTTCTGCTTTTATCATTGTTGAACATTTATATTTTGTCGTTTTTAATTAAGTCTGCTGGGCTATTCAAAACGGTGAGTCTTGATTATTCTAGTTGGGTTCTTGGGAGTAAAGGTTGTTTAATGATCCATTCTAAAAGGGGCATAAACAAAATACTGTGGACCCAAAGATTTGTGCTAGTGATTTGTGTACTAGCTGCATGCAATGAGTATGTTATTTTATTTCCATTTGGTTCTGCTGTAAGAAGTGACTACCTGGCTTAGAGGGAGGAAAATTCACCATTGTATTCAACACAGCATGGAAGCGAGGTACAAGGTAAAGACAAGCACACTATGGAGACAATACGTATCAGTAACCATAAGCTTTCTGTTCTTTTTTCTTATAGGTAGCAGCTACACAGCTGTAACATCTAGACAGCTTTGTAAATGGAATCAATACTATAGCATGAACTAACCCCAACTGATTATGACAAAACAATTCATAGTAAGTAAACCCAGTGTTCGTTATTCAAGTATTATACTGCCTAGGCAAAGCAGCAAGCTTCAATCTACAGCTCCCTGCATGGTTAAAACAACCTTAAAACCTATTATCACATATCGTTAACTACACATTTGGACAGGTCAATGTCAACCATGCAGAGAAAAGATACACTTAACAGCAAAGAGAAAAGAAGAATCATTAAAATGACATAGTAAATGCTCATTTCCTAGAGATGAGCTTTGTAATGCTTTTTAAAAATTTTTTTAGATAAAAACCTCCCAAGTTTTTGAAATTACAATCAGGCCTTTTACATAAATTAGTGTAGTGGTGTTCCCCTGCATGACATTAATGGAGACCATTTGATTTAGGGATCCTATGGAGTTGCATTATGTAGTGGTGCACGTTCATTTTTAGAATGGCTGGACCTTTGCATGCATTGGGAATAGTCACGGTCTTCACTTCCCGATTGAAGAAGTACTTTCCAAAAAAACCCAGACAGGTTTATAAAGACGAGCTTCACTTTTGAAACATGAAACACTTAACAACTTTGGAGATGTGTTCATTTTCACTCCCCATCCGTTAAAATGTGTCAAAGCCCCACAACTTCTGCAGAAGAATGGAAATAAAAAGGTTTGCCCTTTCTCTGTCACCTTTTCAGCAACTCTGCAAGAATTCCTTTGTCAAAGGAAAGCAGAAGTTGCAAAATCATTATAAAAAGGAAGAAAGCCCAACGCATGGCAAGTTCATATAAATATTTGTAATCAAACAATGGCGCTTGCAGAATGACATAAGAACCCCCCTACTGTTTGGCGTCCTGGTGTTTTATTGGTGAAAGAAAATTCATTATTGGATGTAGCGTTGGTGGATTTTAAAATAAAAAATTGGACATTCTTTTTTTTTTCTATTAATTTCCTTTAAAACACATGGCAACAAAGGGACAAGGAAAAATGGCACGGCAGGAGGCGGAAAGTAAGAAGAAGAGAAAGAAAGGACATTCTATTACAAATAAAAATAAAGTATTTTTACATTTTAAGGGAAAATGAGGCTTGCTCGTGCAACGGTTCTCGCAGAGCCAGCCATTGATCTTTTTAAGAGACAGCATTAAAAAAAAACACAAAATAAAAGAAAATGAAGGCCCATTAATACAATGGAAAGACAACTCTAGCAAATTGATCAATGCAGGACAAATCATTTGTAACCTTTCGCCTTGCGAGTGCTGCAGTTTTCCCCTTTTTTTCTTTCTGAAAGTAAACAAGGCATTATCAATTTCATTTTTTTCCATTTCTAGATGACTACATTGAAAACAGAGATATTTAAAAGGACATGGATGGATATTTTTTTTATGCAATATAAGGTAACATAAATCTTAATAGCTTGTGAGGTCTAGTTGTATCTTTATCTGATTAATTCTTTGATTAAAAAAAATTTAAAAAGTTATTTTATACCTGAAAAAGGGTTACGTTTTGAAAATGTTATTTGAATGGTCCTGTTTCATTGTTCATTTATGAAATCCAAGGACAGGTACCCTCAGATGACACATTAAGCCGGCCATAGATGTGACGATTCTCATAATCATTGGTTGGCCGCAACTACTGGGGTGCCCACCTTGAGGTTTATCACAGTGATCCGTCCTGCTGGTTCTTTTTGTGGCCGATCCTGTTGTAGGCAGTTAACTCCTCCCCCGCAAAGGGAATTGGCTACAATCTGAGGAGAACCCCGTGTGTTAGTGGAGCACACAGGATTCCCATCAGTTCTGTATCCGACTCCTTCAGAGTGGTGATGTCACCATGTTGTAATGAATCTACTTCAAGACGGCCATGGATCGAAGTGTCTTTCTTCTTTTTAGCTCTTCATTATTTATTTCTAGATTCATTACCTTAATTGTTTTTATCTTGATTGCTTTAAGTTGCTTTATGTCACCTCACTTATGCTAGTAATACACATGCCGATAAGCGGCCGATTTTTAATCTGACCGACGGGACGTGCGCTCACGCCGTCGGTCAGGTTAAAAATCGGCCGCTAATCAGCATGTGCCCACATGGGGCGACAGATCCCTGTTGCCCCACAGCTCGGCCGGCCAGAGAACGGACATGTCGTCATCACGTTAGCATCTCGGCATACATCGGAGCAGGTCTGTCTGACCTGCTCGGTGTGTGTATGCCGAGCATTAATTCTCGTTGTGTCTTTTACAACAACAAAAAACTACAACTTTTACAATGAAAACTCATGTTCATCGAACACTAGAATGATGTTGGCAAGTTAGGCCAGTAGTAATATTTACTATTTCTTTTATGAAAAGAGCAAATACATGTTTTACAGTTATTAACAGAAAATAAAGATCCTAAGTACCAATTTGAAAAGGCATGTGTTTCAAGACTTAGCACTTTAAGCTAAAATGTACACATCTAATGCTAGGCATACACTT
>CM070034.1:129607362-129621206 GCA_036250615.1 Ptychadena robeensis | reverse complement strand
GCGAACATGCGATGTTCGCCTCGGATAGTTCTCCGGCGAACAGTTCGGGCCATCACTACCATTAACCATCTGGGTGTTTCACTTTTTTAAAGGAGAAGATTTCTGGCAGATTACATTGTAATTTTCCGCAATTCTTTGCCCTCCCACCCTTCTCATTAATTATGTCAGGGATGTACTGAAAAGAAACGGCGATGCCTTCTTTGAATGGAGGTCAATGCTGCTAATGTCATCCATGGAAAAAGATTAGTAAGCTACATTAGAGGCAAATGCTCATAAGGTTAAAGTTAAATTTAAACTCTAACCCGTCATCTAGTTGGATTAACCAATGTATATCATAATAAACCATTTCCCCAAATATTTTTACCCTTTCTGAATCCACATGAGACTTCTAGAGGCAAAAGTGATTGTGTTGGATTTTCTGTAATTACAACCCTTAGCCAGAGCACTAAAAGCTTGATGGGGCCTGACTGGGTCGGTCAGATGGGGGACAGATGTGACGTGTGAGCAGAGTATCAGGTGTTAAATGGTGTCACCAGAACTGGTGGTGGAAATCATTAAGAAGGTTCTTTCCCACCTGCTTCTATGGATATGTTTTGCTATTATAATGTATTGTTTATTATGTATTTTCATGGAATGTGCATTCTTATTTTGTACTGTTTGTTGACCTTTTCTTAATTTCTCTTTGTCAAAGCAGTGCACATTAGTGGAAGGATGACATGTGGGGATGTGCTGGTGTTAAGGACTCAGTTGGTGTTTGAAAATGTTTCAAGTTTAAATTAGTAACAAGTCATTGGAGAATATCTGTGAAATCATATATAAATATATGTATATATATATGATGGGGGTTGGCATTGGCACATACAGCCCGAGAAACTTCCAATAGAATAAGGGATTATATTAAAAATAAAGACTTTCCAAAAGACCAGTCCACAAGCAAACAGGTAATGTCACTCCATAACCAAACCAGCCAAGTTATATTATGAAATATGCTGTTTGATGTTCACAGGGTGTGTAGCTCTTGAGAAAGCCCCAGGCGGACGAAACGTGTCGACAATCACCCTGAGATATACATGATATATGTGGATTGAATCGTACTAGAGGTGGAACAGGGGCCACATTGTGGGTGGCCCCTTTTCCCCCTCATTAACAATTGGTTGTCCAATTCTTAATATTTATACGTTTTATGCTACAGATTTTTATATCTTAATTGGTCTGATGTTTTTTTGATATGAAGATAAATTAAATGTTTTATGTGCATAATAAAGATATTCTTTAAAAAAAAAAAACAAAGAAACATTTGTGAATAAATTAATCGAAGCAGCACCTCTGAAACCCCCATCATATATATATATATTTATATATGATTTCACAGAAATTCTCCAATGTTGTAAAAAAAACCTCACTAAGGTGAGGTGGGGGGGATGGTGCTTTCTTTCTTTTGATTTTCTACCTTAAATGAGCTAACAACCACCACTCCTATCAAAATAGTAACAAGTCATTGTTACAGAAGTACCCAACGAGCTGGTAAGGTTAAGGCTGATGGCTGGTACAGGGGGTTTGGTGGTTTCGTTCTTATGTGGGTGGACACTGTCTGGGAACTTGTATGCTAAAACAGATTGTTTTATAATTGTTAATTTTATTTAATTAAAACGATGGCCATTTAATATCAACCTTTGCATACAAAAATTGCTTTCCATATGTGTTATTGATGCCCCCCAGGGTAGATATAGATTTGTTGAACACTGTACAAGCTTAGTATAACACCATTAATATATTTATTATTTTTAATAATGATATCTATTCTGGTGGTTAAGATAGTGTAAGGCTTTAAAAGAGCTAAAGGCTACAAAGGCATTTGGATGATCATGCATGGCAGTAATTTTCTTAGAACCTAACCATCTGATCATACTCTGTTGATTGTATTACAAAGAATCTTAATTGTATGCCTTTGTATGCCTTTGTCCCCCTAAAATGAATAAAGTTAAGAAATGTGACTCAATATTGGAATGTGGATATCACCAGCCAAGCTGCCTATAAAAATCCTATATGCTATATGAATTCATTTAAAAAAGGAAGTTCTTGCTTGTGTATTTATAATTGGACTCACTGTTCCAAACATGAGCATGTGGAATAGCACTTGAACTTTTGCACATACATACAATGGCTAGCACATGCAAACGCAATTCCCCACTGTGTATAGTTCACTAAGGCTTTTGCAAAATGAGATTTTTAACAGTCTCCTTTAATGATAGCTGTACCCCTTGTGGTTTTATTTCTATATCATATGCACCACTACAAATCATAACAACCATTAGGTTGGCCCAAAGCATATTTGAAAAATATATATATATATATATTGGAAGCATGTCAAGGCTTATCTGAGGGACTGTAAACTCAGAAGCAAACCACACTCACTAGTAAATTTCATGTATGTAATATATGAGCCACTTAAGAAGATGCACCAGTGTGCACCCATTAAAGAGCAACAAAACAACCCTGAACCTTTTATATCCCTATTAGCAAATTGGAGTAAAAGTGTTCAAGGAAATAAAAGTGATATACCCATTATTCTCTCTCCCAATCAGAGTCCAAATTTATTTTGTTTAATCACAGAATCAAACATTTATTACTTCTCATATTATAACTCCCAGCTAAATATTTGGGAAAACATTTTGCAAAGCTTAGAGCAAATAAAGTACAACATTGGAAGGTCTGAGGCTGGTGACAGGAGAGTACTCCCCCCCCGGCTTCCTAAAAGACCAAGCACCTTGGTCAAAAGGACATCATTTAGTAGAAAGGTGTCTTTTTTTAACATTTTACTAAATAGTTAAAGCAAAAATAGTAAATAGTAAAAGCAAGTAAAAGTAAAAGCCAAAAATGTACATTTCTCCTGTACTGCAATCCCTTGACTGCTTATATATAAATGCAATGCTGGTAAATCTAAAAACATTCTTGTCAACAATTACTTTCAGGAAATCTAAACTCATAAAAATAAAAACATAGGACTGCAAACTTACTGTCAATTATGTAGAGTGGAGAAATAAAGAAATCAGTAAGAGACATGTAAGAAATTCATGAATGGGGATGAAAGCCAAATATCTGTAACATGAGGAGAGGACCATGGAATGCAAAGATCTAGAGGAGAGGGCTTGATGATGCTTGTATTCCATCAGTCAGGAAAAGAGATGTGTGCAAGATACCTGCTGCAGGTTTAATGCTGGGAGATTGAAACATTCAATTTTATGACAGTAGAGGATTACCTGCACAAACAAAATGTCAAAATGTAATTTACCATTATGTCTGATTTAATCATTATTTTAATATCGTGCTACAAACTTGAAGCCCTACTACTGCAGACCAGAGCAATTATTAAATTTCTTTTATTTCCAGACTTTTTTTGCATGGTTGGTTTTTTTAATTGTGCAACTTTATGTTTCTGTCTGTGTGTGATAAAAACAGAGTAAATTTTAGGGGCAAACTAGTTGGGGAATTATTAGATATATATCAAACATGAAACAGGAGTTAATTAGTGCTGTTTAGGATAAACCAAGGGTTAAAGAGTTACATTTTTAGTGAATCATGTACAGATAGATATTTACAATATTTTTCACCTCATAAAATGCACTATTCTGCCGCGGGAGGTTGCGCGTTCTGTGCTCCTCCTCCGCAGCTAAGAACTGAGCTTGGCTGTAAAGGCAAAGGCTGGAAACACTCAGAAGGAAGATCTGCCCACTGGTTGGTTGGTAGCTCTGTGCGGAGCAGGAATTGTGTGTCAGTCAGATAGACAGATCACTTCTCCATATGGTAGAGAGGGGATGGGGAAGCTTTCCTGCCTCCTTTAACTCCTGTGGGATTTATTTGAAATATATTCTTTGGGTAAAGATACAAAAATTAATTATTGCCCATGTGAACAAACTATTACGTATTGTACAATTTTTTTTTACAGTGACAGGTAATAAAAATGCTGTATTTACTTAGTTCCGAGCAGCTCTCCCCTAACACTTTGAGCGCTCAGGGGTCGGAGTTTGACCCCTAATTATTTTACCTGCAAGATTGTTTAAAACGTTTAATTGACGTATAAGAAATATAAGAAATTGCACATATGTGTCTTTTATTTGACATTTGATGTCACATGTGAGAAATTATTTCACTTTGCCTTGTCCAGATTCAATGTATGAGCAAATTTTAGGTTTTTGCGAGTACCATTTCAGTGTGCTCCATGGACCTTTGCCAGGCTAACGTCCTTCATAGGGTTGTTTGTCTTAACAAAATTGTGTTACCTTTCAAGTGGGAATTTAAAAATATTCACTTCCAATATCCCTTTTTCGAAAGTCTTGTTGAAATCTATTTCATTTCCCCATCTGGTCCCCAAGAATTTTCTCTGGGAGGAAAAAAGAAAAAAACTTTTCTGGGCTGCCATCCAGGCAGTGTCACAATTCACAGCTGTACAGTTTGATCCAAGTGCTTTGAGCTGGCAGCAAGGTAGAGCCAAGAGAGATTAAGGGCTTCTTTATATAATAAATCTTCAGATGGACAAAGCTAGTGATGACAGAAGAGAAGTGAGAAGCAGAAAGACATACTCAAGTGGAAACAAGTATAAAAGTTTGTTACACTGACACTAACTATAAGGGCACAATGGGTGTTCAACTCAGCTTGTCTCGGCTAACTCCCAGCTCTTTGCTGTGGTGTGGAGATGAAGATAAAAATTATCTCAGTATTTACAACCAGACACTGCTGGAGTTAAATGTGTTGTGTGCTGGCATGCTAATACATATCCTAATAATTTGTACTGCTAATGTACACATCTATGAGCTTTTCCCTTGTTGATGCCAAAATCTAAAACAGGCATTTAAAACAACTTACCAAGTGAGATGAACCCAAAGAGAGGAACAAAGGGTTCAGCAAGTTGTTATGCTTTTTATGAGCAACATATTTCCAATACATTTTAAACTATTAAAGAAATTATAGTTTGTTTCTTTTTTTTCTGGGTGTTTCATGAAAATGTTAATGTAATGTAAAGCCTACAGATTTGCAATTCCAGTCAATGGGAATGATCATTTGGACTCATTTCCAACCACTAGAGAAACAAGGATCCTGTTTGATGAAGAGTGGTAGGATAGGATACTGTGGGTGTCAGACAGGCCAACAGCTTACCAATCCTTCCTGCTAGCAATCGATCCACAATTGATCACACTCGATCGAGGGTCAATCGAATGGAAATCAATGTGCACCACTTTGCACATTGCTTCCAGCTGGATGGGAACCCTGGTCTGCACAACACTGGATGGGAGCTAACAGCCAGCAGACCCCCCCCCCCCCCCCCCCCCCCCCCCCCCCCACACACACACACACACATAGCACACAGCCTGTGTAGAGTACACAGCTGTGCTAGGCTCTGCCCCCTTTCCCCTGCCGGGTGCCGATCACAGGCTGTGTGTTGCGCGGGGGGGCCTCCTTTGCAGCCGCCTGTACAGGCGCAAAGCTGAAGAACAAGTGGCTCCTTGTAGCTGGGTCTTGAAAGGATAGTTCGTGCACACACATTGGAGTAGACTTATGAGGGTCACAAGTCTCAGAATAGGTCACCACACAACTCCTACTCCATCAAATTCAACCTCTCTAAACTATCAGCTATTACATTTATCTTAGTTAGTTCAGATAAAATAATAATCTATAGTACATACATTAACTTTGGCATAAATTTGGGTTTATAGTCAGTGATTGTAGATGTTTAAATGTGGGTCTATAGTCAGTAATTGTAGATGAGTAGGATAGTGATGGAACCAACATTTCGCACTAATCAATAGGAATTTTATATTCTGGCATTTATAAGATTATGTTACCCACTGAATAGACAAATATGGACAACAAATGTAATTTATAAATATAATCAATTGTATGATGATTTATTGCAAATGTGACCATTCATTGTAATATAAATATAACCCCTCCCCCCCACTATGATAAATACTGCAGCATGTAAAACCACTTGTCTAAATGGATTACAGACATTAAATTAAAGCATGAACAGTTTTTCTATGACCCTACGCAAACTCTGTGTATCCTCTTTTGCACTCATGTGGACTTGGTTTGAGGCTATTCAATTCCCTCCTTCCCAACATACACGTTCTCATGCATAGTTCTTCAATAGCAGTGACATGACCTGTTGATATGCACCCTTTAGTAGAAATCTTGATACTGTAGAATAAAATATTATTTCTTGAGATATCTAAGGTTTGACATGTTGTGATCAGACAAGCAAGTCTGATCAGGTTCACAAGTTCATCTACAGATACCGATACAGATTTGTTTTGACAGATCAGATCCTGTACATCATCTTTTACAGTCTGAAAAGTTATTAGGAAGAGGATTGAGAAAAGTCACCAAAATGTGACGACCCCTTGAAAGTGAACGGCCCAAAAAAGAAGCATCTGAAATGTGTTAAATCCACATTGTCACATTTATTAGAAACAGCCTAAATAATTAAATGAGTTCATTGAATGGCGCTTTTCAGAATCAGAGGCAGGGTCAAATGTCAAAGCCTGACATACCACAGCTTCATACGGAGCCCTTGATTGACAAGTGGAGGAAACAGGTTAAGATATTTCACGTGGGAATCGCAGCTTGTAGAAAGGAGGCACAAGGGGGAATTTTACACTTTAGGGGAAAAAGTTAATTGTGTTTTCCTAGGCCATGTTATTCCCCATACTTTACGACAATCTGATTATTATTTTTTTTACTTTAAGTTGCTGTCATTCAACTTTTAAAAGTTGGAAAAACTTAAAAAGATCTTTCATTTGCTATGTATTGAGGTGTAAGTTACACCTTTAAAAAATGCAAGCAAGAGGTATTTTGTTACATAATGGACATATTGTGTATCTTCTAGTATAAAGGCTTTTTTACCTTTAACAAGTTTTACACTTTATACTTAATTTCTCTTTAAAAATGAGCTGCACATGAATGGGAGTTACGTTTGTCAGAATGTGCTACTGTCCCTAAAATTTAAAATGTAAACACTATTGTGGATGCAAAATCAGTTACAATAAATATGTAGCAGCCACAAGACACTCAACAGCTGTTAAGCCTATGCCCATTATTTCATCCCTCCATGATGTCAACCTTGTTCATTGCTTCTTCATCACTTCGGGCATTGGATCTCTAGCACTTCCTAATTCTTATTTTCCATTTCCATTATCAATTATTGCACAATGTTTCTATTATCCATTAGTGAAAGACACCCATGAAACATTTTAACATTAACATTAGTTTTCAAAAACAGTAGATATTCTGTTTGTAAAAGTGAACCACATGGTGAGGAACATCTCAGTGAGATGAACCAAAAGTATTTCTTATTTTAATTTTGTTTTAAATGGAGATCATTGCTTATCTCTGAAAATCCTTTTGGCTGTCATGTGGGTTTAAAATTGTTGAATGGTTTCTGTATTTTAAGGCACTAACTCAACCCTATTTTAGGAACCTTACCTAATGTTTGCTGAGCGCTTACATCTGCCTATGCCAGGGCTCTTTACGTAGAGCTACATGCCCCAAGTGCATTTATTTGAATTATTTATTTAGTAGGCACATGTAAAACAGTAATTTAGGTATTCCCACATACTGGACAACATACAGGTATGACCACATACGGGGCAAAAACACTTTTTGAAATTAGAATAAATGCAGTTAGTGCAAAGAAACACATGGAATGGCATCAATCAACAATACAAGTGTATGTACATGATTTAAAAACCAAGGTTATGCAGGTAACATTAAGTCAGGAAGCCTTTTTGGGTATGAGGGAGACAAGGCTGTTTACTGTATATGCTTTCTTTGCAGAGTCAACTTTTCCAATGTTTGGCCTTCATTCATTCCTTTGTACCACTGTACGCAAAGAGTTTACACATTGTGCTGTTGGGAGGGGGGCAGGTGTCAATCACTGACAACATCCTCCATTTTGGGCAATCACCTAAATATCACCAGCTAAATACAACATGTAGCTTTTGCTGGACAGTTACAGTTCACAGGCTGTTGGATTGTCACTTTTCAAACTGCCCGTGTGAAGGGAGCCCTAAAATGAAATAAGGGTTTTATTTATTATTAAAATAAAATTCTAAGAAGTTGAAAAAAAATATTTTTTGAGCAGCCGGTCAGTTGATTGCAATGTACTCAGTTTACAAAGCAGATTGAATGTTCACTTTGCTAAAAGAACAATTACTACTTCTTTAGTTAACCGACCATCATCCTTCAGGAACAAAAATATAAGTAAAAGAAAAGAAACAGAAGACCCGATCCAAGGTTTTGACCTTGGCAAACATAATCTAAACCTTGCTGGAAAGACTTCATGTAAACTTGCACAACAAAATAGAAAGCAGGTGTTTGAGAACAGTTCAAACAATCTTTTCATTGAGCAGTGTATCAGTCAGTGGAGTTGCATGGCTCCTGGATGCATATCTATAAAAAATGTACAATGTTTGGAAACACCTGGGGACATTACTCCCATCTAGTGTTTTCTGGAGAGGTCAAGGTTGAGAGTAACCTGCTGTTAGCCATTACCCTGAAGGAACTGATGAAAATCTTACAATAACTTGTCTCATAAAGATAGGGAAATACCAGAGCAGATTAATAACTAGTTACAGGCAAGCCATGTATTGAATTTAAAGGCTTGTATTACAATTAACATTTCATTGCTGTGCAGCCAGTATCTAATCATACTGAGAATAAGGAGATTACTTCTGAGCTATAGCTTACATATATGCAAACCCCAACAATAAAGTTCTTTAATTTACTCCCTTTTGGTCTGCTACCATATATATAGACATTCATTAATTTGTTTTTACTGTATCTGCAAATATAACCCACTGGTTTTGCCAGTCATCTTGTCTCTAATAACTTCATAAATTAGCTAGGATTGACAACAAGTTCTTTGGAATTCAGAATTTAATATAAATCGTTGCCATATCAGGAAGTTTGCACACTATATTTCTGGTACCGGTTCACCAGTTGATTTACTATATTTCAAAAGCCAAAACATCTTTTATTTCATATTTTTTACCATTTAAGGCACCATCTAAAGTAATTAAAAGACACATTTATTTTTCTGAGACTATTTTGAGGATAACAGTAACAAATGATTGCTCTCTACGGGCAAATACTATTTCTCTTTTTTTGTAAATGTATTGAAGGGATCTTTCACATTAAACGCATTCTTCCACAGCACCACATAAGGCGGTGCATTTTTGGTGTAATATAAAAAAAAATAAAAAAAACCTTCCTTGCTCAAATCAGCACTTGTACATATTGGAAATGCAATCCATGCTAGTTTTGGGTACTGATCTAAAAAATCTCTAATATTTGCATATATGTAGATATAGCACTATATTCAAGATCTAGTGCCAATATTCGCAATAAAAATTAGATTTGAATATTCCCAATTTGAATATCCACTTATAAATGATTATATATCTATACGGCTCTTAAATAAGTGTCAGTGCTGTGCAGAGAACACTGGGTCATTCACAATAGTTTGTAGGAGCTCACATTCTAATGTCCCAGCATTATATTTAAATTACAATAACTATAGTCTCTTTTTTTAATTTGGTTTACCTTAATGTTTTCAATTTTTGAGGAATTTCCTCCCTGTACTAATTTAATAATTTAATATTTGCAATTTATTAGACGTAAAAAGAGCATGGACTTCAGTGGCAGTGACTAGTCAATAATGGAGGCCCAGTATCCAGTATTTCAGTGTGTTGTGGAAAACAAATGTGGAAGATGGGAGAGGGGTGCAAATTATAAATCAACCTAGGGTTCTGTTTAATCTTAGTTTTCTAAAGAGGAATGTAATTTTGGAGTTTAAGTCCTTGAATATTCTGAAATGAGTTGAAGCTTTACCTAACTGTTCTCATAACAGACAAAAGGACTTCCACTCTATGTAACATTGTACATGGGGTTAACTCTATACCAATGCTGCTCTTACCACAAGTCATTTTAGGGCAGGAAATTTAAGTAATAACAATGTACCATCTTTAATCAAAGATATTTGTTAATTACCATGCCTGTTTTCAATTTTTCATAGTATGGATTTTATTATCTGGCCACGGTTTGACTTCCCCAAACATGGGGAACCTATCCAAGATTCCCCCAGGCCCAAGTGCAAGTAAAAACATCATACATAATATGGATAATATAAACATTTACATATTTTTAATCCACTTTGGTTTAACTAACATGAACATGTTTTACCACCTATTTCATGTTTCATGACTGTATGGAAAATATGACCTTGCTTTCCTCAACCACAATGTGTAAAGCATCACCCCTTCCACTGTGTTCCATCTTGTTAGGGGCACAGGCAATAGATATGATGGAAGGGTGGGTCTGGAAGATGGCTGACCTCCATGGCTTTGTGCGGATTAGGCCTTTGTTTGTTTAAGAAGTCTAATTTAATGATGGTTCTTCATATCTACAAAGTTGGTTTCTTTTTCCTTTTTCCCTGCTGGATGTAAGGATTATTCGTATTTGTTTTTTTTTCTTTCCCTTTTTCCTGTGTGTCTGTTTTTATGATTGTTCTCCTATTGGATATTCACCATTATCAACTGTGGGTCTGCTTCCCTGTAGAGGTCCATAGTATCCATTCAATCAGGGTCTGAAAAGTCAAAATTTCATTTGTTCCCAAAGCTTCTCATCATTTTTAAATAAGGAGAACGAAGAACAGCGACAGTCATTTCTTATGATGGTTCTTCTTTATAAAGGGCACTTGTGATGTATATGTAATGCATGAAAAAGTTATAGGCAGGTATTGTTGTGTTATGTGGAGTCCTCTTATCTCAGCTGATACTTTTGGCAGTTTTCCATGTTGATCAAAGGCACCTCTTAATATATGCACCCCTTTACATGAAAAAGTATGCTAGAGGTCTGAAGAAGTCCTTGAACCTCCGAACAATATAACACCATGTACACCTTTCTCTGTCTCTTTTTAACTTGTCTTACACTTGGTGGAGCGAGGGTCTATGTTACGAAGAACCAGTCATTCTTTTGTGTAAGTTTTTCTGATTAAAGAATGGATTCCCGCATTGAATGGTGTTCAATGCTGATCTGAAACACCTATTGCCAACATGAATTCTTAAAAAAAACTTCTGATTAGTTAAAGCTCTATCATTTTTTTCTTGCTTTCTTTTTTGGAACATAGAGGGGGGGCCAGTACAAAAGTTTTTCTCATTTAGGTTTGGTCTATGAAAAAAATTTGCATTTATGCAGTTGATAAATCAACTAGTAACTTGCTTTGTAGTAAAACGTGAAAAAAAAAATAAGATTTTGTATCTGAAATGCATTTAAAGTAATGGCAAGAAAGAACTGTACGTAAAGGCATTTGAGCTTTTCCTTATTAGAGGCAGAGATATGAGATTTTTTTTTCTAGAATGGAAAAAATCAGGTTGTTTGTGGGAAAACCCTAGCTGTAAAAGTAGGTTTGTGTTTTATTGCAATTAACTAAGAGTCACACATATTGCACCACTGTATTTATTAAGATCTAATGACTATGAGCTTTTACATGTGATGATAATTGTATTAATTATCAAATATTAACAATATGTTTTATGTTATTAAATGATAGAGTATTGACTTAGGGTGTTTGTCAGTAAAGCAGATCAAACCACATCCTATAAAAGTTTTTCATCTCCTTCTGTTAAGACAGTGGTTCCCAAGCTGGGGGGTGGACCCCCTGGGGGGCACAAAGGTATTCCAGGGCTGGCACAGGCCCTCATTCTTAACCTGTGTTTGAATAGTGTGGGGGCTTGATAATGTTCCTAAATAGAAAAGAGGGTCCTGCAAGGAAAGTTTAGGAACCACTGTGTTAAGCTAAGGTTAAAGACAAGTTTGTTTTTGAATTTTTCAAATTAGGTCATGGATACCTGATAAATACGCACACCATCAGAGGAGACACATCGTCTGCTACTATACAGATAAGTAGGTGCCTTCATTTACTGTATTCACTAAAAAAATGGTCTAATAATAGGAAACAAATTCCTATTACTTGTCTGAATACTAATTGATTGCATAGTGGCTTCTACAGGCTTGCACAGACATTTTACTTGACAATAGAATTATTATACATTTGGCTTTCTATGTGAGTTGCTCAGACCCAACAGTTACCGGTACATTTAACGGCCATTCGAGTGTATGTATCAGAGTGTACACAAATCTCCTTTAGTTTGAATTTCTCTTTAAAATAAGTTTTAGCATAGAATGGTATGTTGGAGTTTGCTTTTCCATGTTTTGTTTTGTTTTTCTTTTAGTTTTGAATAGAGTGGGTAATGATTAAGCATCCTGTTTGGAGCTCAATTGGATTAAAATCCTTTCTAATTCTGTTCAAAAAGTGTCCCACTGTATATTACTATTTTTCTCCCAATGGATATACTAACATCGCTGTGAGATTTGGTAGACAGTGCTGCCCTTCCTTTTTCTAGTCTAAATCCTCCTATTCAGTGAAGAAATGGGACGCTAAAACAGAAGCTGCCCACATTTAATTCCATTAATAATTATCCACAGCAGTCAACTAAAACCTGCCTTTATTGCCTTACCCCTTCAGACCATTATTCTGATCTAATGATTGACATTATGAAGGAGAAATTAGAAATTGAAATGGAATTGTTTTTGTATGTATATCCACAACACCCAATACAAGGAGGCTCAATCTGAGATCACTTGATCATCTGGCAACTCAGCAGTTCACCTCTCCATACAGGTCACGGCTACAACCCAGAAGATAAATGTAGGTTCTTCCCACACTTGCAAGACAAAATGATTGTGAGCAAATTTGTACTGCAGCTCTGTGCACATTGACTTAATTTGGAGTGCAACCACATCCAATTGAGTGGTCTTATCGCTTGGGTGAAACATTTTGAAACATCTAAAATTAAGGAGGTTTTTTCTTCACATCAGATATCAGATAATTATAGAAACAAAGTTTAGTTTTGCCTAAAAATGTATTATGGAACAAGCAAATAAAGCTACAATAATTCATGTGGAAGTGGTCCATGTGCAGCAGTGAAGGGATCTGCTGGTGTGTATCCACCAAGATACACCTGCTGGACCCTAACGAGATGACCGGATGTGTCTCCACAAAAGGAGCTGGGACCACTCAGTCAGGGCTCCTAAGGTAAGGGAGAGGTTGAAGACAGTGCTGCTGGGTGCAGCAAACACAGGGCACACAAGGAATGTGTGGCCCCCTGCTGATGGCTGCTAGGAGGCAGGCCATTAAGGGTACCTAAAGGAAGGAACTGTTGTTTGATTGGTGCCAAGCCAGGAGGCTTGGCATTTTTAAGGCTTTCGTTTAGCACAAACCTTGCTTACCAAATATATTTACACAGATTTTCCCCCTTGGACAGAGTTTGACTCCACTCCACAATGTTACAATTTCACAGGATTGCACAGACATAGTAGCCAGGATCATTTAGAGGGAGATCAATCCCAGGCCCTATAAAAGGGGTCTTGAAGTGCTCTATGTTGCTATAGTATAGGATGATGAAGGAGGACCGAGGTGTGTGAGTTCCTTCCCACCAGTGCTCTTTGTTTGGATGTATGCGGGTGATTTCCAAGCGGGACAGTCCACGTTTAGTGTTGAGACCTCTGCTGTGGAATTAATTAGCTCTTTTGGAGAATAGCCATTTGGCAGAGGATGCAGTGTCCAGAACTGTTAGCTGGCTACCAGCACTGGAGTGACCCCTAAATTCGGGGATTGGGGGAGCTCTCCAAGCGAGGAGGAGATCCAGGAGAACCAGGCAGTAACCACCAATGACCTCACCGTGTGAGGGTTTTCCCTGTTGTATAGTCTCTCTGTAATGCACTTCCTT
>CM070034.1:129592662-129604094 GCA_036250615.1 Ptychadena robeensis | reverse complement strand
AGACTCCTACCCAAAATGTGCCATGCTTATAATCTCATACCCAAAATGTGCCATTCTGATATACTCATAACCAAAAATGTGCTAGGCTGATAGACTTATACCCAAAAAGATTGAGGGTTGTAATAATGTCAAAAGGTGCTTCATTAGTTGCACACTTATGCAACCATGTTTTTTTCTCTCTCTATCTAAAAGATTTCAATTTGTTTTCCAATTGAGTGGTACAGTTTATAGGTCACATTAAAGTTCTGAAATTATTTTCTATGTCTCATGTTCATGTCTCATGACATTTTAGACTTTTTATATCCACTGGATTTGCCTGACTTAAGCCCCCCATACACCTTAAGATCAATCCATACAATCTCCATTAGATCTACCAACAACTGTGTGGTAGAGTGGCCTCCCTGATAGAATACATAGTGATTGGAAGGATTAGAAAGGTCCTCATATTATATGGTTTTGGTAGAACAAAATTTGATTGTACAAAAATTGTATAGAAAGATTGTAAGGTGTATGGGGGGTCTTCACAGATTTAAAAATAACATGTACTGATAAATAACTGTCTTTTCATATTGACCCTTGGAATAAAAAAAACCCTACAAGCACAGGGACAGCATCTATAAGTTATTGATGGTTTACTCTAGAGGTGGCTGTTATATTTTTTGGATATTTTGACCAGCTGAATGTGAGTTAACCGCAAATCCCCTTAATATGCTATGACATCATCACCAACATTGCTAGAGATGTAGAAAATTTTGTGAATATTTAAAAAAATTAAAAAGGTATTGTTCTATGAAATATAGTGTTTGAGTTTACATTTTGGCTAATCATTACACTTGCTAGAGCAAATGCTTGTTTTGTGATGTTCCCACAACTTTCCTAGGTCCAGTACAAGTAACTCTCAAATCAATATTCTGCAACCATCTCTAGTTGTCTCTTGGAATTCAACCAGCTTTAGAGACCTAGGTGTGCAAATAATCCTCAAAACTTCTAACCTGGCATTAAGTTTTCTTAAAGGGCATCAAACACACTGGCAAATGTAAGAAATTGTCTAATTTTATTAAACCCATCCCGGGACACAGTCTATAAAAAATATTACTACGCCCTAGAAATATGATCATACCAGATTATATCAGGTGACACCATACTTGATTATCTATTCTTGAAAACTTTGGTGAATTACTTGCTGTCTCTATTGATTTGGGGTCTTAGTTGAGTGAAGTCTCAGTCATGCGTTAACATGACCAAAGATTGTTGCTGATTGCAGTCTGTTTAAAAATTGACAACAGACACGGTTATGTTGCTCAGGCTAGAAGGATATATAATATATGTACACGTTCCTCCACCCCAGCTGTGCTCCTCATGAATACCCAACACACTAAATATTTAAGCATTTATATCAAATTTGAGTAGGCTATGAGGTAAACCTACCTTACGTGGTAAGGTGGTTGTGACTAAAGCTGTCATTAGGTGCTGACCCATTGTGGGGCTCAATCACACATAACAGGTACTGTTTACCTACCTGCATAAATGGAATTTTAATGTAAAGAGTACCTAGTGTAATATTATTTATTGTCTCTCAGAGAAGCTCATAGTCTAATGTCCCTACCATAGTTGTATGTAACCAATACAGTCTAGATCAGTCATTGGAAAACTACGGCCTGGGGGCCAGATCCGGCCTGTTTAGCTTTTAAATCTGGTGCGTTGTCACCTTGGCTCTTTGGGTTCCCTCCCCTTATCCCCTGCAATTAGCATACATAATGTCTAGAGGAGTCCATACATCCGATTTATCTTCGCTCATTGCAGGGAACAAGCGGAGGGGAGTCGCCAAAGTCTTTGCATTTTGAATGAAAAGTGCCATGTATATCTTTATAATTTTTTTTTTCACTTCCTTGGCATGATTTTCTTAAGTGGTACAGCAAATAAAGAAGATTACAATGTCCTTGTAACACATCCTGAACATCATCAATGATGCCAGGGACAAGAGGAATTAGGACACCTATACTGTGTGGCCAATACAGGCTCCTGATCTGGCCCCTTTGTCAAATTTAAGAACCCATTGTGACCCATGAATAAAAATGTTGCCCACCCTTTTCTGGGTCATAGTCTAAGAACACAGTCTTAGAACATTTATTTAATTTTATTGGAGGAAGCCAGTTGGGCATTATGACCAAACTCAGTACAGTCACAGTTTGTTCTTAAAACAAACGGACCGGGATCGGGCATACTTGCCTGTGTTCTATGAGCGTGCAGTGATCCTGCATCGCTGATCCCTTCCTGTGCTGTGTCTTCTGTGTCATTGATGATGCCAAAGACATGTGGGGGGCAGTGCCAAAGACCAGCCCATATTGCCCGCGTCTGGATGATGCTTGAAATGTGTAGCGGGGAGGATGGGGAAGCACGGCGATCTATTGTATGACCCATTGCAGATAGTGCCCATGCGGAGACTGGAACCTGGGACCCTAGACCTGCATGGTCAGAGTAGTAGCCACTGAATCACAGAGTACCCTTGAAGAAATTAACTGTCCAGATACCCCCTATTTGCCAGATTGGGGTCATCAGATCTGTGTGCATAGGATCAATAATCCTGTTTTAATAATGCACGTTATACATTGTTTTATAGGTGGAAGGAAAACCATATCTTCCATTTGCTCTCTCCTACTAACCCATTTGGCCATTATCCTGGAGAAATACTCTTGGGTATTGGCAGTCCATACAATATAAGAAGATGCAGCAGTGTCCTTGCCATAGACCTCGTCTTGGTTTTCTTTCAGCTGTGACCATCTACATAAACACAAAACTCTAGTTGTGTCACCTTGGCTGAACACCTTGCAGATTTGTCCCCTCTACCATGCTGACGTCAGCCTCCCAGATGCTGTAAGTGGTTAGATACTGTTCACATGTTATTCTCAGCTATAATTTTGCTCCAGTTTTAACCTCACCACTTTGAAAAATAATTGTCCCTGACAAGAGGGTGAATCGCTGGCAGTGAGTTGATAAGCATTACATACAGATGACAGAAGTCAGCACTGTATTACTAACACTGTGACATATTGGATTACCGCTGTGAATATAATAAAAGAGAGACGAAACACTTTGGCAGCTCAAAGACAAGCCAATTCTTAACTCTCTGGTGGTACTATTATCTTCCATTTACTGCCACTGATAACTAGGGTGCATTTAGCTGCTTTCTGAATCTACTTATTGTTCACTTAACACGTTCCTGGCTGGACAAACGGGATGGATCAGGGCTGATAATCACGTGTGAAACTACTTATACCAAATGTTATCTTCCACAGCTTCGCTCTGGATAAGTTGGAGAAGAGGAGGCTTTGAACTTGCCATGGGAAAAAAACAAAGGCCTGGATGTTACCCAACATGTCTTGTCTAACTACACCTCTTCTACTGGATTTCAGGCATGGCGACATGCACACGCTCTTGACACAAGAGATATGTGTGATCCTTTGGTTTGTTGAGGTAAAGATTTCTCATGCAGATTAAAGAGTTGTAGATAGGACACATTATTAATTTGTCATCTGTTCTCTGTGTATGAAACAGTGGGAGGCATAGTAGAAGAGTTTCCATCATATTTCTATATCTACCTATGGCCCCACTGGGGACATTTCCCCTCACTTCCTGCCTTGGTGAGAACATTGTTCAAGGTGGTGGTGGCGGGGTGTCAAATGCTAATCCCCCCCCAAAAATTTTTTTTTTATAAAAAGGTTTTATCTGACAAGCATGCTAACCCATTAAGAAAAAGAGGTTTGACTGGTATTGCCATAAGGATTACTTTAAAACATATTAAACAGCTAAAAGAACAAATTCAGGAATACAACCAAGCAGCTTTTTAAAAAGTTTTCATTTGAAAAGTTAAAGTCTAACTCCAACACAAGTCTAATTCCAGTGGAGGGATCCAGAAATGTTCTCCACAAATAATTAGCCCTGAGCCACAGCATATGGCCAACAACAATATCATTCTGTTTAGTTTAAAAAAACAGTGTAATTGTAAAGTTTTGGGGGGTTTAAATAACAACTTTATTAAACTAAGACGCACTCTGCTCTAAATTCAATTCCTGTGCTATGTAACAGCAGAGGGGGTTGGCCAATTTATTTTACTCTGTGCACAGGTGTGCACAGCTAATCCTGATATATCTGCCGAGCATAAGGCTAAGTTTACACTGGCGGTATGAGCGGCATAGGCAACATTCGGATTCGCAGCATGCCGCGAATATTTGGAAAGACATTCAGAAGATATTCGGTAAATATTCACATTCGGCAATGTGTTGCAAATATTCCGTGCGCAATATATGTTTAACATGGCGTGTACGCCATTTGCGTGCCTAGTGGTTGCCTTGCGGTTCCAGCGTTTTCACCTGCTACCTGAATCCTGACTGAGCTGAACAAGTGCTGCTGTGCTGAAAACTTGGAAAACTCCAAAAATGGTTGGCAGGAACTTTAACTCTGAAGAGAGGGAGATGGTCCTGACTGTAAGTACATCAACTAACCTAACTTTGTTAAGTATGCCTTCCCATTCGTTCACATGCATTGAGGGGTGTGTTGAAAAAAAAAATAGAATATTCTACATTGCAAATTTTTACGTGAATATATTCACCATCTTCGCGAATTACCGAATCGGAATCGTAATATTCACAATCATCACTATTTAGCATGACCGACCGGCGGACGCCACATTAGGCGCCCGCTGGTCGGTTTTTGGGCTGCTGTCCCATAGAAACTCTATGGGGTCCTTAATTAGATGCCCTGTAATCGCCTGCACTGTTTTGCAGATGACCAAAGGGAGTCTCTATCCCGCGGCTGCGGGAGCGCACTGGTGGTTTTCTCCATTAATGGAGGGGCATCGGTCTCCCAGCCCATCGATGACACTGGTGACGTGTACAGGGGCATGGGAAGGGCAGGAATTTTAAGCAGTTTACTATGTACACTGCTGGGATTTTACGGGCAGAACACTACAGGCAGAACGCTAGGGAGGTTAAAGAAAGCAGGTGTCTCAGTTGTCGATGTATAAAAACTAGAAAAGGTTATGTCTAAAGAGTTTGGATTCTACCAATCAACATTTAGAAAGACCAATTTGCAGATTAACACCCGCAGCCAGGGCACCGTGGACGTGCGAGGGTGTTGCTGAGGTGTTACAGTTGAAGGGGAGGAACTGGTAATATTTATATTTTATATATTTAATATTCATGTTGTTTTCTTTTCTACTTGTTTTTTCTTTATTGATTTCATGTCACAGCATATGCGGGTCCCTGGCAGTGCCTAGGTAGGAAAAATCGTGTTTACATTACCAGTACTTTGGTCATGTGCTGGTGGAGTAGGGCTGTAGGAGTGGGGCTGTAGAAGTAGGGCTGTAGGACGATAATGTTCAGCTCAATGACCCAAGGTGATGATGGTTAAATGGTGGTAGGTGGACTCAACATCGGCAGATTACCCACCAAGCTGGTGTAGGTGAGACTGGTGGCTGGTAAATGTTTTTGGTATTATGTGGTGTAATGTCATTGAGTGGAGAACACTGTCAGAGATCAGGTGTTTTATATTTTACTTTGTAGGATGTGGCCAAATGTTTATCTAAGAACAAACTGTGACCTGAGTTTGGACATAACACCAGGGAGGTTAAAGTTGTATAAATGGTTGGTATATAATGTAACAAACTGAGGCAAGTCAACACTCCCTCTGTCACAGTACTATCTGTACTGCCCTTTACTAATGTCCAATCATATGTCTTTTTATCCCAGCGAACATCCACGCTTATACTCACTGGGAAAAAAGTACATTCTAAAAAGTCAGATTAGCCAACGATAAGTAGAAATAACAATTTGGGGAAAATGTGAAAATCTGACATTAGATTATTTCCTATAGAATCACAATAAAAAAAACCTCATTGGGCAACTGGTGTCCGGAAAATACATCATAAATTATTTCTACTGAGCATATTTTATCATTATGTGGCATGCTGTAAAATGTGCATAATGAAAATTTAATAAGACAAGGATCACGCCTGAAACTAAACTTAGAAGCATCAAGATATTGTAAAGCACCTCTTAGCGCATTACTGCTCGCTACACTCATGTCTGGTAAAAAGCTACATGTAATCTTAAACCCATAATAAGAAGACAGACAACATGTGATAACTTAAAACATTGTACTGCTGTTGTACTGTTAATAATTCGTATTATGGCGTCCCCGAGGGTATTACAGTATGTCAGCACGGTTTCACTATCCCATTACTTAATATTATTAACACACTCGTAGCTATAAAATTACCATTTTCATAAAAAACTACCGACAATTACATCCGCAGCCATTAATTCAGCAGCAGACAGCAGACATCACGTGATGGAACTGATAGAACTGTCACACAAAACCTAGTCTCTCCCTGAACACTTAACCAAAGACTAGATAATGCCTGTCATCTATTCCTGATCAGCCCAATAAAGCCAAAAAACATTTCTTATTGCATTAAACTATCACATCCAATCAGTTTTTCACTTTACTGTTGTTGGATAAGTATAACAAAAGTAAAACTTGATTCAGCTTGTTTGGAAACAAAAAAAGTTTCTGTATTTTCTGGCGTATAAGACTTTTGAACCCAGGAAAAGCTTCTCAAAAGTCGGGGGTCGTCTTATACGCCGAGTGCAGAAACGTCTGAGCCAGAGGAGTCTGCCTGTCAGACATCGGAAGCGCCCCCTTATCCACCCTCCCTCTCTTCCTCCTCGAGGCTGTGGCTCCAGTGGCTGAAACTGGTATTGCAGCTCAAACACATTAAAACATCTTTACTGTATCATGTGACATGATATCAGTTACATTTTTGATTGTTAAAATTCTTTGAATTAAATGTATACAATTTATGTTACTTGGATAACCGCAGGTAAACATTAATATGAAAGGTTGCAGTTAGGGGTGTGAAATAAGAATGTAAAGTAGTAAAAAATAGGACTTTTAAGGTTGTTGTATACATATGTAAGGCCATGGGTCCACTGCTGTTTCCCTGAGCTGGCCAAAAAAATGACACACGCCGACACATTTGCCGGTGGATTTCCCGTGACTTGCAGGCAGTTTTCCCATGTCATAAGAATTAAAACTACCATATTAAAAGCAAATCAGTTTTTTTAATTTTTATTTGGTGTGCGTTGGAAGGGGTAGTCTTATATGGGGAGTATACCCCAAACTCGATATTTTAACTGGAAAAGTTGGGGGTCATCTTATACACCCAGTCGTCTTATATGCCGGAAAATACGGTAATCTTGATTCTTGTTGAAGGGCTAGAATCACTGTCACTGATCTCTTGTGTTACCTAGTGCAGGAAACAAATGATGTCACTCAATAGTCACATAGAAGACATGCTGTGTATATAATTATATATATATACAGACACACAACACACACAGCGTTATTTAAATGCATGCTAAGGAAGCAAAGATAAGTGTAGCCAGGGATCCAGGGGAGGTACTGCAGGAAATGGAAGAAGCCTCAGAACTCAGACCTGTACCAAGGGGCAGGGGGCAAGCCAAATATATGTGCTACAGCCGCCATACTGACATTTAAGCTGTGGCTCTTGAGGAAGATGGACTCCTCTTGCTCATTTGCCCTATAGCCCTCATATACAAAAAAACGAAAAAAAGGTCTGATTGGAAAAGTTTGCATTACCCCTCCTTTGGAAGTGAAATGGTCAGCTGGGGCTACACCAAGCTAGTTAAGCCACTGCCACCAGAACAGAGGTGGGATTTACCATGGGCACACTTGATGCCACGATAGCTCCGATGATAAAAGGTGCCCATACACACATTAATGGGCGCTAGATCAATGGCTGGTTGGAGCGCTGATGTCACGTTGTGTCTAGCACCTACCTAATGCGGCCACCCCTGTTTTCGAGTGGGATCAATCGATAACACTCGAAGACAGGTGAGTGAAGCAGGTATTGAACATGTCCAACCTGCATCCTTAGATTCCCCATCCAAAGAATCGGACGAGAATCGAGCGCCTAAATTGGTGCGCCTTGATTCCCCTCCTATCCACAATAGGCCGAGCAAAACGCAGTGACGTCACTACGCATCATGTATGGGCAGCTTTACTTTACATTAAAAATATATTTATTTTTTTCCTGTTGAGCCTACAACATAGTAAATGAAGGGGAAATGTAAGACACGGGTAATGTTAGGTAAGTGTAAATGGTAATTTAATGTTGAATAAGCAGAAAATGCAGAATCCGGTCAGTAGTTCTTTGGGGTCTCGTGTGAATAGTATAATGAACGTGAATCAATAATTGGTTACGGTAGGTAACATCACCTCATTACACTTCCCAATTTTATTAAATATGTTATTTGCAGTCACATCCATTTATCAGCATTTACCAACATCGAGCCATTTGTTCCTTTTGTAACTGGAAAAGAAGCGACCTTTTTGAATTTTGTGTACAGTAAATGTACATGTATTGTAAGGAAAACAGTTGTAATTTATTATAACGTCCTACCATTCATCACCCATTGACTGTAGTATAATTATAAAAAGCACCTTAACCCCATTCATAATAATATCACTGTCAGGAGAGATGTCTCTGTGACACGTACCTTCTGGTCATAAATTTAACAAGCGAAAAAAAGAAAATTATCGAGGAGCCAGACAGAGATTTAGGGAAACGCCATTAGCTTGAACGCGAGTCCAATCGCTGAAATAAATGAATATCAGGCACTTTAAAAAGGCTCTACCTATTTATTGCTGTTTAAAGGACTTCCATGATTAGAAGTGTTTCTTATCACAAGGCCCTGCAATCTGCAACATTCACCTGTTTGCAGAATTCATTAAGTTCTGCGAATACATACATCGATCACAGCCCCACATCCTAGGAAAATCTATCAATCAAAATGTCTACCTTGCATGGATTCAAAGGACAACACAAATTGGTACTGCTTTTGTTTTGCAAGTAGGGGGGCGGTGAGTAACATTTTTACACAGATTAAACGACTGGGATTTTATGTAGAAGCCCATAGCAGCTCTCGGCATATACAAGGAAAATGGGCGAGGACAATTACATGTTCAGAAGCACCAAAAATTATTTTACTTTTAGTAGACTGGCACCTATTTGTATTGTTATTGAAAGTTTTTGTAATTCGGTGTATCTAAACCTAACATTGAATGCATTCCTTTTTACCAGTACTTAGATGAAAAGGTTGCATTAGAGTTTATAGACTACTCTTTTTTCACCGGAAGCACTGGTTGGCATACAGATAAGACATTTAACATTGAGCAACATAAATATTTTTTTTAGTCTAAATGACCATGTCCATGGACTAGACCAGGGGTAGGCCAACTTTTTGACTCGTTGGCCACAATAGGTATATACATTTGACAGAGGGGCCGAACCAACAGCCTGTGAGGGCCACCCAGTTTAGGTGTCCAAAGTCCTCATAGCGTGGATAGAAAAAAAAAAAGAAAACTTTTAAATAAATATGAATAAATAGAGGCTTTTGATAGTAAACATTCTCTTGCAGGCAAACTACGACAATTAGAAGACCCAAACATAACCCTCGAGGCACTATCCATAATTATTGCAAGGAACAAGCAGGGGGCGAGCCAGAGCGTCTTAACACCAAGGTGGCAAAGGAATGAATTAAAAGACTAAACAGGCCGGTTTTGGCCCCCGGGTCTTAGTTTGCCCATATCTGGACTAGACAATGAGGAATCTGGATAAAACCTGGAATATGCTATGGAGTATAGAGAAGGGATTGCAGAGCTGTTAGGGATTGATTGGCAGTGTAAATATCATAATGTACAAATGTTATGCTCATATTTGCTCATGCTTGTATCTACTGGATGAGACTGGCAAAGACAATGACAATATCCTGTCTCCTGACATTAGCTAAGCTTCAGTTTCAGTTTTAAGGTTTCTCCAATCAGTGGCTCTATAAGTACTGTGCACTTTCCTTTGTAAGTAAAGCTGGCCATACACCTTTAGCTCTCTCAGTCAGATATCCTTTAGATCTACCAACAACTATGTAGTGCCGGGTCCTCTGCGATTGAACACAGGTAGACTTGATGGTTTAGAAAGTGCCTCATATTACATGGTTTTGGTAAAACAAAAGGAGATCTAAAGGAAATCTGACAGAGAAATCTAGAGGTGTATGGGGACCCTTAATAGTCAACTTTGTCCAGATAAGTATATTTTTATATTTACATACAGGTAATGGATGAGCTTCTAAAAAAGCTATCATTCAGGTCTTAAGCTGCAGGTATTGTCAGGAAATTCCTATATTAAATTATAATTACAGCGTTAAAGAAAACTAAACTTTTGAACGTAAAGCTTCCAGAATATTTTAGAAAAGCTTATGTCACACTTTGAAAATAAAGATAGTCACTTCACCTCTCTGAACATTTATTAATACGGTTATAGTGTGTGCAGCTCTAACAGCTTACAGTGAACCTGCTGTATTTCCTGGATTTAGAATAGTTTCACATGGGCATTTCAAAAATGCCACGTTTAGCATTGTCCTGGTGCCCGCCATCTGTACCTAGGTGTCCTTCAAATCATTTAGTTTTTTCCACAATTGCACACTATCAGACACATGAAAAGCGCCCTTTCACATACCTACCTGTCTATAGGTGCCGTGCTGTAATCCTCTTCAGATCACCAAAATGCCTTGATGATCTGTCTTCTCCATAATCCAAAGTGAATATATCACCAGCAGTTCCCAAGTTCTCGGTACATACTCCCCTTTTCAGGCTTTTCCAGGTTATGCCTTGAGGGGTCTGGAAGGTCTGAAGGGGATGCACTTTTAACAAATCACATTTGTCCTGAGATCTTTCTTCTTCATTGGATTCCCGAACAGTCAATCGATCTGTGTTTTGGCGGCAACCAATCATTCAGGGATCAAATGTTCCGCTCTAGTGAAAAGTCGAAAAGTAGAAAGTGAAAAGTGGAACCGGGATCTGAGATGTTGGTAAAACCACCATTATTTTGATGGGGACCCTCGTTCCCCATACAAAGAATCGCCCAGGGATCTACCAAAGTGGTGAGCATCGATTTGCCGAATGATCGCTCAACGGTTTTAGTGTAAGCACACCACGATCATACGACGATCATTCAGAATCTATGCATGTATGGCCAGCTAAAGTATCACATGTTTTACAGCTCATTTATTGCACTTATCCTGGTTACAGTTAGGCATTTTCTTAGCACATGGTAGAAGAAGCTCTTTGGGGCTTTTATTGCTGCTTTTGATCCAGTTAGGGAAAATACTCTTACTGGCATTACCAGAGACAAGTGAAGAGAATTCCTAAGGCAAAAAAAGGGAATAAATCATCCAAGCAAGGACCAAGTTAGGCCTGCTTTATATGATCTCAACGCCCATTCTGAGCTGGATTCACTTGACTAGAATAGGCCCTAGGGCCCCTTCACCCCTAACTAATAAACTTATTACCACATA
>CM070034.1:129552041-129583167 GCA_036250615.1 Ptychadena robeensis | reverse complement strand
CGCGAACATGCGATGTTCACCGCGGATAGTTCTCCGGCGAACAGTTCGCGACATCACTATTCATGTACAATCATATAGTCTAGCATTTTTTTTATTTCCAATACATTTTAATTTTGTTCAAAATAAACAAAAAAAGCAAAGTATTCAAACCCAGACCAACATGGTCCAACTTGCGCAAGGCAAATATAGGAAAAATCAAAGGCACTGTCGAAGTCCATAGCTGTGTCAAAATGTCCTTTGGGATCAGGCAGTTGTGACGGATGGACAGCACCTGAACTGAGACATTCTGCCAAGCAATGCAAAACAACCAAACACACAGAAGAAAAGAAGAAAAACAATAAGGTAGTAAGGGGGAGATGGTATGGAAGGGGGGAGGGGGTTTGTGCAAACTCCAATCAGGGCCACCTCTCATAACAATTGCTAAGGGCTAGTGGCTAGCTATCAAAGGAAAAACAGCTAAGGTCAGAGGAGGAGGAGCTGATCGGTCAGTGCAGGTAGGTGGTAATGCTCCAGCCATGGGGTCCAGGTATGGTCCAGGTCCCACTAAATGTGTTTCAGGGTGCCTTCCATAAAACAACCACGGAAGCACATGGGGGAAGTACCAGGATGCAACTTCACTAGTCTAGCAGGAACTAAGTACCATCTGAGTAGTAACTTAAAGTTGATAAAGTTTAGCATTTTAGTATACTTTCACAAAATAACAAATTGCCACTTTTAATTACAATAACAGAGCAAACATAGTAAAATGAATATATCGTAATGACTTGTATTTAATCATTAAGTGCTCTTGCACACTATACTATTAGTAGAGACACTATGAGACAGGTGCTAATGTTGTGCTATGCATGACACACTTCTGCACCCATATTTCCCATGCTATTACAAGTATATAGTGTTGAAATGCCCTGCGTATAGTGTATAGTGTGTAAGGGCCCTAAATGTTGGTGTTCGCAGTTTCTTTCGTCCACTGATTCTTAAGCTGCCCTGCCAACTTAACTTCATATTGTGAATCTTTGCCATATAACTGTGATGCCATGTTGGATTACCCCATGGCACCCTTAGGACTCCATAGAAATGTTTAGAAAGGGCCCTTATAAATAAACAGCACAATAGCCCAGAAAATCCTAGTTGCACTTCTGATTCGGCTTTAAAGCTAATCCTTTGAGATTTTGAACATTTTCTAAAGGTGGTCAGAATCTTTTCTTTTCTTCTTGTGCTCAATGTGTCCTGGTAATAGAACAGTAATAATAATTATGCAAGCACAGACTGCATTGTTTACTGAAGGGGAAGGAGACATTTCAATGCCTTTGATTTCTCGGCTAGTAATACCTGTATGCAGCTACTTCAGCCAGCTTCAAAGACACTGAGCATATGAAGCACTTGTATTCAGACACTTACAAAACCCTGAAGTATAATCAATAGGATACGTATGTGGAGTTAGGACACAGCAGCAAATTGGTGTACTTTTTATTCTATTCTGGTAAAGCATAATGGTACAATCCAATATCTGGGGTTTTTTTTAAACATTTTTATATGGTTTGGGAGCATTTATTTTACAGAAACTACAGCATTTATATATTCATTCTTCCCAGGAAGCAGGCACAAATGATATTTTAAACACATAGTACAAAGTATAAATAGTCATTTTAAAAAAGAAACATAATGTGTAAAATTTATGCATACACCACTAAAATGACCACAAACTGTAGTGAAAAAAAATCTGAATTGTTGCTATGGTATATTGTACATCATACCATGGTTTACATTATTAAATAAACATATTTTATTACTGACATTTTTTAACATATGTTTTTTTTTCAAAGCTTCCTATGGGAAAAGTACATAGCATTTTATTTTTCTCAGGCAAGGGAAAAAGTTCTATAGTCACAAGAAGTCAACTTACCCATTATTCCCCATATACACTAACACCACTGAATGCTGGAAATGTACCACTTTTTAATGTGTTATTGGTCATTTTCTGACCATACCATTGGTATAAAAGGCAAGATAGTCAAATCCAAGAAAGATTTATTTACCAATTGATATACATATTAAAATCACACATATTAATGCATCTTAAAACATCATACATACTGTATGTTTCACATTGCAAACAAATAAATAGTTCAATTGACAAAGTACATATCCATTTATTCAACTGACTGTCACTTCATGAGAGAAGTAACATATCATATTTTTTGGACCATAAGACGCACTTTTTCACCCCCAAAATTGGGGGCAAAAAGTGCCTGTGTCTTATGGTATGAATGCCCGACCCCCGCGGCCAAGTGGCCGCCAGTGGTCGCACAGTGGTCACATCAGATGTGAGATGCCGGCGATGTCCGGCTCTTCCATCTGAACTGTGTAATTGCCTATGCCAGCCCTGAACTGGCATAGGCAATGAAGAGAGAGTTATAGATGAACTTGGATCCATACCTCTCTCCTGTCCGTGGGAACAGCAATCAATCTTCAGCCCCCACGGACACAGAAACTGTAACATCGGGAGAGGAGAGCAGAAGACAGCCCAGCCCCCTTCCTCCTGCAGATCAGTGTGAAGTATGACGTGTTCAGCTGAGAGTGTACTGCATTAACCCAATTGATTCATTGCATTAACCCAATTGATGTGAAAACGTATTAAATCTTTTTTTCTGGTTTTCCTGCCCTAAAAACTCAGTGCGTCTTATGGCCCGGTGCGTCTTATAGTCTGAAAAATACGGTAACTTGTTTTTTGCATTTGATTGGGTTTGTCTTCAACCCCAAGGTAGGTCAGAGGTAATAGGAAGAATAGGGGACATCAGAGGCAGTTCTTGACATCCAATCCTAGGATGATTCTTCCTATGGAAAAAGTCAACTCCAGTCACTTCTGGTGTCTGCAAAGCAGTGTTATATGTGATCACATATAAAGGTCCGTCCCTAGTTTCATCTAGTAGTGGAATCTTCTTCATTCCAATCCAGGGGGACATGCACCCTCCTCTGATACATATAGAGCTTTGCAGAAGTTCAATAAATCTCAGCTAAGAAAGAACTCTTTCAATGACTAGTGATGGTCGAACTGTCCGCAATGAATCTTCTTCTCCCGGCAAACAGTATTGGTGTTCAACCTGCCCCGTTCGCCGGGTGGAAGTAGTTCATTATTCTTCCACCGGCTGGATCTTTCTGTGCTTGATCCGGCCGGCAAAAGAATTAAAAAAAAAAGAAAGAATAACTTTTTCCCTTTGAAAACTGGAAGTGACGTCAGCAACATCACGTCTGCTGTGCGTTCCAGGTACCGGAAGTGACATCAGTGACGTATCTTCCGGATTTTCCAATTCAAATTCCCCATGAACAGGCAGGGAATTTGAAGTTCCCTGTGAACAGGCAGACGTCGGACTTTTCTAAACGTGACCGATGTTTGGCCATCACTATCAATTAATAGAAAAAGAAAAAAAACAAACACATTTCCTACAGAACCATAGAAACCCATGAATAGGTCTTGGACAACACTGGTTGTGTAATGTTTGTTGTGTTATATATAAGAATGGCATGAAAAAGCTTAAGACCCGTTTGACACTTATCTTTAACAACTACTGGGTTAATTTCTGTTCAGCAAGTACATAAGTGGGAACAAGACCTCTTATTTTAATGGGGATGTACTTATTTTTTTTACACAACTGTATATGTTTTATGGATTCTCTATATACGATTTAAACAGTATGTGCCCATGTATATTTATTTTTAAAGCTGTGTTCTAGACTTAACTAGAAAGAAGCTGTAAGATGCCATTTTCTTACTCCTAATTATCACACTCTAAATCTCACGCTCTACAGCAGTATTATTTTTGCAACAATTGTATAGTTTTAGTGTTCAGTAAAAAGAAAAAGAATCTTTTTATCCTATTTTTGAATGAAGCTAGTTTATCACATACATTTTCTGTTATCACTCATCGATTGCTATCTGTGTGTATGCTAGGTAGCCAGTTAAAGACAGTAGCCAGCTGAACCATGACATAGTATAAGAGACATACATTGAAATTGGTGGTTGAGAGATAGTGAATGAGTGGGATGAAAGATTTTTTGCATGTCTGTAGTTCTAATGTTTCTTTCCACCAACCATGACAAATATGGACAGACCTAATATGGATCAAACTAGATAACCAGAAGAGAATAAAAAAGTAGAGGCAGCTTGGTCTGCATGGGCAGCTGTATGGCAAAATGTCACTTCGCTTGGGTGGGGAATATGGTCTGAGGTTTGGGAGCACTTTGGAAATTTTATTAAATGAAACAAAAGAAGCCTAACATGGTAACAACAAGACAGCACCTGGTGTCGTGCATAATTGGATTATACAGGGGACATGTTAGGCCATTGTACTTTGTTAGAACTTGATTTGCTCCCACTTATACAGCTTTATCAGGCAGCTCTAGGGTCAGGTTACCCAAATGACCAGCTTGCTGGCTCTGACAGGAGGGTATGAAGTTACATTTACCTAAACATTTTCACTTTTGCCTGTCTAATATCAGTGCTCAGAATCTCCAAGGCTGAGACAGTTTCTGACTCAGTGATATTCTAATGGAGACAAATTAGCATGATATGCTTGTTTCCTACTTCAGCTATCTGGAAGGGATAAACAAAGCATACTTTGTTCTCTGTTAATGAAATCCATCCAGCTTGTATCTGGGACCTCCTTCCAGACTGATGGCAGGGAGATTACAACATGTGGCCACATCTGGATTAGAAGTACCATTCCCCTCAGCAAAGTTTAATAGGCAGGCAATAAAGAGTATGTGTGTATTCACACCTCTACTGCCAAGTTTCACTTGTGTCTAGAATTGAAATCATTCCTTACAGCTCTTTTCCTGAACAAGCAAAAGAATAAACAGAAAGACAAAGGAAACACATTTGTTCATAGCAAAGACGTAATATCTATTGTATTACATTAAATAAATGATTTACTACATAATAAACAACAGAGATAACATATTGAGCACGGGCTAATATTTAATACAAAACATGATCATAAATGGATAACCAAAACTGCCAAATCTCATGATTTATAATATTCATTCATATAGTGCTAGAAAATGAGGCATAAAGTGACATCAGCCATTGCCTGCTGGAGCAACCAATCTAATGAAAGCCCCAGTGGCTATGACTATGGACAAGAGTCTGAATAAAGACTTAGATAAATAGTATGTTTTAATGACTAGATCTGTAGAGGTGATAGTAAAATTTCAGATTGTTGTACAAGGATGGTGATCTAGCCATGCATTCCTCTAGTTCCTAAATGCAAATTATGCATAAGACCAGTATTATATGTCACATACTGTATTGCTTTTGATATGCCTGAGGACTGTGTAAAGAAGTAAGGCACAGATAAGTACAAGCACTGGGAATACAAATTCCCAGGTCAGAAGCAATGTTGCCTGGTCAGAAGCAATGTTACATGCATATTTGTCAATGTGTACGGCCATTGTCAAGCTATTACACACAAGTGCTGTGTATATGAGCATTATTATGGTACATTTTAAGAGGAGCAGGTTATTGGAGAGAAGTCCAAAGTAAATAAATAGCAAAGACAAAAGCTGAGAGCTATGGTTACATATAACTAAAGCTGGGCATAGATTCTGCCTGATTCTTCAGCCGATCGACCACCGTTCGTGTTCCCGCCACTGGTCGGTTGGCAGAAAATCGGGGTGCTCACCTGGTCAGATTGACCAGGAATCTGCCCATGTCGATCTGACATGCCGGAAAATTTCCAGCCAATCCCATTAGTTTGGATGAGGACGGTTGAGCAGTCGATAGAAAAACAACCCGTCTATGCCCAGCTTAACAGACATATGTCCATAAGAGACACAATATTGTCATGGTTTGATTATGGTGTGGTACTGCATTCTTTGCCCTATTAAACCAACTTTGCTACAACAAAGCTTTAAACGTTTGAAATATTTACTATGAATTAAATACATTGTTAACACAGAAAAGCCCTGACAACCACTACAATTAAAATTGTTACCAAAGTATCCATTAACACCCATACTCACCACCAGCAACTGCCTTTCAGCTTGGTGGGTACATATTACACCATTCCAAAATAAACCAGTGTATAACTTTATGAAGACTTTTAACCAAGCGCTCCTGTACTAAACACAAAGCTTCTCTTAAAGTTATATTGTAGCCCAGATATGGGCAAACTATGGTCTGTGGACCATATACAGCCCATTTCATTTTTGGCTCCCATCCGCTTTTTCACTGCAATGAGCAGAAATAATTCCTAGAGCAGCTAATAGGGGTTCTTAAATTGACCCACATGTCAAATGAACTAATTGAACACACTGTGGATTACCAATCTGAAAGTTTGCCCACCTCTGCTGTAGCCACTTTCCAACTGTCACAAACAGTACATGTTCCCTGCAAAATAAAATCTGATAGCAAGATAGAAACCATTAAATAAGAATGTGAAGAATGTGAAGAATATTCACAGAAATAAAAACAGGGATGAGAAATGAAAAATAAACCTAAAGAGGATATTCCTGAACCCAGCTTTTCCATTTTTCTTCAATCATCCCATCCTGTTACAACATCAGTCCCCCTTCCCTACATCATAACTTCAAGTCCCAACTAACCTTCCCAGTCTGCTTAGTCAAATGTCCTTTTCACAAGACCACTGATGGTGAATCTTGGTGGGACCAAGTGCCTAAACTGAAATCCAAAACCCACTTCCAACATAGTAACTTGCCCTGACAGACATATCCTACATAAAGTGAGGTAAATATGTTTTTGATCCCCTGCTGATTTTGTAACATTGCCCTCTTACAAAAGAAATAACCAATCTATAGTAGGGTATGGGTACTGTTTGCATTCATAAGAGGGAAAAGAGAATGGACAGCCCAGTTCTGCAGTTCTCTCCTCTCTCTATCTGCCTCGGTACTGACTGACAGTTCGGGTGCTTACAGAGAGGGCTACGAGTGCCACCTCTGGCACACGTGCCTTAGGTTTGCTACCACTGCACTAGACCATTCTGTGTTACATTAGGAAAATGGTTTATCAACAATGGGTTACTTTTTCTGTAGGTCCTTGTCTCACTAAACTAGACAATTTAATTGCATGCAAAGTAATATTTGCATCTTAACCAACCAGGGCAAGGTAAGTGCAAGATCCTGAGTGAATGTTGGAGGAATGGAATTGGTAACATGTTTGTATACCCAGGTTACCAAACACCTTTGACCAACAGCAGTAATTCAGCAGTACTATTGGGGTGACAACATTAAAGGCCCACCAGTGACCTTCAGAGTAGTAATGCTGGGTACCTAGTCTATCAGTCATCCAATTAATCTTTTTCTCAGGCTTGGACAGTTGGCTTGGTTTCAATATAGTTTATGTTTTTATGGGTAATTTGTAGATGATTCCTGGGCCCCAAAATTGAGTACTCTTTTCATACAATTTCTCCTGCCAAGGTCGATAGAGAGGTACGACGTTATCAACTTAAGCTTTAAGCAAGGTTTTTATAAAAAAAAAAACATTTTTCAATCACTTTGTTAAACAAAGGACATTTGTCTAGGACCTAATAGACATTGAATCGCTGTCTGACTGTAATATCAGACTGCCCTCTAATGTCTATGGAAACCTTATATGAGCCATCAGCCTTACATGGAAGACATAATAAAAGGTTCAGTAGATGGTTTTTGCACTGTGCCACTCTCAAGTCACAAGAATAGTAAGAAAAAAGTGTTAATTGGTTCTATTTACTGGTTTCAACAGTGACTTTTTAAAGCAATCTCTTGCATTTATTTTTAATTAGATTGGAGTTCTTTCTCAAGCCTCACATTACAAAGATAAATTAAAGGCTTTATTAGTGAAAAGAGAAAGAAAGGCAGGATCTACATAATGAACTGTACCAGCCAGCATGGTCTAATACAGACTCACAGCATCTGTCCATTTAATCAAAGAATTTTCAAGCCGAACAAGTAAAGCAAAGCTGAAGCTGGGATATCGCCGAAATAGTTAAGGGTCTTAAGGCAATTTCTTGATCTATGATCCAAGTGTCTAATTCCATGTTCTATAAATACAGATGAACAGAAAAACACATGAAATAAGATTTGCCCTACTAGAAATATATCTTTCTTCTTGAATTATAGTCCTGAGCGAAAAGACAGGAGTGACATAAAAGCGTGTCTGCATTTGGTCTAAAACCCCTTCTTAATTGCAAAATTCTGGAGCTATTGATTGAAGCTAGATGCATTAGGGATCAGTGTCACCCAAACCGCTAATGTCCAATGTTTAGCGAAAGAGCATCAAAGGACATTTTAATGTCATACACTTTCTCTGGGAATTTTTAAAGAATGCTTCTCATTGTCCAGCCTATGAGTGAAAAGGACAACATGCAGACAAATGTAGAAACAAATGGGATAGCAATTTTCTTCTAATCAAACCCTACATGAAATTGATTTTTAGGCAAAAGTTTATGCCATATAGATTTCTCAGCCCTGGCGACATTTAAAAGTCAAAGTGTTGCTTGTGTGTACAAAACCTCCTGGCATGATGGAACGTGGTGCCTCTGAGAATAGCATGCCTTAATAATCTTCTCTCTGGATGAGCCACCCTGGATAGCAAGACTATAGCTGGGAGGTTATGACTTGTTTCAAAGGTGCACATTTAAGAGTTGAAAACTTGACCCATGATTTACTGTTCATTCTAAAGTCCTAATTCACATTCCTGCATAAATTGAATTTAGAAAAAAAAAACGGCAGTAAAATGACCTACTAGAGTAAAATGCATTATGTTTAATATTTTGGTTTTAATCAGACCATTTGTGTTCCTAATGGGAATCTTTTTGTTGTGGTGACCACCACTGTAAAGGCCTCCATACACCTTACAATCTTACCATACAATTTCTACAATTTCTTCTACCAAAGCCATGTAATATGAGGACCTTTCTAAACCTTCCAACCACTATGTATTCTATCAGGGAGGACCCGGCACTACATAGTTGTAGGTAGATCTAAAGGAAATTGTGTGGAGTGATCTAAAGATGTATAAGGGGCTTAAGAGAGTTAAGAATCCAGGAGCTGTTGCCAAACTAGCAACAGAAGGAAGATATTTAATTGGGGACATGTTTGAATGTGTTAAGCAACATCACCTGTTGTGGCCACAGTTTGTGGAAGATCTCTTCCTGCACTATATAAACGCTTATGTGGCCAAATTTATACAAATTCCCATTTGGCATACTCCAAATGAATGTGAAAAGAAAAGTGGGGGTATACAATGCTTACTGTTTTGAAATGGAGTATCCAAAAAGTTTCTGTCATGGTCAAGTATGCACAAACTTCAAGTGTATACTGTGTATGTTCTGCATATTGCTATAGTTTTGAAACACTTGTTATCAGTTCAATTTGACTTGTTAGTTTAAATTGTTGCTAGCTATAGCAGAATGTGAGGGTATGATTCTGCTATAGCACGCGCTTGCATGCTGACAACACTCGCCCATTTTTGTTGCCTGTGGAACACAGGCAACAAAAATGGGCGAGTGTTGTCAGCACGCAAGCGCAAGTTATTGTTCTTGTCTTTAGACAGGAGTGGAAATGAGCATCTATTGGAGCTATGCATTGATAATTTAATTATTGATATATTCAATATCAATTATATATATATTTGTGTCTGTGTGTTATCTGAGTAGAAAAATATATGACAACAAATGAAACACATTCATATGTGTAAAAAAATCTGTTCCTCTTCATCTTGTTGAAAATATGGGTGCTTTACCAACAAAGGGTTAAGTGTGTTCAGTCACATTTATAACTTTATAAATGTCATCAGAAAAAGAAAATATCCAAAAGTTAAGTCATCAGGTGACGTTAGGATTGAGTTATAGCTTCATTGTATCTCTAGTCAATGACCTAAGCATACATCACAGAGACACATTTATAACCGCTTCCCATCCTTCATAATGAATGGAGCAGAACTGTACAAAGTGACCATCTCATCCCTCACTAGGAAATTAATGACCGAGATGGAGCGAAGAAGCAGTAAAAGTCACTGATGCCTTTGTGAGTCTTTAGCTATTTGTTATATTACAGCTTTCTTGAGACTGTTTAAGTTGTTGTTCACTCATTACATAAGACATACATTAAGTGTGTATTATTTTTCTCTTCTTTAATCACATCTTTGGGCAAAACAAAAAATAAACTTGCTAACTCTTGACAAGCACTTTTCTGACTTAATCGAACTATCCAGGTCAATTGCAAGTAATATTTCCAGTGTGGAGGACCGCTGATCAAGTTTAAAGATGACCAATCGCTCCCAATCAATTATATTAGAACTTTCATGAAGTGTATGGCCTCTTTATTTTTTTATATTTTTATATAATATTTTTGGATACTCTTTAATGTTTCCTTTCAGACCCCATGTTCAGGCACACAGTGATTGGAAGCAAAGGATAAATACTATACATCTCACACATTTTATTAAATGTATAGCATAACTAACACCTTTTGATCATTTATAATTGTAACATTGACATAGTTAAACGATTTCATTGAAACTGGTGATGTGCCTTGCTTAACTTTCTTTCCCTTGCCACATCAATGTTGCTGGTTGTTGGCATATAGCATACAACAATGACTGTAATCAGTTATTGTGGTGGGACTTGAAAAAAGCAGTTGCAGCGCGCGTGACTGAACTGGAGGCTTTTGCCCATGAAGAATGGGCTTAGATACCCGTAGATCGCTGCAGGACACTTGTGTCACGCTATGCTTCACATTTAAAAGCTGTTATAACTGGAAAAGGATGTTGTACTAAGAATGAATGTCACTTGGGGGGTGAATAAAACTGATAATGATGTGATGTGAGCACAGAAAATACATTTGTGGTTATTTCATTATTAATGTTATGTTATATTTGTCTGACTTACAAGTGCCTCTTTGATTTAATTGTAAACAAGATGAATTGTTGACTGAGAGACTGAAATGATCACAAGCAATGTCAAAATGGCCAAAACACTCAATTTCAGTGGGGGTTTAATAATTTTGAACAAAACTGTAGGTTAAACAATATATTAGGGATAGAAGAGTAGAGAAATGTTAAGACTTCTGTCATTTTATTTCTGCCTATTTTCCAGGTTAGAGCCTTCCCTTTGTTCATGTCCCAGAGACATAGTTACTTTATAATATAACTACATAGAGTGCTTGCCAGTTTACAGTAACTACCTCTATTGTAAACTTTTGGAAGTTTGTTAATGAGGCAACAAAACCTGTCCCTGCTTTGGTTACATTGGCATTTAAAAATGGTGAACTGGTTTCTCTTAAACATCAAGCTCCCCTCATAGGCAGATGACCACAGAACACACATTGGAAGAATTTGCAACATAGTCTTAAGTCCCCCATACACGTGTCGGATTCCCACCGGATTCCGGCACGATCGTTTCCGGGCGCTTGCACGCGAAACGATCGTGCCGGAATCGCATGCAGCCCACCTTGTCCGATCGATCAGGTCCGATCGTTCAGGGGCCCAGAATCGGATCGGACAGAGAACCAACATGTTGGTCTTTCTGATCCGATTCTGCACAGATCAGGGGGAGTTGCCATTTGTGAGGTGGACAATCGGACACGGAATCGTCCCGGAATCCGTTGGACAAGGTGGTATGCAGCGATGGATACTCTTAATTGGCCGATTGATCACACCTGCGATTCCCAGCAGAATCGCCGGAATCGATCGGATGGGTGATCGACTGGCCATGGAATCCGACACGTGTATGGCTAGCTTTAGCAATTGTTGTGTTTTCAACATTACTGGAGAATATTGTCATCAAGACCAAGAGTAAAGGGGAATGATAGTAAAAAAACAGTCCCTTACTGTATCCAAAACGAATAAAAAATTTTATCTGCATACATGTTAAAGTTAGGGAAGTATACAAAATGAAAAATAAAATTGGGGACTTTCACACAGGTAAGTAAAATATATATGTACCATGATGGTAGTTGTTATGGCTAGGGTTACAGGAAGAGATAAAAGTGAGGGTTAATGTGATGGGTGGCCTTGGGGAATGGCATAGCTCTCCCCCCTAGATACCATCCGTACTCATCTTCCAGCTAATGTATGTATATAAAAGTCCTGTTTTTATTATAAGCACTGTTACGCACCCAGGTATCTTTCCTTTAAATGTGGGAAATGTTCGATGATACTAATTAGGGTCTAAATGGTAAAGTTTCATAAAAGAAAACATCATTGCTCTGTTTCATCTGTTATTTGTTAGCCTGGCGGGGCTGGGTATAAATAAAAGATCCTTGCCTCTTGTAAGATGTACTGCCATAACATCTAACGGGAAGAAAAACCAAACCGATTCAGACAATGTAACTTTTAGTAGCAGTGACTGCATGTTAAGCTGAGAGCCTAATCATTTCAGTGACCTTGATTGGTGAACTACAAATGCTCGCTCTGAAAAACAACAGAGACCTTTCGTTGCCCAGGGCTGCCTCTTGATTGTATCTCTTCCTTAAGGTTACTGTAACTGCTCTTTTCTAGGGCTAAAAGAATAAACAAAAAAAAAAACAGAAACTCTGCGCAGAACTGAAACACTTTGCCGAACACTCCAGGCCCCCTCCAAGGCTTGTTACAACCATAAATCTATTAATAACAGACAACATTTTCATTAAACGATGCACTTTCCAGCTCCAGGACAGACTTCACTTTTCTGTCCCGATCATTATAACTGTCCCTTGAGGGCTCCCATAACCGCAGTGTCTTCACAACACAGACAAGGCTATCTGTTCCTACATACAGCTTCCACTATTGCGTTCCCAAGAGTGAAGAAGACCTACTAACCCATGAGTTTATAAGGTACAAAAGCTAGTTATCAAATTCTTTCCTCTAAGATAAAAGCAGCCCTATTCAAAGTTCTCATCCAGGTCTTTGAAGATAAAAGAATTTCCCCAGCTGCTGCAAATGGCAGGAAGTCTTCGTTATTGTATTACAATTATCCCTGGTTTTCAAAGTGAACCAACCTTTCCTAATCTTGTTAAAAGCACAAATCAAGCCTTCTTAAAACAGAAGGTATTTACACGGCCCAATCCAGCACAAATCCCAAAACTTTAGGTGGAAGCCTTTGTTTAGGGACGGTGGGCGGAGCCATGCAAATTGTTTCCTTTTGCCCCATCAGCCAAATGCACATCCAGAAACCGCTGGTGTACAGTGCAAATATAGCCTTTTTGGTACAGAGCCATTTATTCCAAACTGCATACAGCTGTTTCAGGCTACTTGGCCATCATCAGTGCAGTGCATGGAAACCATGGCTCTATGGTGTGGGGCTTGGGAGCCAAACAAAAAGAAGTACCCGTGAAGGTTATGTGAGAAGGGAGGAAAGGAATCAAAAAGCCCTCAACTCGAGCAGTGCATAGCACAAATCAAGCCTTCTTAAAACAGAAGGTATTTACGCGCCCCAATCCCCGTGTAAATACCTTCTGTTCTAAGAAGGCTTGATTGTGCTATGCACTGCTCGAGTTGAGGGCTTTTTGTTTCCTTTCCTCCCTTCTCACCATAACCTTCACAGGTACTTCTCCTAATCTTGTTAAATAATTTTCATCCGTCTAGGTTTTTCCCCTCCCGTTTTCTTTTTATGGAGGAGCAGTATGTAACATCACTTTAGTGGGGAAAATGGTACTTGATATTTTGAGGTTTTTTAAATATTAATGTCCAAAATGTAACAGCACCTGTGTGCCTGCCAAAATTGGGCCAGACATAAAATTTATATTTATTATGTTTATCCTCCCTAGCGCACTGCTGAGGTCCAGATTTCTGTACCAAAAGCGCACCATAGACTTTTTTAGGTTGTAGGCCTGTAACTTCCCAAAAAATTTGTGTACAAGGGTCTAGTAGACTGAATATAATAATGTTTGAAACACACAATTATGTAAAAAAAAAATATTTTAAATAAATAAAAGCTATCATTTGAATGATAAAGTCTCTAAAATACTTATTTTGTAAGATTTCATTCAATGTTATTCAATATGTTTTGTGTTTTTTTTTACTTTGAATCATATTGGACACAGTTATCACTGCATCTGGTACAATTCCCTTTGGCACCCTCTCTCCCCTGGTGTGATGAACGTCATCCAGCAGCTTCTTCTACAGATCGGAGCCGCAGTAGCAATGCGGAAGGGTAAATCTGCGCTGCCGGGGCTCCAATCTTTGCTGGACCGCTCTATACTGGCAGGACAGTACTGACAGGACAGCCCTGGATGAGATGGTGCCATCAGAAACAGTAGGGGGTTAAAGGGTAGTTATTTATCAGAAAAAAACATTTGTTTTTAAGAATGTTTGATGTATTTTATGTTGGTTACATCTGTTTATTCAGCTCATGAAGATCTTTGGCAAACCCAAACAACTGTATACCAATGGCACTTTTTAAGTTAGGCTTTTAAGGTACCATTAGACAGGTGTTGTTGTGTGAGCAGTCTAGAAGTAATTTACATAATTGCTATTTGTCGAATTATTTGTTTACTATGAATACAGATATAGAGTCACCAATAATAAAAGTAACTTACAAATTATATAAATTACAGCTTCATTTGGAGGTTTAGTAGATAAGCCTTTTGCCACACAGAAGTCGTCAATTTCTAACTTTTGGACATTTTAGGCTGGTGAACAAGATCATAAACTATGTCAACTCAAAATTTACATGTTACAATCTTTATTCATACAAAGCATTTTTCATAAAATCATATACAAATAAAATTTTAGGATTAAAAAGTCTAACAAGACCAAGTACAATGTGGTAAATCTCTTTCATAGTCGTTTACAGTCCAATGCGTTTTGCCCAGGGATCGGGCTTCCTCAGGGACAAGAGGACCTAGAGGTAACCAACATTCCAGATTGCCACTATACGAATCAAGAGCATGATATGAGACAGCCAAGGAGGGGTGCTCCTGGGGCTGGACACCCTCCACCACCCAGGGATTATGGCCAGAAATCTGGGTCAAATTCCGCAGGGAAGACAGGGGGCCTGTTGGTACTTAAAAACATTTTTTTCTAGATAAAACACTATGTTCCAACGTTGCTTCAGAGATAATCAGCTCTTCTAATAGACTTAAAATGGTGGTTGGATAAGCCACAGCAGGAGTCAACATGCACTTAAGTTATTGTATCTTTGGAACACTGTTTCATGTGTGAATGTTGGCCTCACTGTGAGTAATTTATGATCTAGTTCAGTGGCCTAAAAAGTCCCATTTAGAAATTGGCGACTTCTGGATGGCAAAAGGCTTATTTGCTAAACCACTAGAATGCTGCTAGGGCTATACTTTATATAAGTGTGAGATAGGGACTGGCCTCAATAATTCATCTCTGGGGAACATCAACTAGTTGATTAGGTGATATTTATCTTACAAATTGATCTCTAAGTGTAAAATGTGTGCCTCATAAACACAGATAGTCTGTCATTGAAAATGAGGCCCCAGCTCAATGACCCCAGTGCCATTCTAGCGCACAGCTGCCCCCTAAAGAACCATAGATTGACAAAAGCAGGAACCTACTAGGGCAAGATAGGGACAGGCAGAGGTGAAGTAAATGGGATGAGGTAGAGGTAAAGTAAATGGGATGAGATAGAGTTAAAGTAATTGGAATGAGATAAAAGGTCAAACATAAGACGGGTTAGCAACAAAGGCAGAACCATATTGCAGCTCACAGACAACATAATAGTGATACCTAAAGCAGGGTACAGACGGCTCGATATTCGAGCTGTCCAATGTACCCTGCAACATCCTGATGACGTCATCACGCTGCTCTAAGATATCGGAGGAGCCGGGGAGAGACAATTCTGCTCTCCCTGGCTCAGCCGAGCTTTGCCTGGAGACCAGCGGTCTCTATGCAAAGCATCGGACATCTGCCGTATTTACGGTCATGTCTGATAATGCTGTTTTCGAGCAGGATTGATTTGTCCCGTTCGAAAACAGCGGTGGGCGCATATTATATGGGCCAGATAGATGGCCGTGAGCGTGCACGGCGCTCAAAACGACCATTGATTTAGCCCATATCAGCGTCTGTACCCTGCTGTGTGCATGTGGCCCCAATATATCTAGCAGGCAGCCCAGATTTATGATGGCAATTATCAGACATTTATTTATATAGAAACATAAATATAAGACATATGTAAGATGTCTGAGCTATGCTGAGAGCTAAGCCCAGAGACCCAAATATGTTTATTACATTTGCAATTGGGGTAATTTACTTAGGCCTGGTTCCAGTGCAGGTGCTATGGGCGAGCCATGGGGGTCCAGGCCCGCCCAGTCAGGTCCGTGTGCCTACTCGATTAGGGCCCCCTACATATGCAGCCTGACCTGTGAGATGTAGGCGTGTCCTCTCGATCGTCCGCCCACGCCTGTTTGTGTCTGCTTCTGACGCTCTGGTACTGATCCATTTTTAAGCATGTTGGGTAACGCATGTTAACATATGGAGTTATTGTGGACTTAGCATGTGTTACTGGCAGGATCACCAGGTACCCTGCCAGCCTGCTTGATCCGGCGGCACCATGGGCTGCAGTAGGAGGGGCGGAGACATGGAGGCTCGGAGTCACACCCAATCCACCATGCATCTTTCCCTCCTTCCCAGGAGCCCTGAACATCTCCTGTTCACAGGTAGGCGGCAATGGACGCCACTTTTCTTTCTTTGGGGGCCTTAACCTTCTTTCAGTGTGAGCCTGATTGTGGCCGTTCTGACTTCCCCCTTGTGTCTCTAGACTGACTTGTGGTCACTAGACGTGGTTCACAGGCCCCTCCGGGCATGCAAGACCGGAGCTGCCATACAAGGGGCATTTTTGGTTGATCAGTGCCTACCTCCCAGACTTTTGGTCATCCCATAGAGTTGATATATATATCTAAATATATGGTACACACCTACCTTAACTGTAAGTATAAGAGTGAACTATGTTACTTAATTGTATTGATTTTCAATGCGTGTATTTGTGTAATACGATATTTGTATGTATATACCATACGTCCTATGTAGCATTCAATGACTTCAATGAAGAAATCATGATAATATACACGTATAAATTGTTCTGTACTGATCATTGCAATTTTTCACATTCTTGCTTTATCTAACTCCCTGAAGAAGCCCGTTAGGGCGAAACGCGTTGGAGGAAAAGCTATGAAATTGGAATGTGATGTGAATTGAAATGTTGCATATATGTATAATTTATAACCCATACTATCTCAAACTGTGTTTTTAATATTGACAAATTCTGTGTACTGCATGTGGTCTCAGTAACTGCCAATTTTGAAATGCTGTTGTGATGGTCCTCAAGAATATATATTAAAGACCTTTTAATTAACATTGATGTCTTCATGCCCGCAAGTGCCAGCTTTAGCGGTCCTGCTTAGTGGGGACCAGGGTGATAATTCTTCACCCACAACCAGGGTTTAACTTTTTCTTTAAAATTTTTCTGGCTAGGGCACAATACGAGATATACACAGCCTACCCCTTAGCAATCCAATTTTCTCTTTAAGGAATTAATTGTTTTAATAGAGAAAGTTTACTAAGCCTAGTGAACTTGCTAAACAAATATTACTTTGTAAAGAATACCTAATCATAAACAAGGAAAATAAAAGATATTTTACTTGCAAACAAGTAGATTATTGGATAAAGTCAACGGGATGAGTAGGAAACTCTTTAAAGTGACATGTACCTTGAAAAGTGAATTCTCTGGTTATTACAGTGGTTCCCAAACTTTGTCTGCAGGGCCCCCCTTTTCTAAATAGGAACATTATTGGGCCCCCAACCCAATTCAAACTACACAGTTTAAGATTTTACACTAGCTGTGTTTGCATCGCAGTATCATGTACTATTACTAGTGTGAAAAGGCCCTTAAACTTTCGGGAAATACTGGGTTATATAAGATTTACCCCCATTGTTTCCAGACTGAATACTGAATTATAATTCCTGGGACCCACATGGTTACTTTTATACTGTTACAGAACCAAATAGGACCTTAGACCTTATATATATATGTTTTCAGGGACTCTCACAATATCACAGGTATAAAAGTTGCCTTCTTTTGTCCACATAGCTCAATAACCTTCTCTCCCAAGAACCTAACTGGAATTATCTCCAATTGGAGTTATAACATATAATACATAAATAACATATAATGTATATAATAAAATATAATGTTTAACAATCATAAAACAAAACATTATACATTAAAATGAAGGTACCTTGACAGTTATCCAGCACCTGTATCTGCATTGCCCAATACAAAGACCACCAGCCGCACTACACTGACTCAGAGACAATTACAATAATATGCAGATGCCACCTTACAAAACGAGTTCTGTAACAAAGGGTGGAACTATGAGGTACATATCACGGTCCCTTCCAATGATCTTTTAAATGACAAGACCACCTTACAATAAGTTTTGAAAACTGAAAACAAAGGAATTAAACAGTTCATTAAAAAGAAGAAAATTGAGGAAGGGAGAGCTGAAAATGAAGTGTGCAGACTAAACTACAGAATGACCCTACCTACCAACTCATCCAAAAAAACATGTTTATAATAACATAAATATGCACTTAAAGATTTATTAACCCTTAGTATGCCAGCTCTTTCTTAACCTTTATCATTTAGTTCCTATGCCTATGTCATTTTGGCTCCAGGCCTGTCTTTTTCTTAAAAAAAAAGTCCTTCAGTAAAGCAAACCCATTGCACTTATTATTTGCCATCAGGTGAGTACAGGCATTATTATTATTATTATTATCATCATTTATTTATATAGCGCCAACATATTACGCAGCGCTGTACAATACATTAGAGATACAACACACAATAACACACAGGTACAGGTAATGACACAGGAGGAATAGGCATGTCTTCATCAGATCTTTATAATGCCTACATTTGGACATCTAGGTTTATATTGTATATTGAAGCTCTATTTATTTCCAATATTTGACACACAAAAAACCCAGTTCTGAAAAACAACGGTGTGACATCCTGCAAAGAAAGACTTTTGCATATGTTTTCATTAGGAGCTCTGCTTATTCTGGTCAGATCTGGGGATTAATGATGGCTAATTTGCCTTAGGTAGGTGCGGCCAACGCATAGAGTATCCTACCAACAGCCTTTCCATGCCATATGGGCAGAAGCAGCTGTTTCAATTACTTTCTGTGCCCAGATGTGTCAGACGAGACACCAGCACGCTCTGCGGGGTGTGTGCAGCCGCTCAGCAAATAATTACTTCAGCGGCGTGTCAAAGCATGGTGCTGTGTGCCGGAGAAAGGGGCCTTTTCTATCTTTTTTTTTTGTACGACGGAGGAAAGCCAGCTGTCACCAACCTTCTCAGTGACATGAGGTTGATAATCAGACACTGGATCACTTCATAAATGGCATTTTTAGATGTATGTAAAGTGGCAAACTAAAACCAACAAAGGGAAAGAAGAGGCTGTCACAGAGCCCTTTGCTGAGCATCTTTCTTGTTCCGAATGTCAAATAGCATTCCATCTCTTCAGCATTGTTGTTTGTTCCTTGCTTACCCACACTATGCTCAGACATATAAAAGCAGCAGATTATGAAGGAAAAATGGACACTTTTGGCTAAACAACTGAAATGTTTCAGATCTAACACATTTCGGCAGTATTTGAATGGCAGTTTCCCTGCGAATGCAACTCGTGACAGGTAGAAATTATACATGGCAGTCTAATTTGACAACAATACATTCAACAAAAAAGTTGACAATAACAAAATTACATTGTAAATACCAGTTAGTCTTAAAAGGTTTTGTTAAATTGTACTAAAATTTATTTTCTGATTAAATTGTGTCACACAAGATTTCAGGTTTTAAGAAGTACTCTAGCAAAACAGAAAAACAGCATCACTGAGGGCTGTTTTACCTGACAAAAGATTTGTATTCTGTACATGCAGTTCTGCAATTGACACTGGCCAGGGGACCCCACTTTTCTCTGTCGTAGGGTAGGTGATACCCCCCTCAGCCTGTAATTGGACAGTGAAGGAGCAGCAACATAGGGTAGCTCACTGTACTCTCAGCATATGTGAATGCAGCACACCTGATTGGCCCAAATGGCTCAACTCAGCCATTCAAACTACTTGGTGTCAGGATCCAGGTACTGAGGGGCGACCAGGCAGGCTGAAATAAAGACAGAGGTGGTGGTGACAAAAACGGATTGAATGCAGACTTACAGGGGTGTCCAGGGTTCAGGTTCAGGGTTCAGCTAACGAGGAAGGTGTGAGCTCCACCGAGCCCACGCTTGCAGGGAGCCACCTGCTGGTGACTGTGGGACCAACCCATGGATGGGCAATCACAGTGGCACCAGGAGGCGGTGACCCGAACAGCCGGGGTCCTCACACTTGGTTTGTCAGGTTTAAAAATAAAAAGTAAACTTATCAATAAGTGAACATAGCCACCGCCTTTCCATTCCCTTTATTTCCTCCCTATCCTTATAGAGCTGCTTTGTTCTTAAGAGTAGAGATGGACGCATTTCTGCAAGGCAGGCAGTTTGTGGCGAATAGTGATGGCCGAAAAGTTCGCCCGGCAGGCAGTTTGTGGCGAACAAAGCATGTTCGCAGTTCGCAATGCCGGCGAACATTATGGGTGTTCGACCCGCCCCCTATACCTTGACATGGAGACAAAGTGTGACTCCTCACCCTATCGTCAGGTGGGACAGTACAGCCAATAACACTTTTTGCTCCTGGAGGACCCCCCCTTATAAAAAAAAACCGGCCCAGCAGCCATTTTACATTTATCCTGTGTACTAGATAGGGGATTTTTAGCTATAGCTAAGGTGTTCTGTTACATGTAGTTCACCATTACTGTTACCTTCTCTGGGGGTATGCTATATTATGCATTGCAGAGAGATCTGACTAAATGTAATGCGCTGCAGAAGGCAGTGTCAGGCTGACAGCCCACTCCAGCTAAGTTTTGGCAAAATCTTTTATCTAGATGTGATTTTGGGCCATTAGACATGAATAATACAGAATTTAAAAAAAATCTATATTTTGGGGCAGAAGTTTAGCCTCTGACATGATACTGGTGGTTGCACTCTTTTGACTTTTATTGGTATTTTGGCTACAAATATGGCCTGAAGTTTTGAGAAGTTCGTCCTCCATTAAAGTCAATGCAGTCAATGGTATTTGCAGAAGTTCGATTCGCCTGGTCGCGAACAGTGGCAGCTGATGTTTGGCCATCACTAGTGGCGAACATCACATGTTCACTTTTCTTCTCGCTGGCGAACAGTACGGGTGTTCGACCCGCCCCCTTCGCCAGCAAGAAGGCTATTGTTCTTCCGTTGGCCAGATCAGGCGTGGAAAGATCCGGCCAGAGAAATTATTTTTCCACTAGAGACCGATAGAGACCTCAGTCTCCAGTTAAAAATCGTGCAAAAAAAACGCAAGTGACATCAGGCATATGGAACACAAAACTGTGCAATCCATGTACCGGAAGTGACATCACTGACGTCACTTCCAGTTTTACGTGATAAGCCCCAAAAACTGGCACAGCTACATACTGCGGCCCCGGCTAGTTCCTGCAGGGATCCCATTTCAGCTGGAGTACAGGGGATAGTGGGTCACAAACTGGAACATGCTAAACTTTCACACTTTATGGAACACTTACAGTTGCAAGAAAAAGTATTTGAACCCTTTGGGATTATGGAGTTTTGCATGAATTAGTCATAAAATGGGCTCTGATCTTCATCTAAGTCACACCAATAGAAAAACACAGTCTGCTTAAAATAATACTACACAAACATTATATGTTTTCATGTTTTTATAAAACTTAACATGTAAACATTCACAGTGCAGGGTGGAAAAAGTATGGTTACTCCTAGACCAATGACTTATTGGAGCCAGGAGTGAGCCAGGCTTGAGTCCAATCAGTGTGATGATATTGAATGTGTTGCTGAAAGCTGTACTGCCCTTTAAAAAACACACACCAGTTTTGGATTTACTGGTTTCAAGAAGCACTGTCTGATATGAAACATGCCTTACAGAAAAGAGCTCTCACAAGACCTACAATCAAGAATTGTTGCCTTGCATGAAGCTAGAAAGGTTTAAAAAAGTATCTCCAAAAGCCTTGATGTTAATGTGTCCACGGTAAGACAGACTCTGTCTACAAATGGAGAACATTTAGCACTGTTGCTACTCTCCCTAGGCGTGGCTGTCCTGTAAAAATGAATGCAAGAACACAGCGTGGAATGCTTAATGAGGTAAAGCAGAATACTGGCGTGTCAGCAAAAGACTTAGTAAAATCTCTGGCACATGTTAACATTGTTGTTGACACATCTACAATAAGGAAACCATTAAACAAGAATGGAGTACATGGGAGGACACCACGGGGGAAGCTATTGCTGTCCAAAAAAATTATGCAGCACAATTGAAGTTTGCAAAAGAGCACCTGGATGTTCCACAGCACTACTGGCAAAATATTCTGTAGACAGAATAAACCAAAATTGAGTTGTTGGGAAAAAACACACAACATTATGTGTGGAGAAAAAAAGGCACAGCACACCAACATCAAAACCTCATTCCAACTGTAAAACATGGTGTAGAGCAGTGTTTGCCAAGCCTGTCCTCAGGCACCCCCAACAGTACAGATTTTGCAGGTAACCTTCATTAAGTACAGGTGGTATAATCAGTGTCTTGCCAGTGTGGATCACCAACCTGCCTGGATATCAACAAAACATGGACTGTTGGAAGGGCCTAAGGATAGGTTTGGGAAACTCTGGTGTAGGTGCTTTGCTGCCTCAGGGTCTGGACTGATTGTTGTCATTGATGGAAAAATGATTTTCAGAGTTTATCAAGACCATCGGTCTGCCAACTGAAGCTCCGCAGAGGATGGGTGAAGCAACAGGACAATGACCCAAAGCATATAAGTCAAAAGAATGGCTTCAACAGAACAAAATATGCCTTCTGGAGTGGCCCAGTCAGAGTCCTAACCTCAACCTGATTGGCATGCTGTGGCATGACCTTAAGAGAGTGATTCCCACCAGACATCCCAAGCTACACTGAAACAGTTTTGTGAAGAGGAGTGGTCCAAAATTACTCCAGATCGTTGTGCAGGTCTGATCTGCAACTAAAGGAAATTCCCTGCCTCTAGGTGGAGAATTGGAATCGGAAAACCCGGAAATGACATCATTGACGTCACATCTGGTACCTGGTTAAGGAAGCCGGATGTGTTGTCACTGACATCAGTTCCTGTACTAGAGCCGTTTTTTTGCTAGGAGACCGGCCTTATGCCCGGTCTTCTAGTGAAAAAGATTCTTCTCCTTCTCGCCGGCAAACGGGGCGGGTCGAACACCCGTACTGCTCGCTGGCGAGAAGCAGGGCAAACATCCATGTTCGCCTCCAAACTGTCCGCCTTGCGGGCAGTTCGGCCATCACTACCCGTGACACATATCGTCACTAGTAGTATAGTATTAGTATAGTATAGTATTTGCTTGCAATTATCTTTATATTTTTCTTTCATTTTATATTATTATAATGTTATAGTTTTTGTAAAAAAAAAAAAAAAGAAATAGATGTTAAAGTAAAAAACTTGTAAATCACAGAAACGGGTGCTGCTGATGGAAGCACATTTGCATCTGAAGTATCACAGATTCGGTAACAAAGCCGGTCGACTATTAGCCAATATGGTTAGGGATAGACCACCTCCCACGCTCATCGCTGGGTTGAGGGACGACCCCAAGCAAATTAACCTAATCTTTCGGCGATTCTATGAACGTCTATACGAAAGGACGGCTCTAGCTCCCCAGGGAAGCGAGGAGTTTCTCTCCTCATTGGGTCTCCCGAGACTTTCGGAGGAGCAGATACAGCTTCTAAATGCCCCCATCAGGTTGGAGGATATCTCGGGTATGGTGAGAACTCTGCCCAATGGTAAATCACCAGGCCCTGACGTGCTGCCAGGTGAAGTCTTTAAACACCCCCTGCTCCATGTGGGGGACACTCTACGCCAACTCTACACTCACGTCTGGGAGGGGGGACCATATTTTGCCACCGCTTGCGAGGCACACATAAAAGTGTTGTCAAAATATCCCTCATTAATGTGGACTCAAAGATCCTGTCTAAGATCGCTGCAGATAGGCTGGCATCCATCCTGCCCACGATTGTGGATCCTGCGCAAGCAGGCTTTGTGAAAGGCAGATCCGCGGTGTCCAATATCCGCAAGGTCCTGGTGGCTCTAGAATTTGCTAGACTGCACCCGGGGCAGGATGTGGCTATCCTATCTCTCGATGCAGAAAAAGCCTTCGACAGTGTTAACTTGCACTGGTTGTTTGCTGTCTTGCGTAATGCCGGATTTACAGGCCAGTATCTCCACCTGCTATCCCAGATGTACTCGCAGCCGACGGCCAGGATTGGAGCGGCCGGTCTGATGTCCCAATCGTTTCCGTTGGGAAGGGGTACCAGACAGGGATGCCAATTATCCCCGCTCCTCTTTGATTTAGTGATAGAACCCTTCTCCTGCTTCATTCTAACGCATCCCAACTTTCATGGCATACCTATAGGGCAACGCTCCTTGCGTCTAGCCTTATTTGCTGATGACGTGTTGCTCTTCACCTCCCGACCAGCGGATGACTTGCCCATTATTACTGCAGCGCTGGAACAATTCGCTGGTATGGCGGACCTTAAAGTGAATTACGCAAAGAGCGAGCTGCTCCTGCTGTCCGCGCGCAAAACGAGACGATGGGTTGCTGCCTCTCCCTTTGCCGTCGCTAAGGACTACATTACTTATCTGGGCATAAAAATAGGTAAAACCCCATCCTCTCTATATTCTCTTAATTTCTGCCCCATTTTGAGGTCAATAACTAAGGATCTGGAGATGTGGCACTCGCTCCCATTGTCACTGTTTGGGAGGGCTCACTTGATCAAGATGGCAAGCTTCCCGAAGCTACTTTATCCCCTCCAAACCATTCCTCTGCTGCTTCAGCACGCAGATGTCCGTGCACTGCAGAGTGACATCAGGCTGTACAATCTGGCGTGCCTGGTTCGCCACGTGTCCGATTGGATTAGGGGAACTTCAGTTTATTCTAACTGGGACCTGGAGTCCGCTTTGGTAGCCCCCTGGTCACTCACGGCATTACTTCACTGCCCCCCTGCCCATCTCCCCCCTTCTATAAAGCACAACCCCCTCATACAGGATACGGTGGTGGCGTGGAGAGAGGTGCGGAAACTATTTCGGGTTCCATTTTCCACCTCGGTTCATCTGCCGATTGGGGGCAACCCGAGAGCGATAGAATGCTGTGCCCCGCAGATTCACAAGTTATGTGCAGGGAAAGGTTAAAATGAGCCAACTCTTCCACAATACTAGTCACTACCTTCTCCCGTTCGCGGACTTATGCGTCCAGTATGATATACCCCAAACACATTATCTCCACCATCATAGTTGTGTCAGCTATTGGAAATCGCTTAAATTGACCCCAGAAGTAGCATTCAAGTTGCATCCCATTGACACGTTTTTAATGAATCGTCAGGTCACTATCTCCAATATTTACCACTACCTACTCACTGAAATACGTCTACCTAGTTATGAACGCCAGGACTCTGCTTGGTCCCGGGACTTTGGAGAACCGGACCTGGCAGAAAAGCTTCTTAAGGGCTACCTCTCGGTTGTGAAACTGATCACGGCGGAAACGTGGCATGAAACGCAATTCAAGATATTCCACAAGGCCTATATGGGCTTTTACCCCATAGCGTCCTCATCACACACCCACATTATAGCCTCTGGTGCATGCCCCAAATGTGGGAAAATTAAAGCCCCCCTCGAACACTGTCTATGGTCCTGTCCGACATCGCTAGTTTTTGGGCGGAGGTCACGCGGTATATATTCACAATTACTGGAGAAAGGGTGGAGAGGGAACCTATGTTGCTGTTGTTCGCGCACCTTGCAAGGGGGGCCCAACCACACGTGCGTTCCTCCCTCTCACAGTGGGCACAACTCTGCTTACTGGCGGCGAGAAGATGTATACTACACCAGTGGCTGTCACCGACTCCTCCCACCATCCCTTTTCTGGGCAATACTCTTAAAGACTTGTTTTCTATTGAAAGGTTGGCCACAGATATATTGGGAGATAGGATGGTCACGAAGCTGTTCAAAAAGTGGCGCCGGTTCATTTGGGTCACGTTCACCTCGGACGCTATACAGTCTACGATGCCACGCTATCGTCATTCGACGTGGTATGCACAGCATGATCTCCGCAACTTCCTTGGGGTGCTGAAAATTACCACCTAAATTTACTTTGGGGTGGGACTCCTGCCGGACCTACAGTCTCATGGCGCCAAGCCTATGGGCTGACAGAGGTACCACTACTGTTTCTCCCTTTGTATGGCAAGTTTGGGAACATGGCTATTTGTTTTGTTTTTATGTGTTACTGTTATTGTTATGTTTTGTTATTATGCATAGCTACGGAAAACGATATAATTTCTTTACTGGTTCTAGTGGGCCCATGAGGTTTTAGTTGTGGCGTCACGACTAATCGCACATATGATCTTGGACTTATAGGGGTGCGCCCGGACAAAGAGGCGCACTGTTACGGTTGGATAATTTGGATAATTGGATAATTTTGTATCGGCTTAGTCCAGTCATTCTCTGTATCTATGGAATACGTATATTTTGTTTTGCAAAAATAAAAACGTTTACACACAAAAAAAATTGTAAATCGTCTCCAAGATAAACTTCGTAAATACTCTAAATACACATATGAAATACATACATGTTTATTGTATTAACTGCCAAAAAAATTCATTTTGTCCAGCCATTTCTATGATTCACACTCCTCTTCTTGACAGTAAAGCCACTCTGCTAATTCCAAAATCATGTTTAATGCTTTGTAAGTTGGCTCCTCGCTCACTGATCAGATAAAATACCAATTTATTGTCTGGTGAGGGAGCTGAAGGTAATAAATTTCATAGGAAGATGATTTGTCTTATAAGGATTAGTATGTGTATTCTGGCTGGCTGTGCAGTGTGGGAGGTTTGTGTTAATACCAGGGCAAGCTGAACAGAAATTCATGATACCCTTTACTCACTATCTTAATATCAGTAAATTTTAAAAAAAAAAGGATATGACTCAAACACCAAACTTGCTGTATGGAAAATAGGGTAACCTGCTACAACACTCTACAACTAAATATAAACAGTACTAAATTCAATGCTACATTAAAAGCTAATTCAGTGATAGTTCAGAATAGTCATGTCTGGTCAATGTTGCTTTTTTTATGTCTGGGCTTAAAGCTGGTAGGTCACTTGTCAAGATCAGCAGCAGGAGGGACAATTTTTCCGAGATCACCTTTCATACTGTGTGACGTCCCACCCAGACGTGATGTCATACAGTTCCAAGTGCTCGTGAGGTTGTATGCCCAGTCCTGCGGGATCGTGGCATCATCGCAACAAACATTCCAAGCAAGTTCATTAGGAGGAGTGGTTTGGTGACATAATGTATTCATAGCAGCTCCATCTGGTGGCCAAGCTCTAAATTGCAGCTCCAGCATCTTGAGGCCTAAATCAGAACGAATTGAGAAAGTTGGCCTCGTTTTGCCATTTCTAAAGATGACCAGGAGTGGCGGAGTGAGGAAAATTTGTATGCTCTTTCATGGATTGTGGGCCAGTTTCCCCAGATTAACACTGCTGATAGGTAAGTAATATGTTTATGTTATGTATGTGTGTTTTATTTATTTTGAGTTTAGAACCGCTTTAACCCAGCTCAGTCTTGTTGATAGGAGGGGCAAAAGGTGTTTTGCTACCGTATGAGTTCCGAACTGACTGCAAGCAAGCCCCTGTGGGAGAAAGGTCTTGCCAAACACCTCAAGGACTGAAAGGATTTCATTAAACCTCCTCACAGGATTAGGGTAAAGTGTATGATACTACCTCTGATTGTTAGCCAAGTGGTTGAGACCTATTCCCCCCTCAGTAGCCATCACCATCTCCACAGGAACTCCCCCTTGTTTGCAACATCCCAAGAACTGTAACCTGTCTCTGGTCTCAGAGACAGTGAAGGATGGTATATAGTAACTGTTGCAAGTAAAGGATTCCCTTGTTCAAACATGCCAGTGTGTGGACTGTATTTCTATAACACAGAAGCCTAAGTATAGGCTTATCCTAGGCAAAAAGGATCCAGAGTTAAGAGGGTGGCATCATGACCGGAGGAAGTAAGATACTGTCAGAGTTCCTCCAGGTGCCTGCAAGAGAACCCTGTCCAGCCTCTGCCTTGTATTGCCCTGGGGTCATGTACACAGGGCTGGTATGCCCCTGCCTAAAGAGCTGTACAGAGACAAAGCCCACTAAATCTGCAGGGACCTTTGCAACAAGTCAGTTAAATACATTTCCTCATTTGTATTATTGCTAAAAGGAAAGCATTTATGAAGAACAGAAACTCACCCACCAAGCCCCATTTGGAAGCCCGTCCATGGAGCCGACCCTGCTTACACCACTATAGACAACATCCAATGTCAGATGATGTGCTAGAAAAATCACACCTCTACTTGGCTCAGAAATAGTGAATATATTTTCGGTGGAAAGGAAAATCACCATTCACTGTCTGGTAGGGTGATGGAGGAGTATGGCTTTGGCTGGGTTTGGCACAGAAATGTTACTTCTCTGAATGCACTGAGGTTTGATGGAAGAGAATGAATGGTATGCAGCTGGGCTTGGTACCTTAGTTCCAGTGAAGGAACACCTTAACAGCTAATTCACACTGCTTTCAGGGTGGTATGGTCAGAAGCTGCCCTAAAACCTTTTCCCTGCCATGTGTGAAGTGTACTGATAATGACAACATCCCCCTTGTTATACTAATGGCCATCATATTTCAAACCCAATTAATTTGAATTAGCCCTAATGCTTCAGCATAGCAAGATATTTTTGACAGTACTTTTCTTAGATTTTTATAGGAATAGCTTGGAAAAGGTTTTTCTCTGTTCTGAGATGTCCATAAAGACATACTTGGGCGAATCCACACAAAGCTCTGACTTCAATCCAGCTTTAATAGAAACTAAAATGGAGACAGACATCATACAATGTTCTATAAATACTGCAGTTTATTTATAGTTACATATAACTATGTATTTAGCCTGCACCATGTTTTGGATTGGACTGTATGAGGTAGCAAACTGATAACCCAAGAAGCCTACACCTAATTGGCCTTTTTGTTCTGCCTTGGCTAACCCAGTCCTAGCTCCGCTTTCCAGGAAGGATGATGCAAAATGAAACCCATCTCTTTTCATAAATACACTTTATAAAATAGATAGAATTTATAGAATGTAATAAACACAAACCTGAAAATATTGGTAGTTTTGAATTTATGTGCTTAACTGAAGCTCCACACATAAAAGTTACCTTATATATTTCTTTGTAAACCTATGTGGGTATTTGGATAGATTTAGTTGAATAATTAAAAGAAAAGTTAGATATCTTAGCATTTCTCTCTGCAATAAAAAGAACTCCATATTAGCTTCTAAGAGACAGCAATTGACTTCTACTCTGAGCAATTGCACATGGCACTGCTTGTCTTGAAGGTTATATGTTAGCTCTGACCCAGGCAACATATCTTGGTAAGCTCTAGGCTACTGTCTTATTCAAGAGTGCACAATACAAGTAAATCCAAAAAATGACAACCTTGAGAGCCGGTGGAGAGACCAAGGAATGAAAAGGTTCCTATCACCAAGCCTCAGGGCCGGGGCAGGAATAATCTTATGTGGATAAATAGGTTAAAAGGATATCCACATTCTAGGTTTGGATAAATTTAGTATTGACAGGTTGAACAAGGGAGGTAGCCGTGAGCAGAAGCTTAGATTTAGGGCAGATGTCAACTGCAGAAAAGCCAAACTCAAAGCAGAGACATATGATTTAATCAGGGGAGCCTGCAGGCTATTCCACAGCAGGATGATAAGAACAGGGAAATTAAAGGGACAATGTCATTAAAAGAATCAAAACCCGGAGATGCAAAGTTCTCTGGAATAGATAGGAGGTAAAATCAGAGGACCAAGATCTTATTTATGCATGTGGAATACAATCACTTTAAGGAGACAAATAAAGTGATCTATAAAAGATAGATAGATAGATAGATAGATAGATAGATAGATAGATAGATAGATAGATAGATAGATAGATAGATAGATAGATAGATAGATAGATAGATAGATAGATAGATAGATAGATAGATAGATAGATAGATAGATAGATAGATAGATAGATAGATAGATAGATAGACTATTGATTATTAGACATTATAAGAATGTTTTAGAATGAAATTGTTATAGGGACACACTATAAATATTAGTAGGAATAGATGGACCAACAGATTCACATGTACTTAACTTAAGCAATTAATGAAGCAGTTAAAAAACTTAAAACTTAAATTTTATAAATGTGATTTTATATTTCTACTCATGTTGTGTAATATGAAAAGAAACTTTAACTTTGCCGTGGACCATCCATTGACTTTTCCGCAAATAACCACGGTTTGTATAGAACAGAAAAGGTACACCAAACAACTAAGGTAAATTGGGCACTACCCACATCCAACAACCGTATATAGACACAAATTATATTTATGTTGTGCCACAGGTCCTGGGTTAGCACGGGGGTACTAGGAGCAGGGAATCTAAGCCACCTGAGGGTCTTCCCCCAGAGCCCCCCTAATGGGAGTTAGGCAGGGATCCCTTGAGGGGACCCTGTGGACTTTTCCCGCACTCAGGTGGCCAGGTCCTGCTCCCCTAGTGAACCCCCCCAGGAGGCTGCGGACGCCAGTCCCAAGGGTGGTCCCCTTCAGGAGGGAAGTCCTTGTAACGAGTAGTATGGATACACCAGGAGTAGAATAGTCAATGTCCGAAATAAGGGTCGAGGCAGGCGGCAATAAACGGATGGTCAATAGACAGGCGGAGGGTCGAGGCAGGCGGCAGGCAGGTAGAATAGTCAAATACATGCAGGGGTCAGGAAGCCAGAAGTCAGAGGATCGTCGAGTACCAAGCAGGGTCAAACACCGGGGAGTCAAGCCAAAGGAATTCACAATACACATCTACTCAGGAACTGCAATTCTACAGCACTGAGTGCAAGGGCTGGCTGGTTTATATAGGAAGTGGTCCAGGGTCCGCCCATGTAGGAGGGATTGACACTCTGGAACACACCCCCCAGCCAGCCCTTAAAACTCAGGAGAGGGCTCGCGCGCGC
>CM070034.1:129534193-129551941 GCA_036250615.1 Ptychadena robeensis | reverse complement strand
GATGGACACTCTGGAACACACCCCCCAGCCAGCCCTTAAAACCCAGGAGAGGGCTCGCGCGCGTGCCTACGCGCATGCGCGGCCACGCGCACGGGCACGCGCACGAGGCGCGCCGGTGGCTCCACCATGGTGACAACAGGAGAGGCCCCAGGCGTACCCCGAGTGACCCCAGGAACGTCAGCCACAGGTACAGGGTCGGGGGAGGCTAAGGCGGGGAGTGTAGAACGTACAAGCCCGGATGGTCCGGGATCCTGACAATTTACCATTGCTAAACATATTGGCACAAATGGAGTTAAAATTGGATGAAATATTGATATATATATTTTATTTTGTTTATAGCTGAATATTTACACGTGTGTGTCATCTCCTGAAGAAGCGACGCGTCAAGAGTTTTATGACCAGCTGACGTTATGCAATTATAATTTGCTTTTTATTGTATAAACTGTTTTAAGTCTTGTAATATTTACTTTTGTAATGCTACCATTAAAGTCAGCTGTGGCTAATATGACGATGTTCTTTAATATAGCAGTGATCTTGACAATATTTTTTGTCTATAACCACGGTTTGTATGTTCGCAGTGAAACACATGGGGTCCCAGTGCATACCAGACCCCATTTTATTATAGATTAACCTCCCTGTTACACGGTTTTAAAACACACTGTCTAGGCAATCATGGTGGAGTACACTGTATGCCCTCCCCCCATTCCGCCTCTCTACACAACGCCGGTGGCAATTAGATGCAGGCGATGTGTGCAAGGAAAGGCAATGCCCCCTCCATTTACATGGAGTTCTACTGTGCCAACCCCTCGAGCCAGAAGAACTCCGTGAGCCTGAAGCTATGCAGAAACGCTGCAGGTTCGCGGGGAACCAGCGAATATACCCAATCCTAGCACAGGCACAGTTTGATCCAAGATCAAACTAAGCCCATACTGGCTTTGGGCTTAATGCTAGGGAGGTTAATATATGCCAGCGGTTCCCGTGGTGTGGTCCTGTGCATGCGCAATGTCTTAATCTGTTCTCATATAGGAACAACACGCATGTGCAAAGACCATGGAAATCACTGGGCAGAAAAAAAATGCTAATTCATCTTTTTGGGGAAAACTTCCTGCATTGCACCCCAACAGCACTATCTGCCACCATCAATTACATGGTGTTAGGAAGTTTTTCCATGTACACATCAAAGACATACTACTTTTTTGCAAATGTTTCCAAAAAACTCAGCGAAGCCTAGGCCTTATGGTTTTGAAGGAAGGTTGGTATCCTCTTGCTGAGAAGTCCAATAGCCCTTGTAGAAAAAACATCTCCGATTCAAATACTTGTTGTCACCCTCCTCTGAGAGAGAGATGATGACACCCGGTACTAACCATACCTTTAGCAACAGGCTGGGGATCCCACCGGCTGCACATTTATTTTTTTCAAACTATAGCCTAAAAGAACCTTAAATATAAAGGACTTAAATATAAAAAAAAGTTTGCCTATTTGCCTAATTTTCATGGTCAAGGCCTACCCATTTGGCTACTGTTTTCCTACCAGTGCACAATCCCACTTTGTTGCCATCTTAGTTTACTTTAGAAGTATAGAAGTTCTAGCTGGGCCCATGAACAGCTGACAGGTTTTAAGTTTCTGACAAATTTATCTCATGGATAATCTAGTTCTGGTTATACTCTTGATTGACTGATCAAGACAAATTCAGTCAAAGTTAACTTATCACAAGAACTGTTGCTGATTGCTCCCTGAATAACTTGCACAACATTCCTAATGCCAAAACCAAAATAAAAAAATTCTAAAATCTCAAATATAAAAATGTAACCATGGCAATATTATTTCAAAATGAATTTGTGGATTCTTCTCATCTGTTGCCTGTGATAATTTTTTTACGGTCCTTAGTATATCTTACAGTTTAAATTTTTTTTAGTCATAATTATAATGTAATCCATAAAGAACTTTGTACTGCTGGTACAAACATTAATTGATGATTTCATGGATATTTATGCCATTTGATTTTCACAATAACTAATAAAAGATGACCTCTCTGGTGAACTTTAACATTATGATAGAGCCTAAGAAGTTAATAAGCCTCTGAATTGTCTGCTTCACAGTCACTGAGTTATAATTTTTTTTAAATCCTTTTTTACTTAACTGATGAATTGGATGAAATAATCAGATGGAAGAGTGGTCTTCTAAATTAGACCTCTTGTTTGTAAACTGAAAGGGTCCTATCACAGTTCATACTGGGCTCTACATGGCAGAGGCACTTTGGCTGCCAGCACTATAAAGAGTGGCAGATTAGAGGGCTTTGTTCAAGCCTCTTTGTCTTTCCATGTGAGAGAGACATTCATCAGAGCCCCGTGCTACTCTCTATATATTTCTAGGATGCCGACATTAGCATCAAACCACCAGCTATACAAGGACTTTGATGTCAACCTCTCTGTGCCAACGACAGACCCGCATTGGTGGGTGATGAGAAAGCAAATGAAGGACATGTGTGGGAGAGGATAAAAGCAAAGACGTCTAACGCAAAATAATATGATCGTATTCTTCCTTGATGACTGGGCTTTTTTGTCTTTTATTGGGTTTTCTGATGGAAGAGGTTATGAACCAGTAAGAACTTCAGAAATGACCACTGAAAGGAGTGTCTCTATTAAGAATACTACTGTTGTTCTGCATTGGATTATAGAAAAAAAAGAATCAAAGCCGTTTCTAGTTATCAAGTGGGTAGCAGTGCAGGGGGCAGATTTCAAAATCTTGCAAGTGGTATGTGAGAATTGTATCAAGAGAACAATAAAGTTCCTTGTAATGGATATCCAACTAGGATATAATTCACTAAAAACCTTTCATACTGTCAGATTAGGCTCATGCATTGTTTCAGCATATGTAACTGCACTGAGGATTTTGGTTTCAACTGCATTGCAATAGAGTGACCACACCGGGCAGGCCTCTGGTAAGGTCTTGACCACTTGACCATTTCAGGAATGTTGGATGTCTTAATCCTCTACCATGGATCTATCTCATCCCATGGTACCTCAGCATTTACTGGCTTTATTTCTAGTTCTGTGAAAAGTGATCATCAGCATAAACATAGCAAGGGAATATCCCTCACAGAGATACAAGGCTTTTAAGGGATAATTCCCGCTGTCAGCAGCAAACAGTGAGTTTTCACTGACTGCAACAGGAGCAGGACGTATCAAAACAAGGAACACATGCTTAAGCTGGCCATAGACACTTTGACCCATGGCCGGCTTGTAGCAGACTTATTACAGCGTGGTGACATCACCACGCTGTGATGAGTCGGCTACAGAACTGAAGGGAATCCTGTGTGCTTCACTAATTCTCATCCGATTGTAGCCAATTAACTTGAAGAGAGAGGAGACTCCCCCTCCAAGTTAACTGCCTACAACAGGATCGGCCACAAAAAGGACCGGCTGGACGGATCACCGTGCGATCCGACCTGCCGGCTTTTTGGGTCGAAACCTCAAGGTGGGCACCCCTGTACTTGCGGAAGACCGACCATAATGCGTTTAGCAGGAGGCTGGGAATCAGCACGTCTATGGCCTGTTTTAGGCATTCCCTAGTTGTTTTTCAGGTTTTCGTCTGTGAGGATAACATAGGGGCAGTTGTTATCCCAATTTCCTAAACACTTGCACACTATGTGCACCCACTGTACACCATGGTGGGGATGCAATTTTAGACTCGCTGCCTGGAAACCGCGCATGTGAATACAGTCTTAACTAGAATGTTTTTGCATACTTTTGCTAAGTATTTGGAACTGGAATATTTTTTAAAAGGTTCTACAAATGTTTATGAATATGTGTAATTTTATGTATACCCTCATAGATTAATATACGGGTACAATATATTTTTTTAAATATCCATTTATTAATTTTCCATTAAATTCTATATTTATATTTTATTAATTAATATTAAATATTGACACCAATGATGGTAAAGCAGATTAATCAAATGCATGTTTTTATAAAATTTTCTATATACAGTACAACTGTATAAAGATTGACTGACAAATTCAGTATTTACATTTCTTTTGAAAAACATGGGATGTGGAATGCTGAGTTATCTCGACATTGCCAAAAAAACAGCCAACTAACTTTACTTGATAGTGCCCATAGACATCATATAAAACCTGGCATGGCTTAAAATCCCTTCCCTTTCTTTCCCAGATGAGATGAAAGCCAATAAATCAACAACTGATCTTTGTGAATGGACAGCGAGTCAGCGATCAGCGGGCACAGAAAGCCTACCATTTTCTGTTCATGTCTATGATGAACCTTAGCTTCTTGTACATGATAGTGCCTTTGCAGCTATAGATCAACTTGACTATAGTTTTCTACATTTGTAAAGTTCTAGGACAATAAGGGTACATATGCTAGGGATTTATAAACATCCTTCAAAGAAAACTGAAAGTGTTCAGGTAGTGAAAGGGTGTAAAGCCAGAAAACACAGCAGCTTTCACTGAAAATCTATACACTTTCAGCCAATGCTGTCAGTCAAGCACATCTCTATTCTCTAATGCTTTCTATGTAACAAGATCTCCTTGTAGTTTACCATAATAAGACTAAGTAGGCTAAAATGTTGTCCTAGGTGTATATTAACATAATAACATCTGACAAAATAGGCATCTCTAAGTGACCAATTTCAGGCATTAAATAAGATAACTACAGCCCCTACAATGGTCCTATGCTTCACGAGTATAGAGAAGGCAATGTAAAATTGAATTTAAAATTATCTCCCTTCGCAGTGAAACATGACTGTTCCCGGGTAATTATCTAAGATAATGCCTGCAAATTTCAGCAGACTTTTCCTTTTATAATTGCTGAAGTTCACCAAGGGGACCCACCAGACTAAGGTCAAAAAATTCTTTGGTACATGCGACAGTACAAGTCATTTCTCTCCATTATTGCATGATACACATGCTAGTTGTCTGTGCACAGCAAGGAACATTATCACCTGAGTTTACGCTTCTCTAAATGAATGTTATTATCATTACAATATCCGTGATGCTATTGGCCCTGCATTGAAGAAATTTTTAAGCGCTCTCCAAATGAATGAGCACTTTATTGTTTTAATGGCAGGAACCACAGACCATATTTACAATAACAGATTGAAGCAAAAGTAGAGATAACTGGTCTGTGTTTGCATAAGATGCCCTCCCAAATCCATTTTCCACAATAGGTTTGCTGCTTACTGTCCCGTTCTTTGATCAATCGCTTCAGCACAGGCATTAATGAATTCTGAAGATGTCACTTGTGCCGGATTTAATGGCTATTAAAAAGCTCATATTGTGTGTACGCCTTCACTGAAGTCTTTTTACAGAGAAACAAGGGCAGCTACATACGGTACTTACACGTATAGATTTACGCCAGATGAAAAATGGACAGGTTCATGTGAAACCTGCAACATTAGCTGGCATAAAAGTTGGAGCATGATAAAATAAATAGATATATACATAACTAGCATCAACTTTTATTGAAAATTGACTAGTTGAGTTTAATTAGTGTTTTTATAAAAATAAAGAAACAGTTCATCAGGGGTTCGTCTGAAAGGTCAATTTCAAGTTTTCTTTAAGACATTACCTTTCTTCAAGACATAAACTTTAAAGCTGGGCATACACGTCACAATTTTCCTGCGATCGTTTTTTAATCCAATTTAATCCGATTCCGGAATCGATCGCAAACTGCACCATACCATGCATTCAATTTCTGGTCTATTCTATCCTGAAAGTCTCAAATGCACACATTTATGTTGGGTTTGGAGTGGTGTTAGCTGAAGAACTGGCCAGTGACCAACAGCACACAAACAAAGGTAATTTCCACAAGATTCATAGATTGATCGCTTAAAACGATCGCATGAGACAACTAACAGCACTCGATTCCTTTGCTTTTTATTAAAATTATCCATCAGAACGGATCCGTGCACGATCATTTTTCTGTCCGATTTTTAACAAAATCGATAGCTCGATCGCTTTTGGCATGCTTCAATTTTTATTCAATCCGATCGTGTGATCGATTTTGATAAACGATCGCACTAAAAGTGAACTAAAAATCGTGACGTGATTGCCCAGCTTAAGTCATAGTGGTGGTCACCATGCAGTTTTGGTAATCTGGATTGAAACCATAGCCGAAACAGCCTTTGAGGAGTTTGTACGCTCTGTCCTTATCTGTGTGGATTTCCTTTCAAAGGTATACTAGCAGGTTAATGGGGCACCTGGTGCTATGTGTTATAGTTTTAAGCTTTGTTTGTCCCAGCAAAACTTAAGTTTGTATATCTGATGTGAAGGAAAAACTCCCTTAATTGTCAATATCAAGGCTGGCCCATGACTTTGTCGAAAGTTTTTAATTTGGCTCACTGTGTTAAGCTGGGCATACACGTCACGATTTTTAGTTCAATTTGAGTGTGATCGTTTATCAAAATCGATCGCACGATCGGATTGAATAAAAATTGAAGCATAGCAAAAGTGTCTGAGCGATCGGTTTTGTCAAAAATCGGACAGAAAAACGATCGTGCACGGATCCGTTCTAATGGATAATTTTAATAAAAAGCAAAGGAATCGAGTGCTGTTAGTTGTCTCATCGTTTTAAGCGATCCATCGATGATTCTTGTGGACATTACCTTTGTTTGTGTGCTGTTGGTCACTGGCCAGCTCTTTAGCTAACACCACTCCAAACCCATAAATGTGTGCATTTGAGACTTTCAGGATAGAATCGTCCAGAAATTGAATGCATGGTATGTTGCAGTTTGCGATCGTTTTCACAAATTAAAATCGATTTCGGAATCGGATGGGCGATCGGATTAAAAAACGATCGCTGGATAATGGGTACGTGTATGCCCAGCTTTAGTCTCTATCTTTAACATGACACAGAAAGAGAAATGTTACATTTGTAGTTTCCAGAATGAAAGATTGGTTGGATGCCGGACAACTACACCATATAACATTCTTTTTTCTATTTTTACGTTTCTTTTTTTAGATGTCATTAAGGGTTCTGATACATTGCTGTAGGTCTTGTAGCAGCAGTCAGGGGAATATCGGTGGTTTATCAGGAAGATGAACTTTTCAAAATTTTGGACCTCCTGAAGGTAAGAATCTAGGATATAAGAAGGAGAAATATTAGGATTAATGACAAAGATGACCTAAGAGTCAAAGTAGGAGCTTCTATGCCAATGACTTTGTATTTTATTGTCAGGTTCAGAGAGGTGAAGGATGCACTATGGAGCATTGCATGACCAACTCACCCTCAGATATATTGGTGTATTTCTTTTTACACTCTTTTGGTGGTTTAAACTTTGCAGCCTATTCCCTCAAAATTATATCAAATAGCAATAAATACTGTTCAAAAGGCATCAATGGATAAAACTGAGTTGATGTCTATTGCAACCAAAAGATGGTTCATTTTCTATTATTGACATGAGATCAGAAAAAAAATTAATGGTTCCAGATATAAGGCATCTATAGGCTCTGTAATCATCAACACATGTCTAAATGTACTTTGTAAATCCAAACAGTGTACATACATGAAAAAATATATATATATGATATAATATAAAAAATACTACACCATGTGTAGTGTATATATGCTGGAAGCTTGCTGAACAGAATAAAAAGTATTCATAGCTCAGAATATTAAAACCATGTTAAGGTCTGACCCATACAACGCAATGACACTTTGTAGTGCTTTGGTTTATTTATAGTACAACACAATATCTTACAGCTAGGTAGCACAAAGAAAGGATTAAAAGGGCATGGAGCATATAAAGCATAAATACATATAAATGGATAAGAAGTTGGCATGCTGCCTTCTCCACACAGACTTAGGTCACTTTATGTACAGATGTTAGGATATATGAAGGCAGACACAAGGGTTTGTATACACAAGGGGATATGTAAATTGTCATCTAACTGAGCGATGGCATGTGAATAAAAAAAAATGTGTATAGAAAAACGTTTAGTTATAACTGAAATGTCTTAAATAAAATAATCTACAGTTTATGTTCATAAGGCAAATAGATAAAGATAGAACAGGATACAGTGAAATTAGGCAATATGATTATTGATACCAAAGGATGTGTTGCTTTTTATGGTAGTTGCTCAGTTTTATCTACAAGACTAGATAATGCTGCCTGATTTTTAGAGCCCATTCTTTAAATGCAGATCACTGTGTGTAGCCTGAACTGTCCAATTTAGTTTAGTAAAATTTCATCAGTAAGATGTTCAATTAGCCACATCTCCTTGATCCTATCGTATAGACTATTATCAAAATGGAGGGCAGTGCACTATGGTGTATAGATTCCATTGGATTCGGCTTTGTCAAGAATTGGCAAGCATACCCAAGTCTAATATCATGTGGGTACCTTAGGGAAACTAAATTAGCATGTATTTACATAGTGTCAACATATCATGCCACAATTTACAGAGCGCATAGTCATATCACTAATGATCTTTTAGAGGAGCTTACAGTCTAATGTCCCTAACAAAGTCGTGTCACTAACCTAGTCTCGATAATTTATTTTTTGGAGATGGGGAACCAGTTAACCTACCTTTTGTCTTTGGAGTATGGAAATAAACCAGAGAAAGCCATTAATAAAGAAACAGCAAATAGTGTCCTGGCCAAGATGCCAGAATGCTAGCCATTGAGCCACGATGTTGGTAAACCTAAGCCTGTAACTGTTTTACTCTAGTGGAAGGGTCAAAGAGCTAGATTCCTTTAGAAGAGCTAGATTCATATTCTGTTGAAAAAAATAGGTGGTTGCACTTGGACAAAAGGGAAAGGTAAATCTCTAACAGCAATACAAACAAGAGTAAGATTTATTTATCTTAGTTATCATGTTAGAACATACTAAAAGCTCTTTCAGCTCTTAATACTAGTGTTAATTAATGGGGTATCCTTGGGGGATGCTATTGAACCCTGTGACCATATGTGCCTAGACATACTAAACTTGCAACGTTGACTTTGGTGGGCTTTTCACTTACAATACATAGGAGACATATAAAGTGAGGAACATAAGTATTTGAACACCCTGCAAATTTACAAGTTCTCCTTCTTGGGAGGGGGTCTGAAATTCACAATGTAGGTGCATTCCCACTGTGAGAGACAGCATTTAAAAAAAATCTGATCACATTGTATGGATTTTTGAAGAATTTATTTGTATTGCACTGCTGCACATATGTATTTGAACCAAATCCACCTCTACTCCACTCCTGCCTGAGTTATCTCAGGTTGAGTTTGATTGATCATGAAACTCAACCTGAGATAACTGCGGGCAGACTTACCTGTCCACCAGATTCCGCCGGCGATTCCGAGGCTAGTCCCTCGAACTGAGGCTCCATGCACGATCTCATATTGGGGGGTGTCACTGATAATAAGAAAGGTGAGGAATCAGCACAGAACTTAAAAGGAGGAGCTGGTCAATTGTATGAAGAGAGCTGGAACCACAGTTTCAAAGGTCACTGTCGGTAGCACATGTCGTCATGGTTTCAAATCATGCATAGCACAGAAGGTGCTCAAGTCATCAAATGTCCAGGCCCATCCGAAGTTTGTCAATGACCATCTGGATGATGCAAAGGAGGCATGGGAGAAAGTCATGAGGTCAAATGAGAACAAAGTAGAATGTTTTGGTCTAAACTTCCCTCTCCTTGTTTGGAGGAAAAAGAAGGATGAGCTGCATCCCAAGAATACCATCTTATACTGGGAAGCATGTGGGTGGGAACATTATGTACTGCACTGTATGAAGGAGAGGAGAATGGGCCATGCATTGTGAGATTTTGAGCAACAACCTCTTTCTCTCAGAGTCAGAGCATTGAAGATGTATCGTGGCTGCCAGAATAACCAAGGAGTGGTTCCGTAAGAAGCATATCAAGGTTCTGAAGTGGCCTAGCCAGTCTCCAGACCTAAATCCAAATTTTGTTGCTCAGCGACAGCCCACAAATCTGACAGATCTAGAGGAGATCTGTGTGGAGGAATGGGCCAATATCACTGTTCATTGTGTGCAAGCCTGGTCAAGAACTATAGGAAATGTTTGACCTCTGTAATTGCAAAGAAAGGTTTCTGGACCAAATACTAACACTAAATGTTTCAGGTGTTTAAATACTTATGTGCAGCAGTGAAATACAAATACATTCTTTACAAATCATACAATAAGATTTCCATGTTTTTTTGTAGAAATGCTGTTTCTTACAGTGAGAATGCACCTACAATGTGAATTTCAGACCCCTCCATGATTTTTAAGTGGAACCGCAGAGTGTTCAAATACTTATGTTCCTCACTGTAGACCCTCCATCTTAGTTGGCACAAGTAACCTGAAGAGGGCTACAGAAGACCCTGGCTGTGCCTCAGACATATAGGAAATTTCTCCATGCGTTACTCCTTATTAGGGCCCCCACAGGGCTCAACACCTTGGACCACTAATTTACCAGCTCTAAGTTAGTTCCTGTCCATCTTAAAGTGTTTTTCATTATATCCAACTTTTCTACACAGATTCTTTTAGCAAAGCTTCTACGTAGGCCTCTGTCTATCAGGGAAAATATACAGTCCAATCATTGTCACTGAGCCAAGTCGGCAAGGTGCATCCTTAACCTTCTGAGCGTTCTCCCCGAATTAACTCGGGCTGAGTTTCATGCATCATGAAACTCAGCCCGAGTTAGCCGGAGGAACGCCCGAGGTCTCGCCGTCTTCTGACGGTGGTCGGGAGCATCGGCATGTATGCCGAAGCTTCCGGGTCCGCCCCCGATCGCGTCACCGGTGACGCGAAGGGGGCGGGGGTAGGCGGCGCCATAGACCTCCGTCAAACTGGAGGAGCGTCGCCTTTCTTCAGCAGAAGTCCGGCGTCACAATGTGCTCCGCCGCGATTGCCCGTAGCACGGTTATAAAAAAACCGTGCCACGTGGCAAACGCTCAGAGGGTTAAAGCATTGTTATAGAACAGCCCAGTACTTAACCTGTACAGGGCTGTTCTGTTGTTCCCCTGCCTAGGAGTAATTATAGTCCAATCCCCATAGTTAACTTCCTCTGGGGCTGTCCCTTACCCCATCCTAAGGCTGGGTAGAGAATTTTCCAACACTTACTGTACATGTTGCCAGTCCCACAGACAAAAGAACAAACTGTCTGTTTCTCTGTTGCAGATATTTTCTATCTGGTAAAGGATCACCAAAATATTAAGGGTCACCAAAACAAAAAAATCAGGCAAAATCTTTCTAATGAAATGCCATGAGTTCTAATATTTTTCTCATTCTATCAGAAGGGGGGGGGGGTCAGATTAATATAGAATGTATACACTTTAAGTGCAAAAATATAACTGGCACTAAATATTTATTCAGGACTGTAATTCCATATCCAGTACAGGGTCCTAATAATCCAACAGGTTTATTGCATCATTGTAACTGCCCTGTACATGGGTCTTAAAACGATTGACTGTACAGATGTTCTCTCTATTATTTTCTTTAAAGTTCCACCGTCATTAAACAGTAAAAAAGATTATCACGTCTGAATTTTTGCCATGCAGGTAATGAGGTATCCATGATGGCCTGTGTTGAACAATGGCATGCATGTGTCGAAAAAAATCAGGCTGGCCCTGGTCATGATGTTACAGGTCACCATTCACTCCTTGACATGCCCATAAGTGGTCTATTAGGCTTAGATTTCACTCTGCCCCCGCTTTGCCCGTCACTTTTCATCGTACATGTTAGAACATGAATGCAAATTTGCAAAGCGTGCAGCGATAAAGTGGAAAAAAATAAATAAAACGTAAGAGCTGGCACAGGATGTTTTGTTTATCCGATCTTTAAATAATTCATTTTTATCCCTATTGAGCTTATCATCCCAGCATGTCAAAAAGAAGCGTGTTCTTCGTGGCCTGTTGTTTGGTGCCTAGGATTTCAGACCGAGAGGGAAATATTGCAGAGACCGAGGGAGATACACGGAGAGACTGACCTTTAGCTGTACTACCTATAACCAATCTCATCAAATTAAAGCACTGTATATTTTCCTTAATAATCTCTGATTATGCCGGGGTATGAGTAAGCACGGATTGTCAGCGTTGCTATGCAGCGGGATGCCTGGTTAGCACCAGAAGTGCATTTGGGGATAAGTGAGCAAAGAGCTTTAATTTCATAGGGTTAGAATCCTGCAGGCTTTCAGGTCAAGGTCACAGGCAGCCCCGCTCACACTGAATATGCAGAAATAAAAGAGTAAATTGCTTGCATCTGTTACAGAAAGAATAGACAATGATCTGATTGGTGAATCAGAGGGTTCTCCATCCTTTGGGGTGATGGAGAGGGGTCCAACCATCAAAAGCTCATAATTGGAGTAATTTTAAATTAGTCTGAAGGTTTTGGGGGGTTAGACTATCCCATTCTTTCATCAGTTGCTTTGGAACACACTGTAAGCTTTGGAATCCTTGCTTAGCGAAGATCAAATAAAGCAAAGACATAATTAGATATAAAAAAATACATTTCTCATAATAAAGAGAAAAAAATAATGTACTCTTTGAACAATAACCTTTTAATTTTATACCGAAGGATGTGTGAAATTATTTGTCTTGGAAATGTATTACAGCTGAAGGCTATCAATTATGATGTATACCATAGCTTTAAATAGTACGGTATGACCAAAGTACAGCCACTGACTAAGTGATTACTGAGAACTCTATACAAATGAGTTATTGGAATGGCTAAAAAGTTGCCAAGGCTTAGAAGTCATTTTTTCAAACTTTGTTGTTAAAGCAAATGTTTCAATCATATGAATTTGGGTTTAATGTAAAGCTTTGATAAAAGCTGAAAGAAGAGGCACACCAGCTATGATTATGACAAGAAGAACAAAGCTGAACTGTGGGCCTGCGCTTTGTACAGCAGCCTCTGATGACACCATTAGCATTGACAAACCCCTTACACTGGTTTAGAATTTCACATCAAGTAACAGCAACACATGTGTATGGTAAACAGAGCTACAAATAGGTCAAAGCAATAATTCAGAGACATAAATAATTGCCTTCTGTACAGGTCATTTATTAGTTACACCCACGCCAACCGTATACTAAGCACTGCCCCTGCTGCTAATGCCCTCCCCCTTAATCATGTGCCTTTTCCTTGCAAAAAATCCTACTTGCCAAGGTGAGTGATTTATTTCTTTAACCTTACTTGATTGTATAATTGTATACTAAAGTTTAGTCTATTCATGAGACCTTTTGATGTGAGAATGAAACATTCATAATGTTCTTGGGAGTAGAAGATCCTTAATGACATATTATGTATACTCAAATAAACATTTTTAACCCTCTCTCCCTTGAGACTTGACATGCATACTAGTATCTAGTAAGTAATATATGTTTTGTTCAAGCTTGTCAAACCAGAGTAGGTATAACTTATATACTTAAGTATAAGCGGACCCAAATATTAGGCAAGGTACCTCATTTTTATGTAAATATAATAAACTTGAAATTTTTTTTTTACTTATTTAAGTTGACTGGCTATTAAAAGTCCCCTATTGGATCCAGAGGTTTATTCCTCAAATGCAATTGTTATATAAGCACGCAAAGCATTTTGCAAAGGGGACCAGATTGTGTGAAGTAAAATTCATCCAGCCTGACATTCTTCAAACCACAAACATTAAATGCAAATGAACGATACCAAGGGGCAGATCTCTTTCTTCACACATACTTTATTATTTGAAACTGCCATAACACTGATAAAGACTGTCCCGAAGTATGCTGGGACTTGCAGTTTTCCCAGCTGTCTAAACACATCTTACCTAACCCCCAAAATCCTGATCATTCCCCTATCTATGACATATGGAGAATAAGTGAGAAGATTTCTCAGCATTGCTCACTTTAATTCTGCATCCTGATAGAAGGGATATTCTGCATGGCGCAGCAACAGCATGAACCCCTAACTGTACCATTCACGGTGGGGGTTTCAAGCCAAAACTTGAACTTTTACAATGACATTGCAGCTGTGGTTCTTGAGAGGGTTAGGAGCCCTTTTGCTGCACTTGAAGCAAGTCTTTAAAACCATGTGCACAATAAAAACAGCACTAGTTGGGAAGTTTGGTGTCACCTCTCCTCTAGCAGTAAAATGGTGCCACCCTAGTGGGGTTCACCTCTGCATTTAATTGAATTTATGACTGAGGTTAGTGGCCAGTGGAACATGAACAATGGCCACATTTGGCCCCGGAGCCTGAATTTGGACATGCCTGTTGTAGACGTAAAACTGAAGTGCAAATAAAGAAGACATAAATATTTGTAGAGAGTAGTAGTCAAAGTGATCCTATTAAGGCTTTTACATGCAGAGCCTAGCTCAAAATTATCAAGTGTAAGTATACTTACATAGATGTGAGGTTCAGAAATAAAAAGGATTGTATGATGATACATTTTTAGCTGGGAACCCATGAACAATAGTACAGACACAGTGAACAACTTACTGGGACTTAAGCAATACCTGTTCCCTCTCTGATATCATCAGTGCTTGGTAAATGATCATCAATGCTACCAACATGAACACTTAAGCTGGGCATGCGATTTCTTAATAGACTCAAGCACATGGAGCTTGATTGTGCTTGAATCTATTGGAATTTGAACCATTCAGCCAATTGATCCAGCTAGAAGGAGCTTGGTCAAACAGGGTTCCAACATGTTGGAAAACCCTGTTCGATTTCCATTACTTTGGATGGGAAAAGTATCAGAAGGCTGGAAGCCGCAGAAGTGCTAAGGCTTGATATCGGCCCAGCTCATCCGCAACGCGATTACATCAGTGCACCTGGTCGGGCTTCCTCGATCTGGAGGAAAGTCGAGCCATGTGTTCACAGCTTCAAACCTGTAATGTGTCGTAGACAAAAACATGATAACAGGGCTGAAGGGTAGGCACAATGTGCTGCCTTTGTGTACCCTCGCTTGCCTTTGGTTTTAGATCTTAAGCTTAGACTACAAACATGGTCATGGCTTCATTTCAAGCTGAAATTAAAATATAATGTTTACATGCACTAAACCTTTTCCTTATTTACCGTACAAATATCACACGCTGGTTAGGTATGCTCTGATGTTTGAGAGTTGAATGGCAGATTTTAAACTTAGAAATAGGAGATGGTAGAGTTTATACAGCCTTTGTCTCTGTCCATCACAGTGACCCAGGGGTTGATGTTAAGATTAGCACAGGTAAATGATGGCAACGTGCATAGTGAAAGAACAGGAATAATGGAATTACTTGTAACGTGTAAACAAATAACCAGTTACATAAGGCAATAGATAAGTCAATACCCTCCTATTATGTAGTGTATCTTCAAAATCAATTACCGGTATGTTCCGGTATGTTCCTATGCAATAAGGAGAGCGTGTATTTGCTTTAGCTTGACTAGTATCTGCTTGGGATTTAGGAATTTATTTTAGGAAGTTTAATTTGGCTAAAAATACATTTTTTTTTTACATTTTACCTAATATCTATTAATTGATATTCACCTTAACTAAAGTTTTGAGGTCCTAAAATAGGTACCAAACCACTTAGCCTTCATGCTTAAATAAAAAGTGAAAAAAGGAAAATTTGTTTTCTTAACATAATGTCTTTTCAGGGTAATAAATAAAATATAACATTTGGAAGGTCGGTAATGATACACATCACACCCAATCCCCACGCCATGTTATATTTCTGTTTGGTAGTCTTCACTCCGAGTCTCGGGGTTCCAGTGATAGAAGGGCATGTGATTGTACTGTCCTGGAAGGCACTTGAAAGAACCGTGTGTTTTGTATTCATTGTGCTTCCTTTTTATGTAGGAGGAATGGCATACAGTAGAGAGGCTGGTGTGATGTTTGTTTGTGTGCAGTCACTGTTGGATCTCTCCGCAGAGTCTCTTATTTACAGTACATACCAGTTTGCTGGGAATGTGTCTGCCTTTGTAGGATGAAAGCACTGAAATGCAAATATAGGCCAACAGGTGTTTTCAGTGAGAATTTGCAGGCTGGGTATCAGGCAGGAGATGTGACTTCAACAACTATGCAACTGTATGTCTGAACAACATTAACTCTTATTCTGCCTTGAAGCATCTTTATGAGATCTTCACCTAATGGAGAGAAAATGCTAAACTTTTTCAAAGACCGGATAATGCTGTGTGAATTTATTCTTCTTGAAATATGTAGAATTCAAGAAACATACCATTGCCAAGCATGTCAGCAAGTATGTTGGAATCCATTTTACCTGCCATGTAGCATGAGCAGAATAGGTAATGTTCGAATTCGCAACCTTTTTACAAATTTTTCTCCAAATGAAAGTCAATTTAAAATTTTTTACATGCGAATATTGTGATCGCAATGTCACGGAAACATCAAACGCGCTAGAAGAGGTTTTTTTTCAGTAGGATTCCTGAACAAACAATCATTTGGTGATTGAACATAAAATCGACCCGAATACTCATGATTATGAAGATATGGCACAATATTCAAGATCTTCACAAAGTCTTGAAGTTCAGATATTGGCAATAAATATTCGCAGTTCAAATATTTGTATTCAACCCTAATGGCATGTAAAATTTCCTGGGTATTTTCAATGAACATCACTCCTATTGATTAAGATTGATGATGGCATAAGCACATCACCCAGGATTTTCCTCTTGAACAAACAAGGGCAGGGGGACTTACAGGGCCACAAAGAATCAATCATGTAGTAACATTTATATATATGAATAACAGCAAATGTAATAAACAAGATGCAAACAATTTTACAAAAAATGATCATATCTCATAATGCATACACATTGTTGCAGATGTACAGATCTGTACACATGCTTAGAGCATATTAAAGAGTCCAAATGGAGTAGATTCCATATGCATAATGAGATATGATCATTTATCGTTTTTGCATCTTGTTAATTAAATTTGCTGTTTTTTATATACTGAATGTTACTACATGATTGGATCTGTGTGGCCCTGAAAGTCCCTCTGCCCTTGTTTGTTCAAGGGGAAAATCCTGGGTGCTTACACCATCATCAATCTTTGTCTATTGTTTTGGGATGTTGGCCGCTGTACTTTGGGAGAGTAGTTTATTGTTCATCACTCCTATCCCTGAAACCCATATTTCCTTTATTATCTGTTCTATTTTATTATAACATATTCAAAGGATGATGGTCCTTGTGATATTTTTCTGCCTACTGAGATCTGCTGACTGTTGAATTTACAATCTCAACGGAAACCTCCAAGTCTTGAAATATACTGGAGCTCTGGGTTTAGTAGTAATCCACCTTGCCATCAGTTGACCTCCTAAAGTGATGCAGAATATAATATGCCGCCATCAGAAATTTTAGCTTTTGCAAGCATGTAGCAAAAAAAGTCAGAGAAAAGTGAAGACCTATACTCATGTTCCCAGCCAGTGATCAGTGAAGTGCTGAAGCAGTGCAATTATCATGTCTGACAAGTAACCAGCATCATCATAAGGTCAACTCAGCAACAGCAGCCTTGTCTGAGCAAAATATAAAATATATGCATTAAAGCATTGTCATACATGGACATTGTTCCTTTTGTATCTCCTTATAATGCTCAAAGTACAAAGAAAAGGTTGACCAGATCCACTACCAGAAATTCATTGTATTTCCAACTTCATGTGGTGAGCTGACAATACTGTCTCTGCTACTCTCAGATTTCAAGCAGTGTAGTCATGCCCATTTCTTCACTGATTGACTACTGAAAATATCATATCTACATTAGATAAAGGTAAGGTGTTGTGTGTAGTCCAGAAAGACATAAGTGTGTGTGTGGGGGGGGGGGGGGG
>CM070034.1:129520487-129534183 GCA_036250615.1 Ptychadena robeensis | reverse complement strand
AATATCACTACTTCCAGTATAGCAGGGTTGTTAGTCCAGCTCAGTAAAACAGGGTCTTGTTGGATTTTTGATTTTTATAATATAATAGAGAAATATGAATGTATTGCAGACATACACTTACTTACACATACAGTGGATATAAAAAGTCTATACACCCGTCGTAAAATGTCAGGTTCCTGTGCTGTAAAGAAATGAGACAAATATAAATAATTTCAGAACTTTTTCCACATTTAATGTGACCTATAAACTGTATCACTCAATTGAAAAACAAACTGAAATCTTTTAGGTAGAAATATAAAAAATATCAAAATAAAATAATGGGGTTGCATAAGAGTGCACACCCTTAAACTAAGACTTTGTTGAAGCACCTTTTGATTTTATTACAACACTGTCTATCGGCATGGCACATTTTGGGTATGAGTCTATCAGCATGGCACATTTTGGGTATGAGTCTATCAGCATGGCACATTTTGACTTGGCAAGATTTGCCCACTCTTCTTTGCAGAAAGACTCCCAATCTGTCAGATTGCAAGGGTATCTCCTGTGCACAGCCCTCTTCAGATCACCCCACAGATTTTCTATTGGATTCAGGTCTGGGCTCTGGCTGGGCCATTGCAAATTTTTAATCTTCTTCTGGTGACGCAAAATCTTCTTCTGGTGAAGAGCAAAAATCATGGCGGAATTTAATATGCTCCACTGCAATTACCGTGTGCAATGCTCAGGAGGTTTAGTGATGCATGGAACTGGGCAAAACTCACAGGGTAAATTACAGGTAGTGGAATGGTAAATGGGTCAGTATAAGAAGTGGGTGATGAAGTTGTGTGAAGCTGTGTAGCTCTGAAATTGAGAGGGAGTGTGGACCCCTGCAAAAGACAAATAGGGACAAGGACACAAGGCAAACAACCTAGTGCAATAAGTTATGTTCTGTTAATGGTAAAGGAAAAGGTGAAATAATGCTCTCAAAAATGGACAATGGACAATGAACTATGTAAGATTAAGGCTGTACCAAGGAATGATGGTCTCTTACAGAGACACGAGTAGTCATGTGTGTGCCTCTCCAGCAGTGTGGATACCAGGATGTTGTCACTTTATGGTTACAGGTGACATCTTCTGGTTGCAGGAGCTGTAGTGCTGAGGTTAATTTCAGACGAGTTAAGTTTAATTATCTTTATTTTACTGACTCTAGTTGCTTCCAAAACCAAGTTGCCACAATCAATGTCATCATGCACCCATATAGAACAATGCGAGTGGAATAGGAAAGTGATTTCACTCTGCAAACCCAGCTAACAACCCCATTACACCCCATTTGAACTAGGTGTAATAGGAATAGTCAAAGTGAAACATAACGGACATTCAAGATATGAGACAGCAAAAATGTAAGATACCAAACATATTTTTCTCAAATTCCTATTAATTGTAAGTTAGAAAAATAATCAGTTGAAAATACACAAAACATTTGAGTTAATATGTCTTTGCCAGCTGATGTGCTTATTGAAGACTGGTGCTATTTTATTAGTGAGTCACATGACTACTGTATTTTATTTCCATTTCCCCTGAGTTTTCTCACGTTGGTCTTGATGGTATCTGTCAACAATTATATGTCTATTAAACAACAGTCAATCTATTTATGTGCAAATAGAGCTCCACAACAAGGCTATTGATGAGATTTTATCAATAACCCATCCAATCTGAACTAACACAACAAGAAATTAAATACTTGGCTGCATTGTCTCCTGCCAATGTCCTCCAGGAACAAGTTTAATTCCCAGTAAGTACAGCACCGTCTACTCAGTTAATGCCAGTCTCCAATTAATGATTTAGTTATACTATAAATTGGTTTTCCTGTCTGTTCAATACAAGACTGAGGATGCTCAAACAGCTCGCTGTATCCTTATATTAACCCATGATTAATTAATGGTACTGAATAGTCAATTGTAAGATTTTGCTCTCACTTATGTTTTATTGCTTTATTCACTGCTTAGTTCTGACCATCAAATTATTGCTTAAGGTAGCCATACACGGCCCAATTTTCACGACCATCGATCATCGACCAGGAATCTCCCGCATGTTGGATCACACGGTGATCCGACATGCTGGTAAATTCTCGGCTGATCCCATTACCTTGAATGGGGCTGGCACATAAAGGGTGATCAGCTGAGGGGCCGGCTTCAGTTGAATGACGTCATCACGCTGCAGTCGATCCCTCATCTATCGAAGGAGAATCACCTTGTCTGAGTTTGTACTCAATTAGTTTGTATCAATAACTCATATATGTGTTAAACCTAAATCACCCTTTCTTATGTGAATGAAGACCCAAAATGAGAAACAAAAGTTTCTCATTTTTTCCCCTTCAGTATTTCAGTATAAAATGAGATGGTGTTTGTTAAATGCTTAAAGCATTTAACAAACACCATCTCATTTTATACTGAAATACTGAAGGGGAAAATTCGCCCTGGTCAACTGATTTTTCATTAAATGATTGGCAGTTTTAATGCGAACCAGAGGCTCCATCTCTTTCAGGGAAATTTAATATGATGGGGCTAACAAGCTACTAAAATCACAGAGACAAGGAAGGGATCTTAAAAGAACAATTAAAATTGAATTAGGATGTTAATGCCCCAGCAAGTACCAAATCTGCTTATAATAATTCTGCAGTCATTTTTTACTTTAACTGAATTCAGATTCGACAAGCTTATGTTAATAGTCTTATAGACTTATATTCATATGTCCAATTCATTTTGATTATTTAAAAAGAACCACAGTTTCAACCACTCAGTTCATTTAATTTTCAAGTGGGTTCTGCGAAACGAAGAAGCTGAAAGCTCCTAGTAACTGTGTTTTTTAACATCTATTTTCTCCACTCTGTAGGCTACCAGATGTCAGAGAAAGAAGCCCTATGTAAGCTTCAAGTAGACCCCAATGAGAGCTTACACTGGAGTTCATACTCTTTCCATAGGCCAGGGCTAAGCTAATCACAAAGGGCCATTTCTGAGGAGTCACATGCTTCTTAAAGTAAAACGTAATGGCTTTTGCGTTGCTTGAAGGCAATTGAAGTGATAGCGGAGTTGAGGGAATGTAAGTATCACATAGCTGGAATAATATGCCCATAGGACACCACCACGTGATGTGGTGGTGTCCTATGTGCAAGTGGTTTACTTTAATATTCTTCATTGGTTACTACAACTTGATATTAAAACTAAGTTATTTCTTAATATTATTTCATTTCCCTTTTGCATGATCAGATATTTAAAGTGAAGTTTCACTTTATTAATTCTACTGCCTCTGTTTCTTTGGTAAACCAACCCTGAAGTGTAAAACAAAACATACAAAAATATATTTACATTAAATAAAAATATTGCCTGAGGAAAAACATATTTCCAGGGTATGAAATTCTGTACAAAATGCATTGGATGAACTGATCTATAATACACTGCTCAAGAAAATAAAGGGAATACAAAATCCTAGATCTGAATGAATGAAATATTCTAATACTTTGTTCTTTACATAGTTGAATGTGCGTACAAATAAATCACACAAAAATTATCAATGGAAATCAAATTTATCAACCCATGGAGGTCTGGATTTGGAGTGGGTTAAAGTAGAAAAAAACACTTCAGGCTGATCCAAAATGAGTCTCAGTAGAATGCTGTGGACTTGTATGACCTCCCTACAATGCCTGGCCATGCTCCTAAAGAGGGGGTGGATGGTCACCTGAGGGAACTCCTCCCACACCTGGACTAAAGCAAAGAAGGTTTTCTGTGTCTGTCAGCGTAGTGTCCAGAGCAGACCTGTCAACCTTTCTGTTTTGTCCGGGAAAGTCAGGTTTTTTATGTGCCAAATCCCGATTTCATGACATCCCGGATATTTCCCAGATTCTTGAAATCGTGCTGATCTAGCAGGGAGAGCAAATTATTCTACCTGCTAATGTTCCACCCCACACATCTCAGCACAAGCGGGGTGGGTAACGCCCTCTCGCTGCTAGATCAGCCAAGAAGTATGCCTGGTATCACTTTCTGTGTGTCCTGTTTTTTTTTTCATTGCTGACAGCTATGGTCCAAAGCATGGAGGTGCTACCAGGAGACAGGCAAGTACATCAGGAGATGTGGAGGAGGCCATTGGAGGGCAACAATCCAGCATCAGGAATGGAGGAGTGAAAGAGGAAGCACTGCCCATCCTCTTGCAGCCGGGCGTGTCAGGATCCAGGACAAGGGGGCGACCAGGTGGTTTGCACACACAGACATCCAGACAAATGGTGGTGACAAAACGAAAAAGGTTTAATGAAAGACTTACAGGTATGAAAACAAACAGGTACAAGGGTCTAGGAGTATCAGGGTTCAGGTAAAAGTCCAGGGGTATCAGGGCAAAGTCCAGGGGTATCACAAGGTCCAGACAAGCAAAAACAAAACAGCAACAGACAGAGATCCAGATACAAGTAACAATGAACATCAAGCATGGCCTGGCTGGAGCACACCTAAATAGCACTAAGCTAACGAGGGAGGCATGAGCTCCACCCAGCCCATGCTTGCAGGGAGCCACCTGCTGGTGATGACCGGTACAGCCAGGGTTCTAACAGGTACTGGGGTAAATCAGGGGACAATAATGATCTCACCACTATGTTGCCAAGGACTCCCACCAGGCCTCTACGTACACTACCTCCCTTCTGTCCAAGGGGCAGCCAGGCCTCACGGTCCTCACCTGCAACAGCAGCTGAGCGGGCTTTCTTCCGTTTAGCAGGTCCTTGCGCACATCCTTCAATAAAGTTCCAAGACACATCAGATTGTTGTTAATACATTGCCCCTTTATTGTAGTAACGTCACAGTGCCAGTTACACTCCACAAACTTCATGGGAGCCATCTGGGAGCAGTATCTGCCAGTAACAGTCTTAACCCTAGCCTTCTTCACCAAAGGCCTGGTCTTTGGATCCACAGGTCTCGGGCCTGTTCCCCACTGGACCCAGTTCACCTCTGCTTTCTACTCCTCTGCTGCTAGGAAGACCCAATTTACATAAAGCACTAAACTTATATAACCTCCTACTCTCCTCCCAGATGGCTCACAAGATCACAACATCACATGTTCCAAAACATTTGCCTTGTCACCTCACACCTATGTTTTGCCCAGCAATAGCACAAACACAATCACTGACATTTTTCATAGAATCCAAGTTAATTCTTCGCTGACCATGGCACAACACACTTGACCCTAAGTCTACCTTCCTCTAGGAGCACTGCCAGACCCCTGCAAAATGACCTCCAGCGGGCCACAAATGTGCTCAAATGGTCAGAAACAGACTCCATCAGGGTAGTATGAGGGCACACTGAGCATGTAACAGACATGAGAACGTTCTACTTACTGCAACATCCTCTAGAATGATCCATTTGGCAGTGGGTCAGTAATGGTGTGGGGTGGCATTTCTTTTTTCATTGAGGGGATGCACAGCTCACCATGTGCTCACCAGAGGTAACCTGACTGCCATTAGGTACTGAGATAAGATCCTCAGACCCCTTGTGAGACCATATGCTGGTGTGGCTGACCCTGGGATCCTCCTAATGCAAGACAATGCTAGGTCTTATGTGGCTAGAGTGTGTCAGCGGTTCCTGCAAGACAAAGGCATTAATGCTACAGGCTGGCCCACCCGTTCCCCAGACCTGAATCCAATTAATGCCTGTCATACACATGTGGATAAGCAGCCGATTTTTCACCTGACCGACGGGAGTGTGCGCTCGCGCCGTCGGTCTGTGGAAAAATCGACCGCTTATCGGCATGTGCCCACAGCTCGGCCGGCCAGTGAAGACCGGCGTCTTCATTGAAGCTAATGCCGGCACACAAAGGGTGAAGGGGCCCCATAATGCAGCGGGGTGCAAACGTGATGACGTCATCACGTTTGCATTCCGGTGCATATCGGAGTAGGTCTGTCTGACCTACTCGGGCTGTTTTTGGCAGCCTTTTGCACATCTGCAACATAATGTCTTGCTCCATCCACCAACTTCACGGTGCACCACAGACTGTCTGGGAGTTGAGGGATGCTTCAGTCCAGGTGTCAGGTGGCACCATCCGCCACCTTCTCAGGAGCATGCCCATGTGTTGTAGAGAGGTTTTACAGGCACGTGGAGGCCACACACATTACTGAGCCTCATGTCAACTTGTTTAAAGGACATAACATCAAAGTTGGATCGGCCTCTAGTGTTTTTTCCACTTTAATTGTGAGTGTGACTCCAAATCCAAACCTTCATGGGTGGATAAATGTCCATTGATCTAGTTTTAGGATGTCTAATGTTTGTGTTCCCTTTATTTTTTGTGTGCAGTGTACAGAAGGTGTTAATAACTTGCAAGAAGAGAAAAAAATAATTCTAAACTTTTCTAAATTCTAAAGTGAACTTTGCTGTTTGGCGTTATGTGCAGAGCATGTGAATGTGATATCTATAACATTTTAATCTATGAATTAAAGTGACAGTCATTTTTTCAGATGAATAACTCCATTGTGATTGCAGGTTTCTATAAATTTGTACTACGGGAGTATCCACTTGTCCCTAATTGAACTATAACAAATAAATCCATTTTATGAGCTATCCAATTCTATGTATATATTTTAGATTGAGTTATTGAGCTATGTATACAACAGGCTTTTTTTCCAAGTTTACATTTTAAAAGGTGGCAGTAGCCCTGTAATCACAACTGTGACACTGTGCAATGGTAGCAAATATTGTGCAGGGGTAAGCAAGTGGCTGTCAATAACTTGACAACCGTCCCATGTTAACCATATGAACAACTGCCTGGCAGGTTGTAGTTGATGGTAAATCTGAAGATGCAAATGGTGTGACCTTATAAGTGAAATGTAGCACTAGTTCCATTTAGAAATGTATAAAAAATGGTAAATAAATTCTTTCTTTTGGAAATATTCTGGAACATTTCTTACAAACCTATTAATTTCCACAATAAATTATATGAATATACACGTAGACTATCATTAATTTTCCTTAAAATTTTAAGCACAAGAGAAAATGACTACAATTGGATAGAAGTCAAAGGAGAACAGATGAATGTGTTTAAATATAGTGATGAAGTATAATTCATAACAATCCTGATGAGGCTAATGCCAAAAGAGAACAGGATTGCCCTATTTTTTGGACTATAAGATTTTAAGCTAGCCATACACGTGTCGGATTCCATGTCCAATCGATTCATCATCCGATCGATTCCGGCGATTCTGCCGGGAATCGCAGGTGTGATCAATCGGCCAATTAAGAGTATCCATCGCAGCATACCACCTTGTCCAACGGATTCCGGGACGGATCCGTGTCCGATTGTCCACCTTACAAATGGCAACTCCCCCTGATCCGGACAGAATCGCATGAGAAAGACCAACATGTTGGTTCTCCGTCGGATCCGATTCTGAGCCCCTGATCAATCGGACGCGAACGATCGGACCAGGTGGGCTGCATGCGATTCTGGCACGATCGTTTGGCGTGCACGCGCCCGGAATCGATCGTGCCGGAATCCGGTGCGAATCCGACACGTGTATAGGGGCCTTTACTATTGAAATCAATAGGAAAATGTCCCTGCATCTTATGTTTTTGTTTTGTTTTTTTGTAGTCCCATCCATCCATCCATCCATCCTGGGAGCAATAGCTCTGCATTCCAGGAGGCTAAGATCTGTTCTTTTCCTTCCAGGCAAGCCAAGAAGCCAATGCCAAGAAGAGATCTTATCTGCATTAGCACTAGCAGTATACATTCTCTGAACACAATGACCAACTTATAGAGGACACATTTTACAAATAAATAGCATGAGTTGTGTATTTACATTAACATTCTGCATTGCAATAAATATAGTTTGTGACAAAGACTCATATCTCCTCCCATAGCTACTGATGGGTAAGTTGTCAGTGCCAGATTGTAAAATGTGTCTCTTTATAAGTTGGTCAGTGTGTTCAAAGAATGGGTACTGCTAGTGTATAGACACATAGTGTATAGACACATGCTAAAGTTTCAGCCCTGCACACTCTGCTGCAGCGAAGACCTCCCTCCTGGCACTGGCCTTTTGGCTTGAGGAATATTGAGTAAATACTGCATGGTCGAGTCATTACTACTTTGCTGGAACATTCTGTATATTCACTTGATATCTGAATAGTCTCTGTTTTTTTACCCCTAATTTTCTCTTCAAAACTTTGGGTGTGTCTTAAGGTACAGTATAGCCACTGCATCTGATCTTTTAAGTTAAAATGATTGCTTCACAGAAGAGCATTAACTAAAAGTTGGTCTGTTGCATTGGTTTTTACAAGGTGGTTAGATTCATTGCCATAAGCGAAACAAAATTGTGTCAAAGTTCAAACTTGGAATACCTTCTGGCCAACTGTAATATCAGGCTTCGCTTTAAGAAATACCCAGGCGCCGACCTTCCATTTTGTAACTGCTAGCAAAGCTATACAGCTCCGAAAAACCTGGTTTGTGATTACATAGTAAAAGTGTAGCAGCTTTTCTGTCTCTGGCTCTAAATTTCCCTTTTGATTTAATACTTAAATATAAATGTAGTACATTTTAAAGCATTCATAACTTAAATACACAGTTGTGCTATAAACCTCCTGTTGTGTTATACTGTGGTCTGTGATGGGGACAATAGATTATAATCTCCTACAGGGATTTATGTAAATATACTTTATAAAGGATTGTGAAACATGGTGTACAGGCAAATAATGATAATAATATGTATTTTGAGTTTACTATTATTGTAATGTGAAATAATTTCTCCTAAAAACTTGAACTCTTCATAAAAAGGTGAAAATGGGGATTCGAAATTATGCCAAATTTCAGAACATTTTTGTAACAATAGAAGAACATATTCATATACTTGAAACTTATTTTACAAGATGTTATATACAGTATTAACAAGCAAGGGAAAACCAATAGTTCTACAGATTTTTTAAATGATAGTTTCATTGATTGAGGAGAACCACAATTCAGAATGGCAATAGAATAATTGAACTGACATGGACACTAACAAAATATACATTTGAAATATGTACATTAAGATGTACATTAAGTACATTAAGAAAATTTTTGTTAGCTAATTACTGAAGTGCTCATATCAAAGTGTTGATTTATTTATGATGTCAAAAGGAAAAATAAGTTTGAGCCCTATTATAAGAGATGGTCAAATTTTTTAGAAAGTTTGATTCGTTTGACCTAGTAAATTAATGGGAAAGCCCATAAGCATTGTATCATCACTAACCCTGCTGGAGATGTAGAGGAGTGTTTAGGGCCATACTACAGAAAAGAAAATATTGCTCTAACACAGATAGTTTTTGCATAAATTACTGTATTTTTCGGACTATATGATGCACCGCACCATAAGACGCACCCAGTTTTTAGGGCAGGAAAACCAGAAAAAAAAAGATTTCACATTTTCACGTCAAATGGGTTAATGCAATGAATGCAATGAATTCAATGAATGCAATATTCAATTCAGCCAGTAGATGGCCTCCCGATCATTCTCCACACTGATCGGGAGGAGGGGGCTGAACAGTTTACTCTCCTCTGCTTTCCTCTCTGGCTGGCTGTTACTGTGTCTGTGGGGGCTGCAGAGTGATTGCAGTTTCCATGGAGGGAGAGAGGGATACATGGCAGTTTATCTATGCCTCTCTTCATTGCTTATGTCAGCAGGGCTCTGAGCTCTGCTGGCATAGGCAATTATACAGTACAGATGGGAGAGCCAGACATCGGCTGGCATCTCTCAACTGACAGCTCCTCCAGCTCCCCAGCTAATCTCTGTGCCGGGAGAGCTGGCGGGAAGCCGCGGGGGTCGTGCATTTGGACCATAAGATGCAGGCACTTCCCCCCCCCCCCCCAATTGGTGAAAAAAATGGTCCGAAAAATACAGTAAGTTCAAAATCAAGTTGAAATTTTCTACAACCCTTCCTTATATCTCCAGCAGTTTCGGTGATGATAGCATGTTGATAATTCAACTGAACATTACAAACATGACTGATCACTGCTCGATTTTTTGTTCAATCACTTTTGCTTGATCGATTCAAACTAAAAGCCATTCGTTGTTAAACAATTGACTGAACGAAAACATCAAACAGAATGGCCACCTTAAGATCCCTGGGTTTTTGTGTTTATTAACAATTCCCCGGCACAAGTCTTCTCCTGCTTGCCCAGTACGGCCCCTTACTCTACCTTAAGCCCAGGGCCAAGACGGAGGATAGGTGGCAGGGCTCCTTGACTAGGGGGACTGGTGACGATGGAAGTTAAGGATTGGTTAGGGATTAGGTTGTTGGGAGGAAGAGGAGGGTATTATTAGGATATTAGGGTATTACTAGGAAGGGACGTCCTCTTTGGATCACACACCCACCCTCCATAATTGGTGCTATTTTCCTGTATGTTAAGGTTTTTTCTTGTTCTAGGGTTCTCCTGTCACAGCATGGTGGAACCTCAACAGTGCCTGTGGAATGAAACAGAATTTTGAAGGTGATGTGTTGGCTATTTAGGACAGGCACTAGATTCTGCTCATATGGTAATGCAGGGTTAAGCCCCACACAGTTTTCATTACTTTGCTAACATCTTTTAAAAATTTGACAAGCTAATATATGGAAGGGCTGGAGGCTGATACCGTTGGTGGTAGTACTGGTTTTGAAGTCGGTGGCACTGTCGGGGTTCCATAGCTGTCAATTGTTACTATTATTACAGTTTTTTGCTATTCAAGCTGTGGCCTGTAATATATATATATATATATATATATATATATTTATATACTGTATTTTCTGGCGTATAAGACTACTTTTAAACCCAGGAAAATCTTGTCAAAAGTTGGGGGTCGTCTTATACGCTGAGTGCTGAAACTTTTGAGCCAGAGTCTGCCTGTCAGACATCAGAAGCGCCCCCTTATCCCTCTCCCTCCTTGATGTGTGAGAAGAAGCCGACATGCTCACTAAAGGCTGGGCTCCAGTGGCTGAGAATGGTATTGCAGCTCAAACACATTAAAACACTTTCACTGTATCATGTGACATGATATCGGTTACATTTTTGATGGTCAAAATTCTTTGAATTAAATGTATACAATTTATGGTACTTGGATAACCGCAGGTAAACATTAATATGAGAGGTTGCAGTAAGGGGTGTGAAATAAGGAATGTAAATTACAAAAAAATACTAGGACTTTTAAGGTTGTTGGAGATCTGGGAATTGAAAGTCAGAGTAGACATACGTATGTAAGGCCATGGGTCCACTCCCTGAGCTGGCCCAAAAAATTGCACGCGCCAGCACATTTGCCAGTGGATTTCCCGTGACTTGCAGGCATTTTGCCCATGTCATAAGAATTAAAATGACCATATTGAAGCACATCTGATGTTTTTTTAATTTTTATTTGTTGTGCATTGAAGGGGTGGTCTTATATGGCGAGTATACCCCAAACTCTATATTTTAACTGGAAAAGTTGGGGGTCGTATTACACGCAATATACGGTATATATATATATATATATATATATATATATATATATATATATATTCATAATATATATATATTCATAATATATATATTCATAATATATATAAATACATTTTCCACATTTCATTAAATGATAAAGGTTTTTATTTTAGGAACATTAAGATTTACTAATTTTATTGGGATGATTGTTTACGTGCTCTAGATTTCTAATACATTTTTATGTGGTAGAAGAACTGGGGTATCCCATCTATTACATAAGCCCCCCATACACGTATAGATTGTGACACGATATTTTGGCCGATTGACCATGTGTGATGACTAGTGTTGAGCGAGAATATCCGAAATTTGAATATATTCAACGAATATCCGTAGAATTCGCAATATTTCGCAAATGTGCGCACAGATATTCGCAATGGCGGATATTTGTCATATTATGCTTCAACATTTTTTACCTGCATACATCGCGCATATGTGTGTGCATTACATCGTGTGAATGCATATGCGCAATACACACTTCGCTCGTACCGACTAAGATCATAAAATGAGGAAGAGAAGCTGTAAAGCTGCATTGCGAATCTTTGCGAATCATTGCACACGGGCATGCGCAATGTAAGGCAATAGAATACATAATCGAATGGTACGAATTTAGAATACTAATAATACGCGAATTCAAATATACCATATGCTGCTCAACACTACTGATGACGTCAATTGGCTGAAACATCGGGTCACGATCGGCCTGGGCACCCTTTGTGTCTGGCAGACCCGGCAGACAGCATCTAGCCGACTGTAAGAACAGTCAGTCTAGCATAAAGCAAAAGGGATGGGAGCTGCCAGCACCCCCCCCCCCCCCCCTTTCCCCCTCAAAAGCAGGTAGATCCCTCTGCTAAGAATTAGGGACATGTCTATAATGGCTTAGATAGATTTGGCTGCCGATTAAGGCCCTTTAAGCTTAAGATCGGCACCCGATTTTCCGGCTGTCTGGACCGCCAAAAAATCTAATTGTGTATGGGGGGCTTTACATATACAACACACTAATCAGATTTAAGTAGTCTACCATATGTATCTGCCATCCATATCATGTCATTAAATAGGTTTGCAGCATATGTTAGAGAATAAGTGGAAGATACACAATTACTTAATAGCATTGTGCTGACACAGCTGAGACAGTTATTCATCCTCATATATAGTTTTTAACCATGGGTAACAGCTAAGAGGTATTGTTAACACACGTGTACCAATAAGTGGATAGGAATAATCATTTAATAATTTTAAACACATTCTGTATGGTGATATTCTCAAGATGACATCCTTTAGATCCCTTTCATGTCTTGCCATGTAGCTCATGACTATAGAGAATGGAGAAAACTTTGAAGTCAGTCATTAGACACCATCACGGTTCCATTGTATATAAAAGATGGGAACACATTTGCACTTTAGTCAATACCAAGAACACAAAGATTATAAGAAGACTATAAAACCATATTCGGTTTATTGGGCTGTTCTATTTTTCTGCATTATAAATATATTAACCAATTCTACAAATTGAAAATATTGTATTCTTGTAATAAGAATACGTAACTTATGCATGTAACAATGAAATCCCATGCTTGAATTTCCTTTTTATTCCATGTCCATTCACTTTTCTCCACATTAAATGCCATCCAAGCTGTCCATCAAACACAAATACCTGTGATGGGGCGGGAAAATTAAAACATTAGCAAGGGAGCATTAACAGACACAATATACTTATGTGATTTGACATTTTTGGTTAAAACAAAGATATTCAGTCCACAGAGAAAAGTAAATGTAAAAGTATTTTTGACTATATATATAAATATAACGCATCCATTACTCTTTAACATCCGTCTTCCTTATACAGTTATTAGAGTTTAAATCATGTGTAACTAACGCAGTGTAAGGACAATTTTTTGGGGAAATAAATTAGCCTACCTGTATGTATTTAGATTGCAGAAAGGCAATCAGAGTACCTGGAAGGAAACCAACACTGACCAGGCAGAACAGACAAGTGTCTTGCAAATAGTGACCAGGAAAGGATTTGCACCTATAACCCAGTGGTGTATGGTCAGCATGGTACTGAAAATGCTAGTATGACCTGTTAGTTGTAGACTGCAATGTCAGAAAAAGTATGGTAAAAGTGGTATTTTTGAGGAATAATTTTATTATTGAACAACAACAAAAAAACTTATTAATATCAAAGCTGAATATTTTTGGAAGTAGTTTTTAGTTTGTTTTT
>CM070034.1:129505622-129520387 GCA_036250615.1 Ptychadena robeensis | reverse complement strand
TTTTTGACTTTTCTAAGCCTGCCAAGTCCTTCTTTTGACCCATTTTGCCAAAGGAAAGGATGTAGCCTAAAAATTATGCACACCTAATATAGGGTGTTGATGTCATTAGACCACACCCCTTCTCATTACAGAGATGCATATCACCTAATATGCTTAATTGGTAGTAGGCTTTCGAGCCTATACAGCTTGGAGTAAGACAACATGCATAAAGAGGATGATGTGGTCAAAATACTCATTTGCCTAATAATTCTGCACTCCCTGTATATATATATATATATTTATATATATTGAAATATACTTTATTTATACACAAAAGTATAAAATACACACCAACGTTACGAGGCACATCCCGCCCTGTACTGCGACGCAGCGCAGCAGCACTACAACAGTACAGACCATCCACGCATAAATAAATAAATAAATATTATTGTACTGACACCACACACGCATGTGCCCCCCTACGCTTATGTGGACCATAAGGGCCCACCGACTTCACTATGTGAGGTGGCATGCCTGGCGCCAGGAGCCAGAGAAATCCCTGGCCCCTCTCGTCATGCATGTCCCCTCTCTTAGCATTGAACATCGTACTATGCAATAAAAAACTATCACATTACTGTATACGGTAAAACTGTAAAAGGTTGCATAAACAAGCAACAGGTGTGATGGGGGAAGGGAAGGAGGGTGCAGGGTGGGGGTAAAGACTGGCCCAAAGCTTTATTTATGGACAAAACGACACATAGGGGGGAGAGGGGGAGGGAGAACAAAACTCTTCAGTCTTCCTCTTCCTCCTCCAGCGAGTCCATCAGGTCATAGTCTCTGAGCAGACTGTGGATCAGTCTGCGGCAGTCCTCAATGGACATTTTCTCCCGCCTCAGGATGAGGCGCTGCCGGGCACACCAAAGAGCGTCCTTAAAACAGCACATCACCCTCCAAGCTCCGCTGATTTCCGATTCTGTGTAAGCGCCGCCAAACAGTCCGTACAGCGCACCGAAGCGGGTGACAGCTGAGGGCGACACAAACTGCGACAGTTCACGTCCCAAGGCCCCAAACACGGCCTGCGCAAAGGGACACTGCCAAAAAAGGTGCAAAGCAGTCTCCTCAGCAGTGATGCACCAAGGGCAGTGCCGGTAGCGACACAAGTTCCTGTCATGCATGAAAGCCCTGAGAGGCAAGCCCTCCTGAACAGCCATCCAAGCCAAGTCCCTGTGGCTATTTTTAATCCTCTGCGACGAGATGTTACACTAGACGTACTGACACGTTGCAGTGGGTAGGCCTGGGATATACTTGTGTATAAGCCAACTTTTTCAGCCCAAAAAATTTAGTCAGGGTCCACCTGCCTGTTCCAGGTCGCAGGTCGCTGAATCGCAGGCACCGGCAGCCACTGTGAAGCTTTTTTGTGTGTTCGACACCAGCTGATGTAATGTTAACAGTATCACACTTCCCTCCGGGGGCCAGTTACTGTTACTGGTGGCCAGTTTATTCATTGTTACTGGAGAAGAAATTTTATAGAAATTCAAATAGAACATTCTACTACTTATGATTCAAAAATGACAATAATTGATAATTTTCCAATCCATGTATTGGTCACAACTATAATAATAAAGACTTTTTAAATTGAAATTTATATTCTTGTTTGAATCATAGGAAGTGCCTTAAAAACCCATCCTGTAATAACAATATACCTGTTTCACTTGTTTGAATAATTCATAGGGGCAATAGTGCTTTCTCTATATTTTTTCTTATGTAGAAAACTCCACTATCTGACTTTGCATTTCTCACCATCTGCTTATACTCGAGTCAATAAGTTTTTCCAGTTTTTGAAGATACAATTAGGTACCTCTGCTTATACTCAGGTTGGCTTATATTCCTCGATTATATACTGCCTAGGGGCCCAACCTGCGGCCCGGGGGCCGCATGCGGCCCTTTGGGTGTTCCTTGGCGGCCCCTGAAACCTACTGTTAATGCATAGGAACTCGCCTGTCCTTGCCCAGGATCTTCGTCAGGAGGGAAGAGGAAAGAGGGATTATTGTATGTACCACATAACCTCAGAATAGGGGCATATAACCTTTGAATCAAAGGTTATGTGCCCCATAGATATCATCAAAGGCTTTGGTGATATCTATGAGGCACATAACCTTTGATGATGTATAGGACACAAAATGTGCATTACCATTCTATAGTGTTCCCCAATGCTTGAAGTATCATTACAAACAAGTTTTGTTATTTAAAAATGAAACATAATGTCTTCTAGCTATGCATGCTGTCATTTCTTAACTGACTGATTTATAAAACGCTTATACAAGTCACTATAGTTTGAAACGTTATGTGCGGCCCTTCAGTGATGCTGAGGGCCGCCCTTGTTTCAACCATAAGAAGTGCCTTGAAACCCTTGACAATCCTGTAATAACAATAAACATGTGTTCTCTCAACTTTATTGAGGGTGTGGCACTAAGATTTACCTGTTTGATTCATGTAAAATATGTGTACATTTATATATAAAACTATGGTATGGATGTGGGAGGACTGTGAACTTCTCTGAGAGAATGTAATATGACTATGCATGTTAATCTCACATTTGGTTTGAACAATGACAAAAAATGGCATGTCCATTTGTGGCCACCATCAGTACTAAACTTGGATTCATAAATACTCCTCTCTCTGCTGTTTACATACTTAAACAGGTTACCCTATATCTACCTTCCCAACCTCTTTATCAAATAATATGTCTCACTATATTTTTTCCCTTCATTCTTCATTCATGTCAGCCATTCTTGGACTCACAAGATACACCATCAAGATGGAACCATTGGGCCAACACCTTGTTCAAAAGTCAATGTAGCAGTAGTATCTATCACAAAAAGTAGCGGACTACAACAGAAAGTAGGTAAAGGAGGACTTTTAAGTAAATGGTACCTGATAAATTTCAATGGGTATGGGCAGCTCTATTATGTAGGAATCATATTACCCATGCATTACAATTAAACAGACGTAACTTCAGACTTACAAGATGCATTGTCAAGAGAGTATTCTGGAACCATTGGGCCAACACCTTGTTCAAAAGCCAATGTAGCAGTAGTATCTATCACAAAAAGTAGCGGACTACAACAGAAAGTAGGTAAAGGAGAACTTGTATGTAAAGGATACCTGTTAAATTGTAATGGGTATGGGCAGCTCTATTATGTAGGAACTGTATTACCCATGCAATTTAATTAAACAGATGTAACTCCAGGTGGTACCTAGCGGAGGTTGTCTAGCAGAGCTCAGTTAGACAATATGTACACAGGAAGAATGTTTTCTGCCACTGAAAAACATCAGAAAATATTTGTCATTGCTCTTACTAAACTGAAATTGAATGTCTACATACAACATGAAAGGCCAGTACAGTAAAAAGATTGCTTCAGCAACTCAACTAATTGCCATCAAAAGTCACAGATTCATGCACCTCGAGCAGATGAATGACAGCATTTTTTTTATATTGTTGGTATTTCAGTTAAAGATATTTTTTTCAGCCTTCGCTCACATTACATAGCCAATGTTGTTCACGAGCTACATGTAATCAAAGCCTTTCAAGCAATAACTAAGCACTTGGTCACACAGAAGTTTAACAGTAAAAGGAAAGTATTTCACTGCACATGCACCAAAGTTAAACTCCAACTAAAGTATGGGCTATCAATAACAATATTAATATCTTTTTTCCTATTCATGAAATATTCCTTTTATCTCAGTGCTTCTGATCTCCAACAGTTATTCCAGTCAGTTCTTGTCTACATGTACTCGCTCTAGAATCAGCAGCCTATCATTGCCCTGGTCCTTCTTCTTGATGGTGACCACATTGGACCATGTGTGCACAATGTGCGCCACCACAACTGCTTGTGGTCTCCACCAGGGTGCATATAATGGGATGACAATACAGAAGAACCGCTGAGAAACAGTTGTTGCCTTTCGTGTCTGAACCTGGACCCTAACTGCATGATTATTCAGTTTTATAGAAGAAATATTTAAAAACATATAAAACATTAAAGTTTATATAGTTTTTTTGTGTTTAGGGTTATATCTACTTTTCCATAGCCAAAGCCTAATACAAGAGCTGTAGCACATTTAGATGTTGCCGTGAGCCGTGCTCATGATGAGCAGATGTCTTGTATTAAATCTTAATGTATAGATCTTCACCTCTATAGGCACCGCTACACAGACCAATATAGAAATCATGACACGAACCTTCTCTCCAATTTGTTGCATCTTTGATAAATGATTGTGACTCTCTATAGACATCACATGTGTCCATACATCTAAGAAATATTTGGCTTCATAACCCCATTGATTGCACCGGCCGTGGTAAAACAATGCATTCATTCCATTACTGGTTAGTAAACAGAAGCCTTGTTCATACCACACCAAATCTGTATGGAGATGAGAATGCTGTGACGAGATTGGGAGATTTCAGCCGCTCACTCGGCTCCCACTTCTGTCTACTTGCAAGGACAAAAGCAGATGCTAAAATGATGCAGTTTGCATTATTTCTGACGTTTGCTTATTTACACCAGACACCTGCACCAGATTTAAGGGATTTGCGCTAATAAAGCCAAATTGCAGCAAACAAAAGTTCTACCATCAGCTTTAAAGAGCAATCTGTGATACTTGACTTTTTTTTTATTCATGTTGCCTTTTAATAAGTCTTTTAATTCCTTGGCTGGAGTATTTTTTTTTTTTGTCTTATTGGAGTATACGACTAATGAGAAGCCTTTTCCTTTTTAAGTCTCCTGCTGTTTTCTTCTTAAAATAAAGATACCTCTATACACTTGAAACTGTGAGTTCTAATAAAAAGACTTTTGGCGGTGAAAGAGTTAACAGAACCCCCCTTCTCAGTATAGGACAACACAGATCCTTCTTGATCTTCTTATAATTTCTTGTTTCTGTATTTTTCTTTTTTTTTTTCTTTATCACTGATCATTATTCCCTTTCTCCTTTGTCTTCCACTCAATAACACCCTTGAACTTTCTTCCCTCTCTCCCATATCTTCGGCGTGTTCCTTTCTTTCATTCCTTTTGTCTCCTTCTTAGCTGCCCACATCTGTAATTCTGTGTGCCATGCCATTATTCCCTGTTTTACAATACATAATGCAGGATACTCATAGATACATACTGTACACTGCGCACTTACACATTGCATTGTGGGACGGAAACCACGTTTTTACTTAACCTATAAGATATTTATCCGTACCGTTCTGTTACTTGCACTTATTTAATAGCTTTTGTCATGACTACCGATAGCACCATTATATCCAGGAAGGCTTTATGTTGGGTAAAAGAATAAATATACATAATGATCAAGTATAATATTGAACAAAACGGGGCCTCGTTCAGAGAAACGTGGCTATAGATTGTAAGTCAACTGTGTTTGCTTGTTTCTACCAATAAGAATTGTTAAAATCACTCACTAATATATAAATATATATTATAATACATTTAAATATAGATAGACAGACAGACAGACAGACAGACAGACAGACAGACAGATAGATAGATAGATAGATAGATAGACAGATAGATAGATAGACAGATAGATAGATAGATAGATAGATAGATAGATAGATAGATAGATAGATAGATAGATAGATAGATAGATAGATAGATAGATAGATAGATAGATAGATAGATAGATAGATAGATAGATAGATAGATAGATAGATAGATAGATAGATAGATAGATAGATAGATAGATAGATAGATAGATAGATAGATAGATAGATAGATAGATAGATAGATAGATAGATAGATAGATAGATAAAAATCCATATATTATGGAAAATTGTGTCTTACATATAATATATTTCCCTGACACTGGCATGGTCATTTTCCTGACCCTTCAGCATGGCAGAAAATACTATATGCCATTCGTTTGCTGCCATGCCAGTGTCCAATATATTGTAACTATATTATTGTCTTTTCCTTTACTCCCAGAATAAAGTGCAACTGTATAAAAGCACAACAGAAACTTGGAATATTAATGTTGTTATTGGTATTCAAGGTAATTAGACATTCTGACCTAATTTGCATCAGTTGTAGCTCATTATATTGCTTAACTGTAATTAGTAGCAATGAAGTAATGGGTAGAACGCTGAAAAAAAAAGCATCTAAAGTGAAGTATTTAATCTTAGACTGCTTGATTCCTAAGGTGATGTCAGCAGAAAATGCCTATAGAAGTCTGCACTGGCATCTAACCTGTGAATTGAAATGGATGTCAAAACAGCTTTTCAAATATAATTAAGTTTACCATTAGATAATAATAATATATTGATAGTCAGCCAATGTGTTGGTTATTTGTATTGGTGTATAAATGTTCTTTAATATACAGTTACCAGAATTAAAATTAGAAAACCGTCTGCACATTTTAAGGGATAATGAAATTATTGAACTTCTCTTTTAGGTTTTTCCAGTTGCCTTAGAATCAAATATGTGAAGCATTTTATTCACATATACAAACAACTCATGTGTTATCATATATATATATATATATATATATATATATATATAAATAAGTTCAAATTTGGTAACTTTTTTTTTTAAGTTAAAAGTAAAGTAGACTGCAAATACTAATTAAAGGCTTAAGAAAATTGGACAAGGTACTTATTAAATAGACCGTGCAGGTCTTTATCACATGTACACGTTGTATGTGAAATGAAGGAAAACATTTTTGCCTTAACATAAAACAGCAGTTCCTAAACAGCTAACAGTCTAAAATGTAGAAAATAAACATTCAGTATTTACATTTTATAGTCTAACATAGTTTTGCGAATTAAGTAAGATGTTGCAGAACTCGTGCGAAATAAAAGAAAATCTGATGCTGGTGAGAAATAACAAAATAGGCAGATGATCCGCTGCTCCATAGGACAGGTTTATTAAGTGCACAAGCTACTTACTTTCACAGTGTGGGTAGGTACAGACTGGTCGCTGCAGAGATGTTATAAGAAAAGTACGATTTTCTATGTAACCTATATAGCAGCGCACTAATAAATAATATTACATTTTTAGAGCTACAGGAAATAATACCTGTAGCTATAGCTCAGCAGCAAAACTCTGAAGTATATAAAATAAACATAAAGCTTAGGATTCCAACATAAGTATGAAATTTAAAGACAGGAAAAACAAATAGCGATTTAGTTTGAGGATTGTTTTAATTTTTAGGACTCAGTGAAAGCTGCAGAGGGATGTACATTCAGTTTGGTGGTGCCCCAGCCCCATCTAGTGTCCATTGTGGGAAGTGCACATTTCTGGTGTGACAACGCATCACACATTGAGTATAGTAGTCACATGTTCAATTACAAGACAAACTAAGGACAGATGTTTGTAATGTCTATAAACTATGCCTGTATTACATGAATATATTAATGTCAAAAAATGCAAAAGCTAAAATAATTTTGAAGGAAAAGTCACTAGGATTTGTTTCATAGATCTCTGGTTGATAAGTAACATGCTGGCTGACACTGCACATGACTTTCCTAAAGTTCACTAACATAGCAACACACAGGGGTACTTTGTAGTGTCTGGAAGTTCTAATTGTGAAAGATTAGGTTGAAAAACATATCTGGCTCATTGAGAACTGATGTACGATAAAGGATATTTACAAGTAGTTCAAATACCAAATTATCAGAACACTTTTTTTTATGGGTGATTGCAATGACTTTCTTTTATATTATTTAATTTGGCACATATTTTATTTCTAACATACAAGTTTTGTTTTAAACCTAACACTGCTAAAAATAAAATGAAATATTAAATGCCTGGCTATCCTGTTAAATGGTAGGTGAACTTTAAATCAATGTTCACTTAACTGTTTCCCCTTGCTACATAACCTACCCCACTCCACCCTTTGCATACTACATACTGTTGTCTCACTTCTGTATGGTTAATTGGCTCCAAAATATGAAGATTTACAGTGCAGAGAGAGGAGAGACAGGGCTCAGTGTTGGAATGTAAACAAATCAGAAATTGGGGATCTCAGATTTAGGCAAATACAGATTATAGCTGGGGAGGTTGGGTTAGGATAGTGTAGGAATGTTTTAATCCATAATGTGTGTGTGTGTGTGTGTGTGTGTGTGTGTGTGTGTGTGTGTGTGTGTGTGTGTGTGTGTGTGTGTGTGTGTGTGTGTGTGTGTGTGTGTGTGTGTGTGTGTGTGTGTGTGTGTGTGTGTGTGTGTGTGTGTGTGTGTGTGTGTGTGTGTGTGTGTGTGTGTTATATGTAATGTGCACATTTACAGTTTTAAACATGGGTAGCAAAGTAAAAACAACAAACTTTTCAATGAGGAAATTCTATGGAAGAAAAATATTACCAAAATCTTGGGTCTGCAACACAAGTTTTACTTGTATTACTTATTAATACCTTTTATTTCTAAATCATCAACAAGCTGTACATAAATGTAATAAGGCACAAAAAAAGTAATAAAAAATGATGTTAACTTGAAAGACAAACCTAGAAAACTCATTTTGGTATTTAAGTGCTAGGGTAAGTAGCATGTAGTATGTCTCCACAAGTCTCTATGGAATATATGTGTCCACTAAGTAATTAGAAATACTGTAGGTAGTAGACCTTGGACTTAATAGTCACCAACTATCCCCAGCAGGTGTATGCAGAGTATATTAATTGATGAGTGTCTTTAGTCTAAGACTACTTTACAAACTTTCCAGACCTTTGCTGAATAAAGAGCTGGAGAGTTTTCAGTGAACATAGGATCCAATATGGAAATGTTAGTAATTCCCCTTATAAGGCTGATTATGATATACTGTCTTGGGTGCTAGAGAAGCCATCAGAAGTATATGTTGTCAATATGAATCTTTCTGCTGTGTCATGTTCATTACAAGAAAAATTTAAAAGTAAAATCCAATTGGGAGAGGGAGAACCTTTGGCATGACCACAGCAGGTGGATGGAGCCAGCCACTCATTTGCTGCCATGTCACCCTTGTAAACTAAGATAAAAGGTGCCGGCGTGTAACTGACCCATTCACCGCACTGGGTATTTTAAGTGAGTTCTAGTCCTCTGGCACCCCCTTGTCTGAAGATATGTCCATTGCAATGTAAAATTAAATATCACAAGTTACACTGGTTAAGTGCTGATTTTTGCAGGTAACCTGTAACTCAAAATGCAGCCATCATTCAACAATTTTTAAAAAAAGGTATTAGAAGTAAAACATTTAAAAATTAAAAATGCGAGATGCAGTCTTATAGTAAAACCTTTAGCATACATTTAAATTAATAAATATTAAAATCATGAACAATAATATTAATGATGAGAAAATAAAGTGTAAATTGTTAAATAGTATAAACTGAAGCTTTATGTTCATTATCATATTAAAACATATTACTGTATATATATATATATATATATATATATATATATATATATATATATATATATATATATATATATATATATAGAAAATATATACATTATATTACATAATTATTGTATTCATGATAGATAGATAGATAGATAGATAGATAGATAGATAGATAGATAGATAGATAGATAGATAGATAGATAGATAGATAGATAGATAGATAGATGAAAGTCTTTGTCACCTTCTGGTTTTGTATTAAGCTTCATGATATAGCAGTTCTGATTTAAATGAGATACATATTAGAACAAATCTTTTTGAAACACACATCTGCATTCCTCACTAGTCCGCTGTTGTAGCCAGTGTATGTACCAGCCATTTTAGCCTGATTTTCCATGTTGATAAAATTGATGTAGTCATTATAAAATTAAACAGCTTTCTGGCAGCTGCAGGGTTAAGCAACCAGTTGTAGTATGGCATCAATTAGTAACCTCATTCCACTCTGGCCGCGACGTCAGGGTGCGTTGTCAAGCGACAACCTCTCCAATAAAAACTCAGTTAACGCGTTTGACAAGTTTTCTTGGTAACAATTAGGAAAAGCAAGTGGTACGGACAGAGCTGACAGAACAGTTTTGCTGCTTTGCAACAGACACCAGACGAAAGCGGGGGATTGCAGAGTTCCTGCTCCTTATCGCTGAACATGCAACTTGACTAATCGACTTATACTAAACGTATAATTACTTCTGAATTTACTCTAAATGAAACATCATCTCTAAGACATTTGCCTTAAAACAGTTATAAAGCTGACAGTTAATCACTGGATAAGCATGGAGATTATTGAGGGAAGTTTTGGAAAATGGGCTTGTTTGGGGAAGATATATTCGCCATCTTCACTTCCTGTGTCGGAACGCCGGCAAATAAATTTCAGCAAATGGATTGGAAAAGCATTAGGCAATGACATATTTTAGTAAAGGTCATAAGACCCACGCTTTAATGCTGGGAGCTTGAATCAAACACTATTTCTCTGTGTTACTTAAGGTGAGGTGTAGACATCATACAGCATTTGCCAACACTGGAGACTGTCACCTTTTAAATAATTACCCTAATAATAGTAACATGAATATTGTGTAGGGAGGGGGATTGTGTTTTGTATTCCAGCGCAAAGTTTAATTGAAGAAGTGTGATTTTAGGGTGCCAGATAGGTAAAATGGCGATATGTCAACTTTTGGCAAGGCCAAAAATTTGTGGTTATGTATTGACCAAGTGATATCCTAAAGTTGAGAGTAATGGTAAAATATATTTGTAGAGATACCTAATAAATACAGGTAAGCTATATACATATTCTTAAAGTGGCTTGGTTTCTTTATAGACCACATAGTCAATGAACTTTGATCATTGCCGAAACCGTGTCTCATGGTGTTTTAGTGTTTAACACTCTGGACTTGCAGCACTGGGGTCCCAGGTGTGAATCTCAGTCTTGGCACTATATCCAAGGAGTGTAATGCATCTGGGCCCACAATCACAACCAACACCAGGAGTCCATTCAACAGTCTTTATTGAGGTAGTCCCAAAACAAGTCAAAAAGTCATACAAAAGAATCAGTCCAAGTAAGCGTGGTACAAAAGGACAAGGCAAGAGACATGGTCAGATAGCAATCCTGTCAGTGCAAGAAGAGTCCAGGCAATCAGGCTGTGTCACTGTTGGTGGTAAGGACATGTGCAGACAGGCAGGCTAGTAGTACAACAGGAAGCAAAGAAGCACACCAAAGTACACTGCTATACAGAGGCTATAACTGGAAATGACATGCAGTGTAGAGTCCCATTAAATGGAGAGCCTGCCCAATCACATCATGCAGCCTAGTGCCATGGGATTGATGGACGATTAGCTGGTGAATATCCTGCAGCTGGTTGGGGCTGTAGGAATTCAATCTTGAACACTTTTACCTGGGCTTGCTATGCCAAACATGTCCACAGGGCTGCAGGGGATGAAGCCCTGGTCAAACAGTCAGACAGAACTGCACCCACCACCAGGGGGCAGTGAGACATGCCTGCAATGTATAGAGCAGAACTGCAGAGACCCCAGGGTGCCATTTAGACGAAAAGCAGTCTGGACAGAAAAAGGTGATGCACCATGATGCATGTGCTGAAACCGGTCTGCGATCCCTGGGGTCACCAATGCGGGATCGCCGGCCGGGAAAGTACCTTACAAGGAGTTTGTTTGTTCTCCTGGTGTCTCTGTGGGTTTCCTCTTGGTACATGCTGGTAGGTTGATTGCCTTCCCCAAAATTGTCCTTAAGCTTTGTTAAATGCTGGTTACTGAGACATATGGCTATGAGATAAAAAATGGTAAAAGCACTATTACCCATGCTGATATTTAAATAAATGGGTATTACCACAGTTAGAGTTTGCAACTTTGATAGTGATATACACCAAAGACACATTGGGGATCACTGGTGTTTGTAAATAAACAAGAGTAACCATTACTTTGATTCAGATATCCATATTTTAATGTAACTGGGAGCCATGATTCTGTTGGTACAGCATTTCCTCATACAAATAAGCAATGCTGTAGTTTGGCACATTCAGTTAGTAAGGGTATGAAACTACTGTTGTGATATGATAACGCTTGATGGCCACTTCTTCATACATACACTCCACAATGTAATAGAAGTAAAATGACTCCTATACTACATTACTGTATATTCTTCTCAACCAGACGTAGTTTGGTTATCCAGATTTAAACAAGCAGATCTTTTTATCCTGACTATAGCTTTCCTTTATGACTCTAGAAATGATAAATGCCTATAAACTCAGCTAAGGAAACTAAATCATTGCAGGGAGATTACTGAGATTATTATCTTTCAAATGAACATCTGAAAAGTACAAATGCAGTTTAGCCGTTATGGTTGTATTAGATGGCTTCCCTTAACACTGCATCTATTTATTTAGCTATCATTGCATTAGAATATTATTTCTGTACCCCCACACTATGTCAGACAGTTAAGCAAATACGTCTGTGGGCTCTGTGTTTAAATATATACATATACTATGAGTCTTGCACATGTGGACAACTGTATATGCACAGAACAGGGCTCCCTCGGCTATGTTTCCACTATACGTCGGAACCCCCTCCGCTAAGCGTATTGCTTGGCGGGGATCCCCATGGAGCACATAGACTTAGATGCTCTGCCAATGCTGTGTCTTCACTGTGCCGAGCCACTCCGTCGATGCAAGGCTGAGCGTAGTCGAGTACATTAAGCCGCTGCATCGGTGGATGCAGATAAGGTCTATGTGTTCCGTCGGGATCCCCGCCAAGCAATACGCTTAGCAGAGGGGGTCCCAACGTATAGTGGAAACATAGCCCTTAATAAGATATAGTGCTATAGATTATTTCTGATAGAATTGACAAATCCAATGTACTCATAGTATGCTGGATTGAGTAGGCATGATTTAAAAGATATGTACCTGCTAATAATATCACCCGCAGCCAGAGCACCTTGGTGACTAGGGTCGGTGCGCAGAATTGGCATCCCGGAAGTGGGGTTACTGGGAGGTGGACCTGAGGTAACAAAACGATGGGGCGGAAGGCACATTGTCCCTTTCGGATTTGGACATCCCTGTTTTATAGCTGTAAGGGATAGCTTGGGGGGTAGTCGGGAGTGGGAAGGGTTTTGTGGGGTTTACTTATTGTGCTGTTATTTCTCTGTTACTTGTAGTGATAGTCAAACTTTGGCCAGGTCTGTCCAGCGAACAGGCAGATCAGACTTTTAAAAAAGTCGGACATTCGCTTGTTCGCGGGAAGATTTAAATCCCCCACCACGACTTCCAGGACCTTGATTGGTTTTCCTTCACTAGAGACCGGCTTTTCTACCCAGTCTCTGGTGAAAGAATTCTTTCACTGGCCGGATCTTTCTGATCCTGACCCAAGGTGGCGAGGTCAAACATGATGAGAGGAGGCAACGTGGACAGATTACCCATCAAGCTGGTGGAGGTGTGGCTGGTAGCAGTTACTGGAGGTTTTGGTGATGTTGTGGTGTATTTATGTTAATCTTTATTTATGTAAGCTTTTGGGGGGCACGGTCAGGGACCAAATGTTTTTGCACTATTTGTTATAGCCGTGGCCTTTCAATATATTTCCCACAATTTTCTGAAGAACTGTGTCTTTTCGTTATTTATTTAGTCAATGTTAAGGGGGGTTTCTAAAGGGGTAGTCATGGATCCTTAAAACAAAATGGTAGAAAAGTCAGATTTCATCTCATAAGAACAGTGTCGTTTACAAATTGGCAGCTTTTTTTATATTACAGAAGTAGGTTGTTAGACAAAAGGAGATGAATAGAAGCTCTTGAATTCCGGCGTGTCCTTCTAATGATCTATTGTTAGAGCTCCTATCAATAACTGCATTTTTGTGACCACAGTTATGACATGAGCCTCCTGTCTTGAATTACACTTTATCAGAGATCATCTGCAAAGACACATGCCAAAACTAGACCATTGATGCAGGGTCTGCCTGAGTGTGTTGAAAGATTGATAGGGAATTAGAAACAACTGTCTGGGATAGATGTGATGTTTATTTTCTCTTTGAGTAGACAGAAATCTGAAATGTTTCATTCCGCACATTTGTACAAGTTCATACAAATTTCATGGGGAAGTTTCAAAGTGGAATTGTAGAAGTTTGACCTTTAACACCAAAACAACAGGGGTAATGGTGCTGTTGCTAATGGTTCTATTTGCAGGAGGAATACTGTCAGTAAAGTGCCCATACCAGAGACAAGAGGGTTCTCTCTTGGGGGTGGGAGGTATGCCAACTCGCAGAGAAATGCTAGAGCAGCATTTTGACATACCTTGCATCTTGCTCTGGGTACCACTGATAAAGCCAATTTTTAAACATGCATTAATTAGTGTGAGGGGAAGGGGAACATATTTTTTTGTATTTTATATAAGCAAAGTTTAAAAGCCCAGCATGAAATCAATAAAAAAATATAAAAACTACCCTCAAAACCTCAAGGTTAACTACAAGAAAGTGAGTTGATGTTTCTCAAATATCCCTTATCGCCCCTTGATCATCAGTGGACTAAGGGTTGGCCCTTCAGAATTAAAGACAAAGATTACATTAAATGAAATTACTTACCTAGGTATTTAAATACCGAGAGACGAAAAAAAATGGAAAGCTCTACCCCTCTCTCACCTAGGAAGGTGTCATATCATCAAGATAGTTAGTTTTGCCAGGTTGCTTTATCCTTTACAACATGTCCCATTGTTACTGAAATATGCGGACATCACTCGTTTGCACTCAGCGTTTACCTCATTCATTTAAAAGGGAAGAGATCTAGAATCTCCCTGATTAATAGTGATGATCATGAATATTCGGATTCCAAATATTAATCGCGAATATCGGAAATTCGGAAATTCACGAAGATGGTGAATATATTGCCGA
>CM070034.1:129480031-129492584 GCA_036250615.1 Ptychadena robeensis | reverse complement strand
GCACCCATGTTGGGGAGGGAGAACACTGGATATGCATGCAAGGAAGGGAGGGCGCCAGGGCCCTATGCTCATGCAAATTCAGCAAAGTGGGAGAAATGGCCCTGTATATATATATTACCATTAAAAACAAATACTTTGTTGAATTTACATTTAGATTTTACTTTTTATCTAATAAAACACCATATTCATAATAATAAACTCATAAGAATATGGGGTTATTTATGTAACATGTGGGTCTTTACACAAAAAATACATTGCAGTTAAAAATATTATCAATGTCCATAAAAAATCTGCTTGAAAAAAAAACATTTTGACCATTTTAAAGTAAAATGGAGCGGTAGGCATTTATGTGAACAATGTGATGTTTTTCCCCATTCTAAAGCAACCTTTCCTTTCTTCAGCTTAGCAGGATGGGTGCATTACATATTTAGAAAAACACTTGAATACCCATTTCTTAACATTAGAGATATTAGCACTTATTCTCTAAATTGCTAAAGGACGGTGTATAAGTAAGTTGTAAGGGGAAAGTAAAAGAGAAATCAATTAGATGCTCTAGGAGTACTTTTTTTGCATTCATGAATATTTTACATCAGAATTTTAAGTTCCTTGGACAAAGAACCGTCACACTTTCATAGATCCCTTCACCTCATCTGTCATTAAAGTGCAAAGTGAGAAAGACATTTGTACAAGAATATAATGACTGGCTTTTAGAGAAGAAATTCACACGTGTAATTCAAAAACAAAAGAAAAACCTTGAATAAGGTGGTAGACAAGTCTAAACTAAAATTTCAAAGCCCTTTGAAATAAACATACTGTTTTCAACTTTCATGGCCATATAAAAAATCTATTCAATTATTAATATTTTATTGTTGAATAATAAAAATAACTGTTGCCACTATTTGATCTAGGCATAACCAAAGTACATCTAAACCCAAAAGTTTGATAAGGTGGAAAAGTTATACATGCATATTTCTTTGTACTTTTTTGTTCTGTACTAGTGTTGATGGCAAATTTTCGAATCTCGAATTTTTATTGCGATTATCGGCACTTGCGAACATCTCAAATATAGTGATATATTTTTGTAATCTCAAATATTCAAGATTGTGAGGAAAGTGCCACGCATTGAGTTCGCAATATGCGCATTGTGACAGACAGCCCATTAAAAACCCCTAGATCTATGCAGTATGTGCCAGTATGTGGAGTATTTTTCTTTTTGACCAGCAGGGGGAGCTGGAATTGCTGGTTAAGTGTGATCACAGCTGTTACTTAGGTGCTCATTAGGAGCCCTATATAACCTCCCAGTCTGCTCAGTGAGATGCTTCAATCTGGAACTAATTCCTGTGTGGTAAACTGTGATTTCTGTTTGAGGTAAATAGCCTCTGTTTTTTTTTCACTTTTTTTTTTCTTCGTTTTGCATTGCTAATTTGCATACCTGGTATGGACTTTGTACCACTTGTAAATAGACAATAAATTGCACGTGTATTTTCACCTCCATCTGTGGCATGCCATTCTAATTTACCTTGCTTTGGACTCATTCACAGGGTTCCGCTCCCCTCACCTGCTGTTCCCTGAAAATAAATGTGAGATTTAATATTTAATGAAGCTCCATCCCATGCCTCTGGAGAGAATGTTTTTAGCATCTAGTGGCCATTGGCTGTACAGCCGGAAGATAGACCCAGAAAGACAGGCAGGTGAGAAGTAATTTGCCAATATGAGAGCTGGAAAATGCCAGGGTTTATTGGAACAGATAAGAACATTTGTTGTGGATTGTGGAGCCATCAGACCAACCTAGAACTAAGTAAGTAAAGGTTTCTTTCAATATGTTTGTTTTTCTTTATAATAAATCAGTTTAAAAGTATCTTCAAAGCATGTCATATAACTGATTGAGAGGGCTCAGTTATACACCACAAGGATAGATCCAATTTCTTGATGGTTGTTGAGGAAAGGAATACTAACAACAATGTAAAATCAAATCCCAAAAATTCTCAAAAAGTTATTTTTAAAACTATGGCATGTGATTACATCTGTAGAATGGAAACAGCTTCATTTCATTCCTAAACTGAGTTTCGCCCTCGTTATTTTATGAGTACCACCATACATATGTGGGATTATACTGTTTTAAAGCTTTGTATTTTAGGTTAATCTTTTTTTTCTAAAACAAGTTTGATTTAACCATTCTCACTTAAACCACTTAAACTTGATCAACTCTGGCTGGCCATTCCCAGAATATATAATAATAGGCACACAGGAGGGGTTTACTCCTTGTATTTACTGTCTGGGATGCTGAAAAAACACCCCAAATCATATCACTGATTTAAAATACAGCTTATTATTGTACTTAATGTAGTGTACACCAATAATAAGCCCATGCCACTGATGTTATAAATTATACATAGTATGCATTATATATGTTGGATGTGCAGAAAAGGGTAGAAAGCCCTCAAATTAATAAAGTCACACCTGGGAGTTACACCACCGGGATACACTTACAATCTTTGTTAGTTTCTGCCTTCAGGCATTATACATTAATTCTAAGGAGCCAAAATGTATATCGTTCACATTGGAAGAAAAGGTAAAAGAAGGGCGATAAGCTGGTGGCAATAATTGATTTAATGAGATTCATGGCATTCTAATTGCTGCTGTAATATCATAGAAATAACCTAAAGCTGCTATGAATGTGTAATTGTTAGAAAATACCAAGGAATCCATTTATAGTATTGACCAAGTATGACCAGGCCTAGGACAATACAGAAAATGAAAGGAAATTCATTTTATATTATGTTATTTTTTTAGTTTGTTTTATAAAAATTACTGGAGAACAGAAATAAGGCATTAACAGTTATAGTAATTAGTTATTTTCTGTCCCCAAAACATGAAATGAGGGGAAACTCTTGCTAATAGAGCCTAAAAGAAGAATGTATAAACTTTAGATTTTATTTTATTTATTTATATTTTGTGTGTGTGTGTATTTATATATATTTATATATAACATTTTATTAAATATTTGTAAAACTGTTCAAGAGCACATAAATGTCTTAATGCTAGATCAATAAAGGTCTACAAATCTTACTTATATCATGGCTGACCTGTATACTGTGCTCACCATACTCAACCCTTATAGAGCGACACCATGGCTTCTTTGAAAATTTTCAAACCTGACTTTTATCTAGGACTGTATACCTATGGGTAAAGCTGGGGATAAATGTTTAGATTTGCAGGTGATTTTGCTGCCGATCTGCCGTGAAATTGGGCGCAAATCTAAAGGTTAAACGTTTGTAAATTTGGCCATAAATCATCAGGGCAAATTATCTAAGAAATGACAGACATGTCTGTAAATTTTACTCTGATTTCATTACCTTGGATGGGGACGTCCTCATCCAAAGTTACAGCCCACAAACAAAGGGTACCCAGCCAATTTGCCGGGAGATCGGTAGTATTTCGAAATGTCTATGTCCAGCTTTACTTATGTAATGGATGTTTGCCTTACAAGTGTCGCACCCCAGACACCTTACTTCTCTAGCTCTGTATTTGAATTTTCCAATTATCTTTGTAGACCAGGGGAGGGCAAACATTTTACTTGTGGGCCACAATGGGTTTTTGCATTTGACAGAGGGGCCCGACAGAACAGATCGATGGAATGAAAGATTCCCTATGGCTCATTTACACAGTCAGTAGGAAATGCATTGTGACCATGGAGCGACTCCCCAATGCAGCGACCAATGCAGTGTTAATTACCTGTTTGTGTGACAAGACACTCTGGCTCCCCTTTGCCTTGTTCTCTGCAAGAAACTGAGATTATGACTAAAAGTGGTCTAACCACAGCAAAATCACAGTTTCATGCCACTGCATTATGTCCATGGTGTTGTTTGGAAGCCTCTAGGCATTATCTCAGCTTCAGCCGAGGGATGCCAGAGTGTCACCAAGTTGACCAAGTTGAGTTTGTCACCAAGCTTAGCAAGCTAAGTTTGTTTCTATTTATTTTTGTGGCTTTGAGCTTATTTTCTCACATTTACAGCTGCTTAGAAGTGAAGTAAGTAAATAAGTCTATATAAGAAGTGCCAAAGTCCTTATTAAACTGACCAGTCAAATTGTATCTAAAGGTGGCAGCTACTGGATCCTCTCTTTATCTAATTGTGCTCTGGGAATCCTTTATCACGTATATACAGATGAAAAAATATTTGAAGACATAAAGTAATAAATGTTTACAACAATCTAAATACATACATTTTAGAAGTACATCTGATAGCAATAGTACCATATCTGTATCGGTTGGTCAAAACTACAAGACTAGATAAATTTTTATTGAATATGTTTCCAAAGTCTTCGGATCGACATTTTTTATTTATATGTTTGTTATAGGGTTAACATTACATTTATTTTATGAATGCTTATTTACTTTAAGAAACCACAGCTTTAAGGAAAAATGATGTCCGGGATACAAGTAGAATGTCACTACCATTTTCCTGGTTCCTGGTCTCTGAATCACTGGGTTAGAATAAGCATGCAGCAAGTGAAGAAGTGACTGAGACAATAGAAAGAAGAGAAAGCCCAGAAACATTGATAGTCAGAAGGAATTCAGCAATGTCGGCCCCTGTTCTGTCCCTTTGCAATAACTGATCCACCTTTAAAATCTCAATAGAAGGAAAGAAAAAAAACTGTTTGCTTGCGAGGGATCAGAGCGTCAGGGGTTAAAAGTGAACTCCAGAGATCTGCAACAACACTTTGTGCATGGAAACATTTTTAGGCATTATAATTTCCCGGAGGATATCAAGTGGAGATGAAGGTCAGCTAGAACAATACCTGAAAATTAAAGGCACTCCATTAGGGAATTACCGTCTCACCAGATAATACGAGATTGGCAATTTAATAAGCAACATAAAATATGCATGTGTGAAACTTGTCATTTAGGTGGGAACAACAGCCTAGATGTTTTCCTCTCCTCCAATTTAATGTTTGTTTGAATACTGAATATATTAAAACTATTAGTTATTTTACAAATTAACCTGGCTCTCGAGGCAATGTTTGAAGCATCGCAAAAATATGGGCAAAACAGAAAGATCAAAATGTTATTTTCATCTTGAGACTTTTGGAAAAACGAAAAATTATAAATCAATGCTAGGTTTAGATTTTCTTCATGTAAAAGGGGGGAGGGGAAAAATTCCAGCTAAAAATAATAATAATTGAAATTGTTCTGAGCAGTTCCCTATGATCTGGGACCCAACTGTAGGTAGTGTAGGTAGGTGAGTGCCGTGGGTCCATCAGGTCATCGTACCAAAGCATGACTACAATTTTATCTATGTGGTCATATTACATTTTCTACAGATTAAAGAATTTTTCTTTCCTTTGCATGTCTTTTTTGTTTTGGTATCTACATTGTAAGCTGCCAGGAGGCTTTTTAGGCTTGCTGAAAAATAAGAAATGATACCCCATTTTATTAGTAAACAAGTGGGAGATGCACCACACTGAGAACGGCCAAGCAGCTGTAAGCACTCTAGAAGCCTTGGAGCTGGTCCTCTCTGTAAGCGGTGGGGGTTCGTAAAAGGGAGATGCCTTACTGGCCAAATTCAGGGGGTTTCAGCTTTCTAACAAAAAAATCAAAACCCCTTTCATCATGAGTATGAAACACCAGCTCCCTATTGTACGGGTCGTTAGAGAATATAATTAATTACGGTGGCATAACACATTCTCAAAAATAAATACTTTCATAGATTCTACAGTTTAGCTCACTATAGGGATTATGAAAGAAAAATGTGGATAATCGGCATGTATGATGATATTATCTTGCTCCCATATGTGATTGTAGTGGTAAGTTTACTGGAAAACAACATGTGGAGGCTTCTAACAGCAAAGTAGTAACAATGACCCAAAAACCCCACATGCCAGATGGGCATGGTTTCTAACAGAGCTATAATTCCAAAATGAAATATATCAAAAATGAAATACAGATCCCCAGCTTTACATGGCTCTTTAGTTGTTGAGAGTCATGCTAGGCCAGGGAATGTATAGCCATTCAAGGAGGTTTATTTGTTTGTCTTGTTTGTAGTATGAGTGAAAGTCTTGTATAATTCCTTCCTAGTCACTTATAGTTGTAAAGCTCCATGGGTTACAATATGGTTAGCAGTGGTAGTCTACTGTTAATCTTGACTTATTCTTGCCTTTTATTTTGTTCCAATGTGGCAAAACCAAAGGTACTGCACATATATATTGAGTGGAGTTGTTGTGCGTTTGAGAAGGCACAAACGTCAATGTCTTAAATGATAGTTCTGCTCATCAACGTAATGTTTGTCACTATTTTCCATGTAATTGATAAGTATTTTTTGCTTGGTTTGAATGTAATGCAGTCAAGTACCCCTGCAAAGAGGATACATGGCAATGTACACATTTGACACAAATATTTTAAACTAACTGTATATACTCAGTTGCCAAACCCACAACATTCTATTCGTCTATCACCATCAGTGCTCTATAGATCTCATGAACCTAGATTTCTTCATAACTTCAACTTAAATATTTTATTGCGTAGAAGTAAAAAAAAAACAAATGAACAAATTTGGTTTGGCTTAAAATAAGAATTTGAGTGTGCCCCCATCAAGGCATGATTTCCATCCATGTTGTTTAACTCATTCTAGACTTAACTGAAATCTAAACCTAGGAGTAAGTCTAGGAATAAGTGCTCTCACACCCACATGTGTCAGCATGTGCCTTAGTAGGGGCACACTCATAACACTAGAGAATTGTTGCTTGAGTCCACCTAAAGCAGTGGTTGGTCCTGTGGGTCGGTACAGGGTTCGTCAAGTTCACTGGAACTGATGAGCTGATGCCCCCAAGTGCAGTGGGAAGTTTGAAGGGAGAGTAATGCCTCCTAACTAAGGAGGGATGGGGTGTTACTCTGCTTCCTATTTTCCCACCCCAAACATCATTTGCACAAGCAGGGTGGGAAAATATAATTGGGGCCATTGCACTTACCTGATCATGCTGGAAGTGACGTTGTGGAGTTTAACTTACAGTATTTGGAGCGTCAAATTCACACTCCGCACCGACAGTTCCAAATAGAGGATGTTACTTCCGGGGTGGAGGATTTAAAAAGGTTGACCTGTTATTTAGCCTGTGTCTGTAGTGCCAGGTCCTCACTGATATATGAATACACAGTGATTGTAAGGTTTAGAAAGTTTTGGTAGAACAAAAGTTGATTGTGCAGTAATTGTATGGGAAGATTGTAAGGTGTATGGGGGGCTTTAGGGCTCACCTGAAAACCAGGACATTTTGCATTGCATGCCTACACTTGTGCAAGAACTTTTATTTCAGGTCAGCTGCTGAGTGTTAACCAAATAAAACCTTCGAGTGTTGGGGCTTGTTTGTGGATTAGGGACAAGTTAGCTATCAAGAATAATTTTTTGCATTGTTGGATTTTTGGGTCTATAAGCCTTGAGCTTTCTACTGCCGGTTTACCGGTGTTAAAAACCAATGCCAATCAAAATGCCAATCAAATAAGAAACAATATATTTAATGTAAATAATTTTCTGTAATATTTAGATATTGAAAATAAAATACGCACAATAAGCAAAAAATCTGAGCAGCGTGGGACATTTTAGGCGTAATCACTCAAAAAAAAAGTGTTTTGTTTTAATATGCTCTTTTGTATTTTTTCGGCTCCTGTGCAGCCTTTAAACACAGCATGCGTTAAGAAAGGTTGAGAACGCGAGGCCCATTTTAAACAACGTACAATAGGAATGTACTGTCCTTTTGCATCGCTTTCATCTCACATGCTTCTTTTAGCAGACGTGTGTTGTTTGTAGTTGTTTTCCCATTTGTGAGCTCTTAGTTTGATGCAGCTCTGGGGCCACATGTCAGAGGCTGTGCGCAAAACGCCTCCCAGACGAAGACTTCTCTCACTTCTCACAGTGTTGCCTGAAGCAACCATAGAAACGGTATGTGACGGGCACTCGGGGACTCGATCCTGCCACTGACATCCTTTTCACTGCCTGATGAAGACATCACATGCCAGAGAGCACATTGAAACAAGGTTAAGCTCTCAGCGCTGTGACCGCCTTTGTTCTATAAAGGCTATTATATTGGAACTAGCGGCTGTGCACCACTGTATCGTCTGTTAGACTGTTCAGGGCTTTAATCAACCCCCCTATTTAGATGACTATAACATAATATGTTCATTACCAATTAAAGTGAATGCCTGCTACTCATACCCATTTTATTCTGTTAACTCTTACTCTTCCTTTAATTTTATTTTTCTGTTGGAATATGTTACAGAAATGAACAAAGTAAATATTCCAGTTATAAGATTTGACAAAATATCAGCATATAGGCAGGGATTACATTACCATAAGGCATACATGGGCTAGAGCCTAGGGTGGTAGGGTTAGAGAGGGCAGAACCAAGACAAAGAATTTCGAAATTGTAGAACCTTTTTCATTTTGCCTTTCTGGGCACTTATGGCTAATTATATTAAAAGAACTAAAGTGAGAAAGAGGTGCAGGGTATATCGAAAAGGCTCTTCATATTCAAGAGACATAAAGGCATCTCTTTTTTTCTCATTTGCCGTATTAAAATATATCAATATTATTATTGTTAATAAAAGGATATAAATAAAAGGATTCTATATCATCATATTCTTACAGTAATATTGTATAATGACAATTACAGTTCTTGGGGGTAGTACACAAGAAACTTATCTTTCAACAGATTATTATGTATCTACTGTACAGGGTCACAAAAACTTTGGGGCTCCAAAATATGGAGGGTGGTAATGATATTCTGCACTTCAGCATGCTTCCTGGTAAATTTAGTTTTATGATTTGAATTCCTTTGTATAGCTCACAGTAAATGATCACTAACAATACATATGAACATTCTGTATCTGAAAGTATTATTGTGAATATTATTTGCAAATGCCATGTTATATTACATTACATAATCATAAATTCATGTTAATTAAAGCTGCACAGCATATCATTATGCACCAAAAGAAAAGAAAAAAGAAAACGATTGAACCAAGTAGCCCTATAAATGCAACTGTCCCATCCCTTTTAAAAAAAAGCAATCCGAAGAACATTTCCATCGGTGGGATTGGACAACTGGATATAATGTATTGACACTCAATACACAATTTTTTTGAACAAAATTATATTTTACATATATATTAAAAACAAATGTATATATTTACAGTACCATTATGTTCCAAATGATCCAAACATGTAGAGAGATTAGCATAATTCTAATGTGTTGGTCAATATGTTTCGCCAACTGGCTTCATCAGGACCCACTTTTTTTGAACAAAGCCAACTGGCTTCATCAGGACCCACTCTGGTTATACGGTTTAATTATTAGGATCTGTGGAGAGGAAATAATTATCAGTATAAATCCTCTAGGTTATTCATAGAATGTTACCCTGTGGATCAAACTAGTTGACATAAGTATTGAATTATGTTTAATTTTATCTTTATAGAGTGTCATTAAGTAATTGCGCCAATTACAAATCTCTCTGTATGTTGGAAGTGCCCCATATATGCTTAGACCCCCATTTGGTGATATACCTCCAGCAGTATTTGTAGTTGATTTATACTGAGAATTATTTCCTCTCCACAGATCCTAATTAAACAGTATAACCAGTGTGGGTCCTGAAGAAGCCTGTTGGTCGAAAGATGTTGACCAACACACTAGAATTATGCTAATCTCTTTACATGTTGGGGTCATTTGGAACACAATGGGACTATATATATATATATATATATATATATATATATATATATATATATATATATATATAATGTTTGTTTTTACTGTGTATGTAAAATATCATTTTGTTCAATAAAATTTTGGCATTCATGTGAAAGGAGTATCAATACATAATATCCAAAGTCCAACCAAGGGAAATGTTTTGCACGCCTAGCTATACGGCTGTTCATGTATTTCCAGTACTTCACCCCTACCCTATGGAGATAAAATTTGCAGGGTAAATGTGGGCATCCAGGCAATGTGTCCTGGGCCTTGACACCACAAACACATGCCAATGCAGTAGCCTTCTGTGCCTTTACCAAGGACTGCAGGTAGAACATACTTGATGGGAAAAATCTTTACAGCAGTACAAAACCTTGCATGATGTGCACACACACCCCTGACCCCTCCACATTGGTGGTTCACACTCTTGACCCATGCAATGCACACCCCCAATCCTGTACTCTTTGAGATGCACAGTTTTGAGCCTGGCACACTATTATTACACAATTGACTAGTGTAATTTTTCAGAATTCAGAAATTTGGGGGTACAACCTTCTTCTTTGTTTTGCACCAGAGGGCTCCCATAGCATTGGCAGATATTCCTCATATTATGCTTTAACTTTGTTTACCGGCATACATCCCGCATATTTGTTGGAAGGCAATAGAATACAGTCAAATCGCATTTTTACAAACTTCAAATGTTACCTCAATATATTCACGAAATTATGCAAACTCGAATATACCATATGCTGCTCAACACTAGTCTTGGAAACATAGTGGAAACTTGGAAACATAGAAAGTAAGAAAATTATTATACATTTATTTAAACACATTCCAATATTTAATTTATTATGAGTGATAATTCGTTATTATATAATTTCCACAGACTAAAAAGAAATCCTCTGGTTTGTAGACTTGATCTCATCCTTGTCCTAAAATGTGTTAATTACTGGAGGTGTTACCGCTGTCCACACTGCTAGAAAATATATTGTGTTCCTATATATATATTACACAAAAAGAATGCATTAGTATAGCTTTTTCATAATTAGAAAGTAGATATGTTGAGCTTGTAAGCTTGAGGAGACTTGCTTGCATCTTACTGTAGGACCCATTGATGATAAAGAGGATTTGGAAAGTGACATCACAAATCACAACAAAGTCTCTCATTATGGAGGCTAATAATGTCTTAACTATGGTTCAACTCTTTTATACTCTTTAACACCAAATTTGAAAAGTGTTGACACCTGTTAGCTCACTAAATGAGCGTGGGAACTCATGGGGAAGTTGTGAGGTGTTAATTCACTGTCCACTGTTATTTCGCTTGTAATCTCTGTAATTAAGTATAAGATATATGAGTTAGTGCAGTAGAATAAGCAAAAGAAGGAAGAATCATAAACATTAGAAGGAAGGATCATAAACTGGCACAGAGAGAAAGAAAGGCCCATGGAAAGGATATTATGGAAAAACTTTTATATTTGCTCATTAGTGATGTCGCGAACACGGAATTTGCTGTTCGCGAATGGCGAACGCGAACCTCCGCAAATGTCCGCAAACCCGGTGAACCCCATAGACTTCAATGGGCAGGCGAACATTAAAAAACAAAGGGACCCTTTCTGGCCCCAATAGTGTTGGGAAAGTTATTTCAAGGGGACTAACACCTGGACAATGACATGACAGAAGGGGATCCATGGCAAAACTCCTAAGAAATTTTTTTTCCACGCAATAAATCCGCACAAAGGATTTCTACAATGATAGTGTAGCCCCCCTATGGGTGCTAGAGTTAAGAGAGGTAAAGGGTTAACTTGGAGAGGTGAGGGTTAACTTGGTTTTCTCTTGGCAGGTGCGGCTTGTACATTTTCCCTCCAGAATTTAGGCGGGAAATGTATCAAGTCTGTTCTGCCTGGAGATGACCTTTCAGCTAGTGACAACAGCAGCACCTGCCATCTATTTTGCATCATTTTGGAGGGAACATGAGTCATCCCTCTGGGATGTTGGGTGCTGTCAAAGGGTATAAAAGGGTTCAGCTCTCTCAGCTCAGGGTCTCAATGTGACCCAGGGATATTCCCCCTCCTGGGGCCCTGTTGGTCTGAAGCATTGCCTGTGTTCCTGTGTTCCTGTGTTCCTGAGGGCCAGAGCTCCCTTTCTGAGGCCTCTGCGATCCCTAGGGTAGAGACTTTGTAAAGTCTGCCCTGAGCAAAGAGCTGAACTCCTTCTGTCAAGTGGGATGCACTACAAGGCCCAGCAAGCCTTCTGCCTTCTGAGAGCTGTGACTGGAGATGTGCTGGAGGACTGCTTCTACAGACCTGTCTGCCTGAGGTTCAAGTCAATACCAGGGGAAGGTGGGAAGTCAAGACACAAAGCGTCCAGTTAGAGTCAAGCTAACCTGTCTACCAGAGGTGAGGACTACCAGGGGAAGGTTAGGAAGAAGGGCAAGGCTGTCAGCTAAGGTCAAGGTCAAGGGTCAGGAGAAAGTGTATTACAGAGAGAAGTGTGTGCAGAAGAAGTCCATTTAGAGAAGTCTGTGTCAAGAGAGAAGAGTGTCCAGAGAGGTGTCCTGCTGTCAGTCTGGTGTCTCAGTGGTCAGCCATACCTGCTCCCTTACCCTCTCTCCCATAGAAGACTTGCCAAAATTCAATAAAGTTTAAAGCATCTACACTTCTGTCTCCAAGACTTTCATTGCCGCTGCCCAGTCCCATCATCACACTCAGCAGGACCAAACGGTCTCATTGCTACATTAGTCAATGGGATTTGAACATAAGATGGGAACTGGAGAGCACTAAACAACATGGTTGGTAAATGCCTGTGTGAATTCCACCTGAAA
>CM070034.1:129467912-129479931 GCA_036250615.1 Ptychadena robeensis | reverse complement strand
TGACTGTGACTCACAGGGGTCAAAATTTCTGCAATGTTAAAAGATAGGGGGTGGATCGAACTCGCCATATGTTCGCGCCACATGCGGGAACGCGAACATGCGATGTTCGCCACAGAAAGTTCTCCGGCGAACAGTCTGCAACATCACTATTGCTCATTCATTCACACAGTATTAAATAATCATATGTGTAGGATTTCCGAGAAGAGAAAGCCACACAAGGGTAAAACTAAATTTTTTTTTTACGTTGTTAGGTTGTTTTACCTTAGCTCATCAAAATCAATTTCACTCTTCTATTTCTTCTTATAACATACAAGATGTCTTCCTTTCTAGTAAGTGTCCACATGCCTTAAATCTAGCTATCTCTTGCTGCAACCCAACCCTGGCCAAACTTAGAGGTGAGTGCTTTATAAGCATGACCTAATGCCCTTTGGAGATTTTAGAGGTAGAATGATCCTCCAAAGCCCATTATAAAAATAAAAATATATAAATACACATCAGGTGCAAAGATCAATCACCAGGGGCTTGTTTACACAGTCGGTTTTTAACCGCCCGACAAATAAGCAATAAGCGCGAGTGCCCGACGCCTCATGTTGCGTTTCCTGGCCGGTTTTTCGGCTTTCGACTGATAGACCTGTCATAGGGTCAAGTCAAAACAAGTCAAGACAAGTCGTTTCCCACTTGGTTGTGGAAGTGCCCGATTGTTTCCTGGGCTGCTGTGGACTGACCCTGTAAATCTAGCCTTACTATTAGGTTAATGTGTTTACTTTAACTTTGCTCAGCCTTGGATAGACTGCAAACATTAATCCACATTCCCCCCTGAAAATCTAAAAGATTGCCTTTGGATGCACAGATATAAGTAGCCAGGGATCCAGTGGAGGTGCTGCAGGGATACGTTTTTGCATATGAGATACATGCAGAAATTGTACCATTCAAAAGGGGGAGGGCAAGACAAAAATTGGGCATAGACGAGCCGATTCCTGCCCGACCCGATCGGATGCTGTGCTTGTTCCCAGATCCGATGGGGATCGGGTCAGCAAGGAATCAGGTGCGCCAACATGCAGGATTGGACTTAAGTCAGCTGTCATGCCGGATCGCACAGTGATCCGACATGACGGATAATTTTGATCCGATTCCAGAAAGGGTGCACACAAAGGGTGCCAGCCGATTCTCGGCACAAGCGGGCGTGCGTGACGACGTCTATGCCCAGCTAAAGACTGTGCTACAGATGTCTCACTGACATTGCAACTGTCCTTGCAAGTCCTTTAGCCCTTTTATACAAATGGTGTGTAATGCACTGGGCAAGTGACTTCACTGCATTAAGGTCTGTGCTGATGATTGGCTCCTGGTAGGTACAAAAAATAAAATCTTTTAAGCCCCCCATACACCTTTAGATCACTCCATACAATTTTCATTAGATCTACCCAGGACCGGGACAAGGCTGAGCTGAGGCAGAGGCTGAGCTGCCCAAGTGCGCCCCCCCCCCTCTCCAGCTCTCCAGCTCCCCGTCCCCGTGCGCTCTACACCCCCCCCCCGCTCTGCGCTCTGACCGGCTGGAGAGGGGGGGCGCACTTGCTTGGGCAGCTGAGCCTCTGCCTTGCAGAGGGGAGATATGCGTGTAACACGTCCCGTTTCTACGCTGCTCAGGGGGAGTTTAACCCCCCTAAGCAGCGCCCAGATTCAGCAGCGCTCAGAGGCACGTGCCTCTTCTGCCTCTGCCTTGTCCCGGCCCTGGATCTACCAACAACTATGTAGTACCGGGTCCTCCCTTTTATAATACATAGTGATTGGAAGGTTTAGAAAGGTTTTCATATTACATGGTTTTTGTACAAAAAAGTTGATTGTATAGAAATGGTATGGCAAGATTGTAAGGTGGATGGGGGGCTTTACTCTCCAGAGCAAAAAGAACAATGCACACTGTTCCCTTCAATAAATAACCTTTCATTTACAGGGGGTGAAGCACACATGATGAGGACCTGCCATCACCAGAAAAAAAAAAACATTAACTATTGCCAGAGAAAAGCAACTCCTGTAGTTAGTATTAAACACAAACACAGTGCAAGGTAAGTGACACTAAGAACAAGTAGCCTTGTACACTAACAACAAGAAGCCTCTTCTGCTGAGAAGCCCCATGTTTTCTATTCACATTACCTATGCAACTTAATTTCCAGGCAGGTTTGATCAGAGAAGCTATAGCTGTATCACACAGTGCAGCGGTCCTGTTAGTGTTGTTCTCTTTATACCTAATTATCAGAGTGCATGCGGTAGATTAACAACCAAACAAACTACAAAAGCCAGGACCATGTCATTGTTGAGGCAGCGGAATACATTATACAATATTATCACATTAATAATTTTGTTTTATGCCTCTCAATGTCTATGTAATGTTCGGAAATGTGTAGAACAGAAAAGAGGCCATAGCTGAGGTGCCAGGCTTCCCATCATCAGGCTGATGAAGACATCACAACCCTCTCCAAAGACTTCTCTCTGGATCTTTCTCAACATCAAAGATGTCAGCCTGCAAGAAAGCCTGAGGAAAAATCAATCATACGTTACAGAGGTGAGCTGAGCGTTTAAGGTTAAATTCCCTATGTACTCACAGAGCAGTGCATGCTATATATTCACTCTCCGTCTTATTAACATTGCAAGGAGCCTGGAACTAAAGCTAGATATAATTGAGATATGGAAAAGATATAATCACCAACACAGCTGTTACAGACACCTTTTTTTGTGTGGTTAGACGCCCATGACATTTACCATTGGTATATCAGCTTAGTTACATGAAAAACCTGAGAACTTGTATTATGTATGTATATGTATATATATATATATATTAATACAATTTAATGTTCTGATAGCATGAGTCATTTTGCACATAGTAAATCACAGATTGCTGCTTATGGTGCTGCATAGCCATGGACCAGTCAGAGTGTCCATCCTGATCTCTATTATTTATTGAAGGTATTTGTGTCCAATACAAGGAGGATTTAACTTGCTGGTGCATTCATGCCAGCTACCACAGGCCACTATTAGAGGTCTTGTGGAGTCACATCTCTTCTTGTATAGGAAGAACCTATGCAATATTAGGCAGAGTGGCGGATTTGAGATCTGATATGTTTAAAGTGGACATAAATGGTTAAACTTTTGTTCGATCATCTTATAGGATCGCACCACCACATAATGTAAAATATTTAAAACAGATTGATTCCTTTCATTAGCCCTGTGTGCATGCACCATAGTACTATCGGATACATAATGATTGAACTATCTTAAAACTGCCAGATATTTAAGCGATCCTCTGAAATTTACCAACATGTCCAATCACAACTTGATCCATATTATGTTCCTTTTCAGAAAAAAAAAAGGAATCTATTTTCAAGCAATCTTGTTTTCTAAATTGATCGAATGGAAAAAAATAAAACTGTGAATGCTACACCAGTAATATAAAAATAGCTCTGCATAAAAGCCCTGTTAAGCTGGGAATAGACGGTACGATTTACCGTCTATTCCTTATGCGATTCTTTGCACCAGTATCGGTGTGATGACGTCATCACGCCCGCCCGCTAGTGCTGAGAATTGGCCAGCACTCTTCATCTGCAGCTCTTTACTTCGGCTGGGGACAGCCGTCCCCAGCTGAACTAATGGCATCGGGCTAAAAAAAAAATTCCGGCATTGGATCATGCAGGAATTGGTACGTGTATGCCCAGCTTTAGTTATTCTCTTACATAAAAGGTCTAATGATTTAGGAGAATCTATTCAATCTGCTCTTAATCTGAATTAATTTGGTGTTATAGTTAATTTGATGATATAGTTTGCTAAATTTAGATGACATAAAAACGATATATGAAATACAGTATTATATGATATAAATGAAATGATATGTTATATATAATGATGAGGTTGATCTGCTCTTGTAGTACCCATTTCCCACCACTTGGGGTCTCCAAATTCTTCCTGCTCATGAACCAGGCTGAGTAACCTAAGTATCTGTTCTGTGATGTGTGAGGATTAGGCTGGCTGCATACACATGATGTATAGAATGTTCAATAATGAATTTAGAACAAGAGGTATTTTCATACAGGTATTGTAAGAATATATAATCATAATCCTTTTATATATAAATAATATTGCAATTCTGGCCATAGATGTCTTGATTTCCCCAGATCGATTTTTTAAATGATCGTGGCATGCGATTGAAAGATCGGCTACACAAAAAAATGAGATCGGAAATGTTGGAAGTGGGTCGTTTGATAGAAACGATCGCAGGTCTCTAACAATGTCCTTTGATTCATGATCGATTGACTAAAATTTTCCCTGCACGATCGATTTTTGTGCGATTTCTCATCATTTTGATCGATCACTCACTTTATGCATGCATCAATTTGTGAACGATTGATCGCATTGTTCGATCTCTCAGAAATCACATGATCACATTTAAATCCTTAAAGAGATTTATAAAATGAGAATGTGCAGCTTTTTTTCCATTGTGTTTCTGACATGAATTTGGTGCTTTTTCATTTTTTTTGTTCTTTCAATGTATAGTGTTACATGTTACTGTGTTATATGTTATATTGTTATATGTTACTGATTTACTGCAAGTTTTACATGACTGTGTAATGGGCAGACAGGTCTTTGTTTCCCTAACTCCTTTTCTAGCTAATTTTATTATTGATCCTGACACTAAGGCAGACAGGAAATGGAAAAAAACATGGAAAGAGATTCTAATCTCTCCCTTTTCAGCCATAACTAAATAGGTTTTGATAACCCATACCCAAAGTCGGTATCTGCGTTGCATAGCTATGACCCAAAAGATTGGATCAATGGTCAACTTCATATTGGACACCATGTCAAAAAATATCTGCTGCAGCACTTATCAAAGCATATTGATAAATATTTATACAGTTTCTTATATTCTCCCTGCAAAGTCCTATAAAGACCAGCTTGCCACTTTCATATGTCCGCTTGCACTACACTGTGATAACATTTGTAGTTGGAGTTGTAACTCTCGTAAACCTGTCAGTCACAACCTGGCCAGTGGCCACACCAAGTCCTGCCCACTACTTTCTGGATTGACAGCACTGTCATTGTTGGAAAAACCCATTTTACTATGAGCTGCTGTGTCTCAGAGGGGAGATTGTTAGCTAAACATTAAAGCGCACCTAAACTCAAAAATAAAAAAATCACCAAAAAATTTAATTACTTTTTTACTTACCTTTAAACAGTCCCAATAGCTTAAAGGTGCTCAAAAACCCCAAAAATATTAATTTAGCAATCATGCTGATGCCTGTGGGAGCCGCCATTTTAGATTCAGTGTTTGATTCCAGGCTTGCATGAGTTGAGGCTGCAATATCGCCAGTGGCCACCGGGGGGCGCCAGATACAATGTGTGTCAATGGACACAAAGTAAAAGTAAGAAAAATAATAAAATAAATCAACGTGAACAGCTGCTGGAGATCAGCAAAACGCCGCGGCGATGAGGAGATACTCACACAGAGGAGGAGGGATGAGGGGACAACTATACAGATATCTCCACACAGATAACAATTTTTATTTTTTATTTACATATTGCCCCAATAGTCGGGGGTTGGCTAGCCAGGGGGAAAAGTTTGTCTGGTGGGTTTAGGTGCGCTTTAACAAGGATTTGTCTTAGGAAATCTTAAATATTTACTATTTGCTAGTATCTGTCTAATTCTTTACTTTTATTGTCTTAATAAAAGTGATGTAACAAAAAAAAAATTTTCCTAAAATTTTTGCAAAGATTTTCAGACCGGCTGATATGTTAGAAGGTTATCAACCAGTTTTAATTAAAAGACTATATACTTGGTTAAGGATACTCCTTGCGTACAATATCATAGCCATCCCCCTAATTTGCAAAAAATGTATTCCCTACTAGTGTTGAGCAAGAATATTCGAAATTCGAATATATTCAACGAATATCCGCCATTCGAGAATTGGAAATAATTCACGAATGTGCACTCAGATATTCGCAATGGCGAATATTCGTCATATTATGCTTCAACATTTTTTACCCGCATGCATTGCGCATATTTGTGAATGTATACGCGCAATACGCACAGTGCTCGTACTGGATCAGATCACAGAATGAAGAAGAGAAGCTGTAAAGCTGGTTCGCAAATAATTGCCATTTGTTTGAATTTGTTTGCGAACAGCCACGCGTAAGGCAATAGCAATTGGTCCTTAATATATTAGCAAAATTATGCAAATTTGAATATGGCGCTCAACACTATTCCCTACCAGGGAGCAGAGGGACATACATTTACCCTCCACACCCCAAGGCAATCTAAAATCAACAACACAAATTAATATTGAATTAAAACGTCTTTAATGTCAAACGAGGACCATATTCATAATGACATCAGTATTAAAAGAGTCCTTAAAGAAATCACACGATCAGTCCATTATTAGTAGTACTTTGGCCCCTGATGTATTTCATCCGACATGTTTCGCCATTTTTGGACAGGCTTCCTCAGGGTATGAGCCTTATACTTTTATGCAACTGTAATTGATCAAGTTTATGATCATTCAACAAAATTCCAATATTGTGTGCATATCCTCCTTCTAAAGTATATTTGAATATTTCTTACTCACATTTCTTAAAAGACAAGATAATTCATTATCATAAAAGCAGCAGTATTCAGAAGGACTCATGGGTATATACTCACGGATTATGTCCTATCTGGGAGTCCTTCTAAACACTGCTGCGTTTATGAGAATTCATTATCTTGTCTTTTAATCAGCGGCACCCAGCTAAATTGAGGAACTAAGTCTTCAATGTTAGCCACAATGGACTTTAATAGTAGCATATAAATAATAACAATGAAGTTAACATATTACATAACTGATAATCAGTTTATTCGTTATGTAATAAGTTAATTTTATTGTTATTATTTATATGCTACCATTAAAGTCCATTGTGGCTAACATTAAAGACTTAGTTCCTCCATTTAGCAGGGTGCCGCTTGTTTCTGTTCTTTATTAATTTATTGGATTTAGGTAGCAATCAAAATACATTGGTTATTTGGTGTACCGGCTTTTTCTTGCTTGTCTTTTAATCCAAAAGAAATTTGAGTAATCAAATTTTTTGTTGAATTATCATCAATTTGATCAATTACAGTTGCATAAAAGTACAAGGCTCATTTCCTTAGGAAGCCCGACCAAGAAGGGCGAAACATGTCAGATTAAATACATTAGGAGCCAAAGTACTACTATTAATGGACTAATCGTGTGATTTTTGTATGACTCTTTTTATACTGATTTCATTATGAATATGGTCCTTGTTTGACATTAAAGACCTTTAAATTCAATATTAAGTTGTGTTGTTGATTTTAGATTGCCTTAAATCCTGGTTAGACCTTTGGGGTGTGGAGGGTGAATGTATTACCCTCTGCTCCCTGGTAGGGAATTATTACTTCACAGTTCTAATTGAATTGTATATAAATCACCCAAAAAAATCCAAATATTGCAGAAAGCTAACTGGATTTCTAAAATGATAAAGAATGTATTTTTCCTATCAAAACTGTAATAAGAAAACAATTTAATTCTACATTTAGAAGATTGGAGCAAAAACATTAGATAAGGAAAAAAATAATTTAGGTTACTTTTTCTCAGGAAAAAGTCAGCCTGTTTTATGCCACAGAAATCATGGGCATAATCATCAGCCGTCCAACTCAACCAGTATTAGTAATGTCATATTTGTGGGTTCTTGATGACTTTATTTCTAATAAATATGACATGCATGCTTATGACTGGACAACTAACCCCATAGAACATCCAGAACAAAGCAGTTGTAAGCTTCTATGCTCATTTTACATCTAAACCAATTAAATATTTATAAGGATGCACGCAGGGACAATGAGTTAAATCATTTAAAATTCAATACAGTTGGCTCACAAGGCTCCTGATGACAAAGCTGAAGGATGAACTTTTTGTCCTCAGTCGTCTGCCTGTAAGCATTAAATCAGTGTCACACTGTATGTATCATTTTGTTTATGTGTCAGGAGATGAGCTTAGTGCTAGCTTTACCTCATTCATCACCACTTGCTTCGATTCCAAGGAATCTAAATACTGTATGAGGATTAATATTCTTTAGAGGTTACTATAACCACAGCTAAGCTATCAGACAAGCGTGCTCCCAAATCATCCAGATTTCCAGAAGGCAATTGCATTATCCTTTACTACCTCTAGATGGCTCAAGTGAGCACTTCTATCTATAATTAGTCATATGGATCAGAAAATCTTTGGTGTAATAACTGACAGACAAAAAAGCAGACCGACAGAACACCTAGGACAGTGGGAACCTTTTATGGTTCAATCGACCAAGTTCAATTAAAATTGGACAAAAGTTCGATCTAAAAATTATCGGACATGTTGGAAAATTTTGATTGATCGAATGTATATCGAATGTTATTTTGTTGTGCCCGACCGATTTTTGGTTCGATTTAAATAATAAGCATACTTTTGCATCCCTTGGCAGACATTTTGGTGTGTTTATGATCGACTTTCTTCAATAATTATTTTGATCGATTGAATCAACATATTGCAAATATCGGTTTCTCCATGTGGGGGGTAGTTCGATCGTACTTTGTTCGATTGAACCAACGCCGATCATAAATAATGTTCGAATCTGACATGGATTTTAGGGAAATTGAAACGTGTATGGGGGCCTTAAGACATTACCAGACAGACAGAGCATCTAGTACTGCACCAAACGGACAGGGCACCTAGGACATCACCAGAAATATAGAGCATCAGACAGACCAAGCACCTAGGACAGCAGCAAACAGTGACAACGCCTAGGACATCACTAGACAGACAGAGCACCTAAGGACTGCCCCAGAGAGAGTACCTTGGACAGCAACAAACAGAGAGAACACCTTGGACATCACCAGACAGAGAGAACAGCTAGGACATCACCAGACAGAGAGAACGCCAAGGATAGCACCAGTGGCGTACGAACCACCATAGCTGCCATAGCAACGCTATAAGGCCCATGGCCACAATGGGGCCCACCACTCCTGGTTGCTTATTTTTTTTTTCCTTAACTGTCCGGGCCCCCCCATCAACCATGACCCCCCCGCCGGCGGGGCTAAAGACAGAGGCAAGCAGGTGAAGTGGGACTACTTTTTCACCTGCTTGTCCCGACGCTGAATGCTTAGATCCGGCAGGTAGAGGGTACCCCCCCTTCCTCCCCCTCCTCTCTCACTCCTCTGCTGAGCTGTCAGCTGCTTCCTGCAGCTCGTATCCCAGCCAATAGAAACGCAGGGGAGAGGACACACCCTCTCTTCTATGGCTCTGCTCTAGAAGCAAATTCAAAACACTAACTTTGAACATTCATAGCACGAAATCCATTCATAGTATAATCATGAAACTTTCAGGGTCAGTAATGCTCCTCTACTACTACTTACACCCCGAGTTTCACCCCTCTAGCTACAACACTTATCGGCACCCGTTTTTTGATCGCTGACCAATCGCCAGTTGATCGCTTAACAATCTCCAGTTGATCGCTGAACAATCGGCAATTACTTGCTTAACAATCACCTGTTGATCGCTGAACAATCACCAGTTGATCGCTGACCATCAGTGATCGGTCGGCCATAAAATCTTAGCATGTATGGGGGGCTTTAGAATGGGGGTATCAGACTCCGGCCCAGGGGCCAAATCTGCCCTGCAATGTAATTCTTTTTGGCCCGCTAGATTGTTTTTCCATTTTATTTAAAAAATGAATGCCACATGTGTGTCTTTTAGTTCACATTTGAAGTCACATATTGAGGTCTGATTTTAATTAGTCAAGGCAATGGGACTTGCTAAAGTTTTTCTGATAAGTTTTTAGTAGTCACCCAACTGGGTGATTTCATTATAATTCTCTCTTTATTGATCTGATCACAGAACTGGATATGAGGCTATTGTTTCTGAATTAAGAAAGTCAGTTGGATGATCAGCAAGTCCCATTGGGTGATGAGACCTTCCACAGACATAATATATATTTCTCATGGCTTCTGCATGCGTTGAGTTTGCATGATTACTGTGTATACAATTAGGAACCTTTAAAGTCCCCATGAAGTCCCTAGTCTATGCATCCGTCTTCTTCACACCCCAGGAAAATTATCTTTGATATGAACATGGGATGTGGCACACATGCAAAAACTAAAACTATAAACGGGAAGCTAGAAACTATGGAACACATGCGTTGAGTTGTTGTTATCCTTTATAATGCATAGCACTCCAGATCTCACATACTAAATTTAGGGCTTGTATCCACTGCAGTTTTTTCCCCACAGCGGACGCGCGCAGCAGGGAAGGTGCCACTTCTCCAAACATCCGGAGGATGGCACAGAAGATACTGGTGCTGTTTGAGTCAACCTATGTTTGTGAGCAGACATTTAGCGTCATGAACATCAACAAAGCCCCTCACAGATCCAGCGTAACTGAAGAACACCTCAGATCTATCCTGAGAATAGCCACAACAAAACCAACTCCAGACCTTGATGCATTAGCTAAAAAAGGAGACCAACAACACTGTTCCCATTAAAGTTGATGTTTTAAAGACCAAAAACATTTCAACCCAGTCTATATTGCCATCTACATCTACGTCCCGAGCATAATTTGGAAGTTGCACTAAAGAAAATGTTTAATTTACTGTTCACATTTTGTTCTTTTCAAATTGTTTAAGTTTTAAATTATTTTATTATATTTAAGTTTAATTTGAAAGGCTTTTGTACCTTCCCTTTGTTATAAGGCAATTATATTTTGCCTTTGCCATCTTCAATATAAGGTATGTTATTGTGCTATGATTCCTCCATTTTTTGAAGTTTGAAATTATAATAATTAGTGTTGAAATGATTTCTTGTTGAAATGAATACTACTATTGAAAAAAGAAAAAAGACCGTACCCTTTTATGTAATGATGTTAACTTTGAATTTAAATTAGTTCATACAAACACTCCATCCATGCATTTGTTCCGGCCCTCCGGTCCAGTTTAAGAACCCATTGTGGCCCTCGAGTCAAAAAGTTCGCCTTCCCCCGGAACTAACCCCGGAGACTACTTCTATGCAAAATTTCATGCCCCTAGCTCCACCCCTTGCTACAAAGAAGTTAGCTATGAAATAATTCTTCCACAAGACCATAATGGCCTACTCTGCTACATGCTCAGGGACATGAAATTTTGCAGGGATGTAGTCTCAGGGGTTAACTGCTAACCCCCAAAACTTCAAAGGTATACTACCCAAACATTGATAGGCAAGCACTACTGGGAGCACTTGGATTATGAAATGAACTCTTTCTTGAGTTAATAACTTGTTCAAGATACATGTGACCCGTTTAGCCAATATGTACCTTTTCTCTACCAGCGCATAGCGTGTAAGAGCACTTGAAGACATTGGTCAAACCTTAGGAATATCATTGGAGACATGGACTGGTAAAAGGACTGGTAGGCCAAGGAAGACATTTAGTCCTTTGGACACATTTCATTCCAATGTATCCCAGTCCAGGATTTCACATTTACCTTGCAATCCTATCATTATTGTACCTTTACTTTAAAAATGTGCATGCTCTTACTAGGCAACTATCTATAACAAATGTATAGTATGTGTTTTGAGCACAGCCATCTTTATTAAGAAGAACATACTGTGACAGGTTCTGTAGTCATAGCTAATGATTTATTACAAGCCCTCTGTCTGTCATGTCTGCCTTTCATTCACAGAGATATACTGCTATCATGTCTGCCCTTCAGCGCCAGACAGACCAAGCACCTAGGACAGCACAAGACAGACAGGGCACCTAGGACAGCACCAGACAGACAGAGCACCTAGGACAGCACCAGACAGACAGAGCACCTAGGAAAGCATCAGAAATATAGAGCGCCAGACAGACCAAGCACCTAGGACAGCACCAGACAGACATAGCACCTAGAACATCACCAGAAATATAGAGTGCCAGACAGACCAAGCACCTAGGACATCACCAGACAGACATAGCACCTAGAACATCACCAGAAATATAGAGCG
>CM070034.1:129449157-129467812 GCA_036250615.1 Ptychadena robeensis | reverse complement strand
CAGAGCACCTAGGACAGCACCAGACAGGCAGAGAACCTAGGACATCACCAGACAGAGCACATAGGACAGCACCCGACGGACAGAGCACTTACAACATCACTTGGGAGAGCACCAGAGTCTTGCTGACTTTGTGACTATATTGTAAAGCAAAATACCATATAAATACTTCACAAATTAAACTGATACACAATGTACTTTTCAGTCACTTTAGTTGAGGGTTCATTGCATTCAGATATCTATGTGGGCCTTTACTCAATTGATAAAACCAATAATGACATTATATTCAATGGGTTAACAAAAGTAAAGTTTGTTTCTATATGAAAAAGTGAATCTGTATATCTGATGAGAAGGAAAAACTTTCTCAATTGTAGATTATTATTATTTTAAATATCAACGTTGGCAGGTGACTTTGTCCATGGTTTTAATTTTGGCCCCTCTATTTGAGTTGGACACTCCTGTATTAGTATGTATATAGATATGTGATAAATATTTTATTTAATTTGCTATTGATCACTTATTAGTCTATAAAACTGTATTCTGTGTTCTGGAGCCAACTGTGTTCAGCTGTACCAACTGCCAACCTGAAATAAGTACCAGTATATTTGCCTAAATAACTATGCCCACTGCTCCGTGCTATATATGAAACGCTGTATATTGCCTCGTTATGTGTTACACTTGGGGATCTGTAAGGTGAATCACGTCATTTTAAAATCATTGTTCTGCAACTTTTTTTTCCACTAGTCTAACTACTACTGGAACAGCAGGTGCAACACAATGAGAGCAAGTCACCTTAAGGGACTAGAGCACACAGCAAATTGATCACACGTATTATATTTTAGGGCTCTAAACTGCTTTTAGAAGCAAAATAATATTCTTGCACCTGGGGCTTTGTGATAATGTCTTGCAGTTTAGAAACTTACAAGCCAATAAAAACAAACAGTAGTTCTATATTCAAATCCCAGAATACAAGCTTTTTTAATAGATCATTATTTGAACATTATCTATTGGGTGTGGGGGGGGGGGGCTTATATTTAATCAAGATTCTGTTTTATGTTGAAAGGTCATTATAAAGAAAGTACATGTCCATTGGTCTCAAAAGTTTGCACAATGGATATATGGTATAATAGTCATTATATAGTAACTGTATTGATATCTTTTCTTCTTGGTAAATAGTACATTTATTGGATTTCCAATCCTTTGTGTCATGGAGGCTCAGTATTACCTATAAGGACCCTGCAGACTCTTCCCTTTAGCTTGCATTGCAAAGAAAAGCATGGAGACCTAGTGATGATGTCGCTGGGTCTTCAAAAGTGAATGTAATTAAATCTGAAAGATTTTATAGTTTCATTTGCATGTTTATTAGATGGTAAAGGTGGAACCAGGGAATGGCACATATAAGCAAAATAAACATAAGCTCTATCATGTTTATTCAATTCATAAAATGTTGCAGAACATCATAAGGAACCATTTTTACCATATGCCAAATGTTAATTTACCTATATATGATCTTTGTGCTCCAATGTCACAGACACCGACCCCAACTTACTTTGACAGCTTCTGTAAGTGTACAACAATCAGCATATGGCAAGTCATCAATAAATTCACATATTTGAAGCACTGTGTGAAATCTAAAACATAAACCATTACCACTACCTATATGTAAAGCTGTTCACCATGTTTCACTTGGTCTTAAGCATTTTTGCCAAATAGTTTGGGTAATTTTTGGTAAATTTAGCTGCTGCTTCTGATCCTGCCAGAAACACAAAGTGCACTTAGCTTCTTGTAATAAGCTGACATTGATGGACTAAACAATCAAATGCTGGTACTAGCCCTTAGTGATTATTTTTGTGAACTGCAGAACACGTGTCTGTTGTGGAGCTCTAACACACTTCCTGTTGTAAGGGGACAACGCTGCTCGCTGCTTCTACATAGACACAATGCACTAGGATATAGTAGAAAGGCTGAGAAAAGAAAACAATCCATCTATCACCTCTAAACTTGCAAAGCTGGCCAGACATGGGTAGATTCCCATGCAATCGACCGGCGTTTGATCGCAGGTCAATCGTATGGTAATCAATGTGCAACAATTACAACAATGACATCAATTACTGTACGATGGGGACCCGCTTTCCTGGGTCTCTCCTCTCCCCAGCCTCCGGCTGGAGAAAGCAGCCAGCCTACAGCCAGCCCCCGTGCTGGCCACGCCCCTTCACACACACACAGAGCAGCTTGCTGAACACACAGCTTGTGTGTGCGGCTCAGCTGCCTGTGTGTGTGGCTCAGCTGTCAGCCCTTCCATTACATTGGATGGGGATAGCGCTATCCCCATTTAATGTAATGGATTTTGACCAAGGTTTTCCAACATGTTGGAAACCAGTTTGGTCCAGTTCCTTCAAACAGGATCCATTGATCCTGCTAGAAGGAACCGCAAATGGCTCAGATGAAGAAACAGATAAGAGAAACATCGGGAGCTGTGAGCGCCCACGGCGCCCGAGATTGCTCTAATCTGTCACTTCATCAAGCTGTGTGTGGCCAGCTTAAGTTGCCATAAATTTAAGTTAGGTTTAATGACTGTGGTTGATCTACAAGGGTTGAATTTACTACATCTGAAACAAACCTTTACCTTGGACTGTAGATGATCACAGGTATTAAGGAAATCTCCGTAATTGGAAAGCTCCTCATCAATGTACAGTTGACCCTTTACTTACAAACTTAATTCATTCCCAAGGGTTGGTTTTAAGTCAAGACAATTTTTCCTATAACAAATAGTGTTGATCATGAATATTGTAAATCGCAAATTTTTATTTGCGAATATCGGCACTTCGAGAATTTGTGTTACACCTTCCTAATCGCACATTTTTTACATTTTTCACATCAGTGCTTGCAATATGTGCAAGTGCTGATTTACGCAATGAAGATAAAAATGACTGGAGATCGCAAATTTATTGCGAATATTAGGTGAAAAATTTGCAATATTTTACGAATATTACTTATGCTGCTCATCACTAATTCCAAATTATAAAATTGCTTATAATGCATTCTGACCCTCACAAAGCCCTTACCTAAACTTTCCCTAATAAAAAGTGTTGTATAATATGTACAACACTTGTATATGTAATTTACTAGAAACAACAATCACTTTCCTAGTGTTCTAATCAGAAACATAAAATGTGCCTAGTTTACCAGAAACAAAAATCTGTAGTCATGTCATGTTGGCATCTTTGGTTTTCAGGAAGAGACGATGAAATGGAAGGTGGTATTGGTTGGAAAGGAGAGTGCTCTTCCATAAGAACACCAGGAATCTGGCTCTCTGGTGTCTCTTCTCTGCTTGGAAGAGTCTGTAGACTTTTGTAGATTGGTGAGATGGTCCATCATGACATGCTGTACTTATTAGTGAGATCGTCACATGATCGCCACTCTCATATTTCTTCATAATTTCCTTCTTTCTTTTCTTCTTTCGTTTTCAATACATTTCTATAACTTCAAACTGGATAATAAACAAGGGGTTAGCAATAAAACAATCAGGAACAGTTGATATTTTTATAATGCAAAAGAAATACACTTGTGCAATTTTCAAAAATAAATCGGAGAATACAACTAAAAACAGCAATGGCAAAGGAAATAAAATAAGAAAGCCCCATATCGTCAAGAGCTCCCCTTCCCTGGGGCATGGAGAAATCCTCAGGGCTAAGGACACAAAAATCCAAAAGGGGTTAGGGCAGGGGTGAGGGTTGATATTAGCCAGACATAAGGATCAAAGTATAGAAATTAGCGTCATAATTTTCAGAAGGGTAATGTGAGAAGTACCCGTGAAGGTTATGGTGAGAAGGGATGAAAGGAATCAAAAAGCCCTCAACTCGAGCAGTGCATAGCACAATCAAGCCTTCTTAAAACAGAAGGTATTTACACGGCCCAATCCAGCACAAATCCCAAAACTTTAGGTGGAAGCCTGTGTTTTGGGACAGTGGGCGGAGCCATGCAAATTATTCCTTTTCGCCCCATCAGCCAAATGTCAAAGGTAGGAAAAAGGGAATGCTTTACCCATGGGGACTATACTTTCTCAAATGTAGTCACAGAGGGCCATGGACACCAGGACATCATGGAGTAGGGTCATGAGTTTTTCATTCACTAGATACCATGCCATTTTATGCTTGACCTGTATAAGTTACTGTGTTACTGTAGGGGTGGCCGACCACCAGGCTTTTGACAGAGTTTGCTAAACTGCCATGAATATGAAGATAAGAAGGTGGAATTGGTGTCAGGGACAATCAAAGCTTCATACAAGTTGTTCCTTATAGTTTTCCCCAGTACAGTATCGATTAATTGATACACCATCGTCCAGAACCTCCAGATCCACAGCACATGAAGCAAGGAATCAATCGAGCCACAGCCAAGGAAACATAATGGTGACAAGTCAGGGGTGTTAACTTATCTGATCCATGACATTGCTGTATCTGTTGGGGACTCAATGCTCTTTTACAGCCAAACCCCAAAGCCTGAGCATTGCCCTTTAATTAAGATTATACATTTTGTGTCATTGATTTATTTATTTATTTTTAAAATTAGAAAAAGGAAATAATTACTTTTTCACCTCCTTCTCATATCTCATATCTGCATTCGAGACAGTGCCCTCCAGCTGGGGAAGACCCTGAAGTAGAGCAGATGACATCCAGAGTCATTCTGCACATATCCTAGGTACACCTAGAAGCTCTAAAAGTTAAATACCGCACAGGCACATTAAGTTCAATGTGAGAATGCAGGAAAATGTGGAATCCTTCCCAAAGTGCCATTCTGTATTTATATTTCAAAAAAAGTCATCAAAAATTGCATATTGTGCCCTTAATGTGCATCATACTTAGCGTGAACCTTTCATTAGCGTGTTGAAAAAATACCACAAATTCAATAATTTGAAGCAAAAGGTTAATGGTGTTATTACAACTATTATGCCTTTTAAAATCATTATCCTCTTGTATTTGTATGTGTGGATTACCTTCACCTTTCTCTGAACCCACTTTACCAGCTGTTTGCCTCAGCCATAAAGTTTGCTGAACATCATCCAAGGGATAGGATAAATGCCACATTTTATCAATCAAGCCTTGGGGGATATTCAGCTTTCCAGAACCCCAGGACTATGAGGAGCTCCTTCTAAAGTTCCTATTTTGATTTTTAAATTGGTCATCAGTGAAATACTTACTTAATGTCAACGCACAAAATGATGCATCGGAAAAGAAGCCAGCCAAGTGATGTGCAGATCACAAACTTGCCCAGTTTTTTTTACAGGCTTAGAGGTCAAACTAGAACTACAGCTGGGATGCTAAAGCTTGTGTAGTTCATTTATATAAAGGAATGCAAAACAAAACAATACCTACTGAAATTATATTTTTATGATTTTTCAAAATATTAATTATAATAATCATAATAAAACTGCTACCATAAAATATAATCATGCAATATACAACAATATACATCACATACAAATATACACAATATACATCACATACAAATGTATGTCTTATATTATAAGATTTATGATGTCTGAAATATAAAATTGATGAACTATGTATCTCATATTTGAACAGGCTTTGATTATGTTAGTTGAACCTGTGTAGTTTAAACAATGTGTGATGCAATCATCTTACAGATAGCCATACACGGTTTAATTTAGTAATTATGCAAAAAATCTGTGAATAATTAGTTGAAAATTTAACGAATAATCGACCCGGCTGGCTTTACATTAGAAGGGCTGTCTTAAGCTGGCCATACAGCTTCAGATCTTTCTGTCAAATATCCTTTAGATCTACCAACAACTATGTAGTGCCAGGTCCTCTGCAATTGAACAGAGGTAGACTTGATTGTTTAGAAAGTCCCTCATATTAAATGGTTTTGGTAAATCTAAAGGTGTATGGGGACCCTTAAGCTAGCCATACACGGGCAAATTCCAGTGCAATTGACCCCTGATCAATCACAGCGGTGGTGAGGTTGATTGATTGGGGATTCATTGAACGGAAATCAATGTGCATCACATGGGTACATCGATTCCCATTCAATGGGGATCTCCAGGACACATGTTTCTCCCCAGCCTCTAGCCCGTGTGAATCAGAACACATTCACACTGGATAGAAGCTGGGAAGAAATCCATTCTGCCTGATTCATTCACAGCAGCTTCAGTCGGCTTGTGAAGAGTGCTGACTCCACCCCTTCACACTGAGCCAGGGCGGAGTCAGAGTTGACAGCTGGCTGTGTGAAGGCAGAGCCCGCTTTTCCTATACTTTACATGAAGATTCTTCTGACAGAAAAATCTAAAGGTGTATGGGGACCCTTAAGCTAGCCATACATGGGTAAATTCCAGTGCAATCTACATGACCGTTAAAAACGGACGATGTCCGTTGCTTTACATGGAAACCACAGGTCTGCATGTAAAGCGTTGGCTGAGCTGGAGAGATAGCAGAGCTGTCTCCCCGGCTCTGCTGATATCTGACAGCAGCGTGATGACGTTATCACGCTGCTGCAGGGAACATCGGACGGCTCAAATGTCGAGCCTTCTGTACCCTGCTTAACTTACTTACTTAATCATTCTAGAAAGAAAGTTATCTTCAAATGTCATGTATTTTATACTTTGTCCAGGGTTGGATATCTAAAATATTCCCTAAAGGCTCCAACATTTAATCTGAAAAACACAAGAAAATTCTTAAATATATGTCTTAAAAAAAGAGAGAATGTCAATGACTTTGGGCAAGGCCACAGCATTACAAAAAAACATACCAAAATACAGTTTAAATATTAATTAAATAAATAACGTTCAGTAAACAATAACAATTAACTGCTGCAAAGATCCCTGACAGTGCCCTTGACAATGACTGAGCTCCAACGACCTGTAACGGCCACCAGCGTTAAGAGCTCGGTGGGTACTAAACTTCCCCCTGACGCCTTCCGGACCAATCTCCCACGAGGTCATTGACCCTTACACACGCTCAGGGTTCGACCAAAAGTGACTGCCCCACCATGGGAACATCACCACCAACCTTCACCTACGACTACCACCTCCTCCTCAGTAATGACAACAGCTGCGTGTAGAGCTCTGGCGAGATGCCGGAAACGACAGGCAGTGTACTCTGTACACTGCCTCGATCGCCCGTATCACGCCGTTGTAAACGGCGCGATACAGGCGGTGCGCTAGGGAGGTTAATTTTCCAATCAAGGACACATCCCCCTGTCAGGGAAAAACTGTACAGTGTTCTAATCTCTAACCACTACACCTAAAAGAAACATATTTTTTATTTTCCTCCTTGTGTCATCATTGAGTCAATTTCCTTCCATACATCTTATAAATTGGCTTATAATAATGCCGGACACTCACAGTAGGTTATGTTCAATTCTCACACACCATTTTATGTAATGTATTTGCTTCACACTCTGCAAAATACAATGTTCTTTTCTTAAGGTGCCCATACACGTTGCGATTTTTCGTGCGATTTTACCCGGGTAAACCCGGGTAGGTCGATCGTTCGGGATTCGTAACATGCAAATGTAGTCCGACCGATGCGGTTTTTAGAAAATCGGCCGAAAAGTCGGTCGGGTCCCGAATGATGATGCCCGTAATTTTGTGGTCTGTGACTAATCGGGTGAAAAATCGGGTGAAAATTCGGGTGAAAAATCGGGTGAAAAATTGTGCATCCGACTGACTTTTAAAAATAGCAGTAAAGCAAAAATCGGGAATCGAAATCGATACGGTCCACGAAAAATAGCAACGTGTATGGGTACCTTTACAGTATACATTTGGGTTTATCCTGCTGTACCTCTTCCTGAATTGTTGGTCTTAGCCACATCTAGGCTTTACTATAATGAAATAAAAAAATAATAATAATAATATCCTTTCAAAATTAAATCCAGGATTTAGAATAATAACTACAATGTTTCCACTTAAGGTTCAGAAATATATGATCACATATCACCTCTGTATTCAAAAAGCTAATGAGTTTCAAGCATGTTATAGACAATTTAAATTCTAAAATATAATAGTGGCATGTCCTTTTCTAGATTCCTCCCTAGAGTTATAACCTCTGTCATTTTAAAAGAAGAAGCCATATAGCCTGACAGGACTCGTTCCATTCAAATAAATGGGACAGTGTCCACTTTCACATTGATTACACAATCATCTGGTCTGCATGGATACATGCCCTAAAAGATTTTTTTCTTATGTGAAAAGCAAAAGAGGAGGTATAATATTGGCCAGGTAGAGAAGACAAGTACTGTCAGCATCATAAGAATGCTGGCTAAGTATCAGTTTTCCCCATTAAGGGATCAGGTACTTTAATGTCATCTGGGCATAGAAACAGGACATTAAGGTTCTCCAACAGGATGCCGCCCGTGATAGGAAACCTAAAGTTTGTATCATATGCATACATTGACTTGCGTACAAGATATTTTTCATGCTGCATTTCCATGATGCATTTGGTCAGACCACTACTCTTGTGGCTGGTTACCACATACAGGCTGGGTTTTAGTTTGAAAAGAGTTAATTTTCTGATTAGCCACACATGGTTCGATTTTAGTGTTCAATCGAAGTTTTTCAATTAAATATTAGATCGATTTAACAATAAATTGGTTTTCTGCCCACATAGTTTAATCACTGATTTTTGAATTTTGGTTGATTGTACAATCATCGAACTACATTCTTTGCAGCTTTTTTTTAGTCAAGTCAATGATACTCGATGTGTGTGGCTACTCCCCTTTAACACATCACTTCCGATTGAAACTAAAATTGTAAAAGGAATTCAATCTACGATTTTTGATTACTTTGATTAACGTTTCAGTCGAAACTGAACAATAATCGTATTCCCATTTGTGGTGTACATTGATTAAATTAAAATAGATTTTCGATTTTTTCAGCGAACTACAAAATGTAATCTAACGTCGATTGAACACTAAAACTGAACCAAGTGTGGCTAGCTTTAGATTCCTAAATTCATTTACTGTCTGCTACAAAAAAATACATAGGTCTGTCCCCTGCAAACTGGGCAGTACTTCTGAGAATCTTGGTAATAATGGGGCATTTTCTAACAGCATAGCATCTTTAGTTACAGAGTACATGATAGTAACATTGATGCCCTGGAGAAACACCTAGTAAGATAGCTTCGCTGGTAATGTGGCCTAGTAGCATACAGTAGTCCCCTGATGTCTCTACAGACACTTTGGTAATAGGGTGCAATGTAACATCTTGGGAATCATAGTCCCTCTGGTAATGTGGCCCGGTAATATAGTCCCCTGATGTCTCTACAGACACTTTGGTAAAAGGTTGCAATGTAACAGCTGTGGTATCACAGTCCCTCTAGTAATGTGGCCCAGTAACATAGTCCCCTGATGTCTATATAGACAGTTTGGTAATAGGGTGCAATGTGACATTAGGGACAGCATAGTGCCTCTGGTAATGTGGTCCAGTAAAATTGTTCCTCTTGTGTCTTTACAGATGCTTTGGTAAAAGGTTGCAATGTAACATCTTGAGCATCACAGTCCCTCTGGTAATGTGGGCAAGTAACATAGTCCCCCTGATGTCTATATAGACAGTTTGGTAATAGGGTGCAATGTAACATCAGGGGCATTATAGACTCTCTGGTAATGTGGCAGAATCCATCTAAAGCCCCGATTTTTTGGCCGATCAACTGCCGTGAGCTCACATGGCAGTTGATTGGCCAAAAAATCGGGTGGAGATCTAAAGCTAAAAGGCCCAAAATTCGCCACCAAATCAATCTAAGCTATCATGTTGGTAATTCTTAGATCGGTTTAATACTATGGACGGGGACAAGAGAGACCGCATGGTCGTTCAACTAAAAAACCGCATCACAATCTAAACGTGTATGGGGGGCTGACGGTGGCATAGTTGTGGGTGAGATCATATACTTCATTATTAACATCTCCCTGACTACAATAATACAAATAATGCTTTGTACTTACATCTCACAGAGCACGTTCAGCAGTATTTGCGGTAATATAGATGTGTTGAAAGCATTATATAAAAGTAGTTTATTGCAGTCACACATAAATGGTGCCCGTTTGTTTCTTAGTACATCATGTGAAACCTCCATATGTGCTTTATGCTCAGTCTTGAATTGTCTTCCTGAGTTTTTGTTTGTTCAGTGCTAGGTAGTGCAGACTTTCTTTCAAAAGAACACAGTTGTGTTTGGTGTAAAGAAGCAGACAGACAACTAACACTGTGTGCCGTATGGTGGAGGTGGTGAGCAAGGACAAAGTCTCCTGCTGTCTGCTGTGTATCATAATGTACCAACTTGCTAGCACATCAACATAAAGGATAGGCTAGGAAAGTAGGTCTGACAACACAATAGAACACAGTAATTTAATAGAACAAGATGATACAGATTGGCACTAAGAATAGAATACTGTTTACTCATACGGAACAGCTGAACTTTGCTCTGTTTAATACAAATTCTGGTGCTGAACAGTCTGAACAACTGATTGTTATAATGGAAGAATTTAATACATAAGAAAAAATAGTTGAATATGATCATCACATTGATATTCTTTTAAAGCTCCAACTCAACACGTGCAAATAAAAAAAAGGTTCTGCCCTCTTAAAGGCTCTATATACTGTATAGGCAACCCTAAGGTAGCCATACATGGGTTGATTTTTCACCACTTCCTGTATGATTGACCCATAGCTCCCTATGCAGCAGCCTTTCGGTTTGATTGATTTTGGTGATCGGCTATATTCTGTCAAAAGTGTTGTCTTCAGTTATTCATGCCAGAAAAGCCACGAGCTGATATGCTGACTGTAAAGGTGGGTTTACACGTGTTGATTTTTTCTTCAATCAACTGCCAATTCCATTTATTCGATGTCGTTGTGGAACATTAGATTTTTTGTTCATTCTTTGCCGATATCAAATGAAAATACATTAAAATTACAACGACAGATAAAAATTGACCGACATGTTCGATGACCTTTCCAACGATCTCCATCGAACAAATTGGCCATTCTAGTTTTTTGTTCAATAAACCAAAAAATCGTTTGATCTTTGTTGATTAAACGAAAAAATCTACATGTGTAAACCCACCTTTAAGAACTGAAGAACCAGCCCCACATGTTATGAACAATAGGAGAGGACCAGGGTTTTATAATCATATCTTGTTTCTGGTATACTACAGAAGGGTAACTGAGTGCAATTTGAGTAATAAATATGTGAAAACTAACGGTAGCCATACTCAGCAATGTTGTCATTCGATCAAATTAAAATGAGATTTTATTAAGTAGATCGTTTGAAAATTTACTATTTTTTTTCTATTACATTTGATTAAAGTGGTACTACAGAGTAAGCGCAAGGAGCTAAGGAAACGATCAGTTTTAAATCCATCACATTATGTGGTGGTAAAAACTGTTTAAATGTAATACGATTGACTTATTTTTTATTTTTAGTTAATCAAACAGAATCATCAAACCCATACCTGTCAAGTTTACCATCTCTGATTAAGGGAAAAATACACAAAGTGACGTAACTTCCAGTATCAGGAGGTTTACCTCCCTCTAGTTACTCTGGAAGGAGGGGGCGTTACTCTGCTTCCTAAATTTCCACACTGCACATTATCTGCACAAGTGGGGTGGGAGGGAGTATAACCTGATTTCCACCCTGCACATCATCTGCACAAGTGGGTGGGAGGGAGTGTAACCTGATTTCAAAATCCCAGGAAGAATCCAGGATTTGGGTGGAAAAGTCACATAAAAAACTTGGAAGCTTGGTATAATCAAACCCTGTATGTACACATTTAGTAAGCCATCACATTTAAAAACTGATAAGTTGCCATGGACATCAGAGCTAACAAAAAGATATCAAGGATGCTGCTGTGACCATGCGTCTTGTAAATGTAACACTAGTATTGGTATCTATAAGAACACATCTACAATGGTGTGCTAACTGGTGAAAATTATTTACTAAGCCTACTGAAATCAGGCCTTTTACCAAACTGAAAAAGCTCAAAAGGATACTACTACCCACAATGCCACATTCCACTTGCCATTACTAAAATTGACCAGATAAGTCAATTTGGAAGTGTGGATCTGCTGAGGCCTGCCAAATACAGGTCTCATTTAATTCCATGAACCCTCGAGCGCTGCTTCACCGCACTGCACTCGAGCTTCCCCGATTATATAGAGAATCGAGGCACAGCACTTCTTTATAATCAATCCCATTCGATACTTTAGATAGGGACCATTGGAAATCTAACAGAGCCACCTTAAAGCCTGCCATACACACGCCGATGTGTGCAGGCAGACTAGTCCCGATATCTTCCGGGATGCTAACGTGATGACGTCATCACGTTAGCACCCCGTTGCATTATGGGGCCCCTTCAGTCGGCCGGGCACCCTTTGTGTGCCGGCCATAAGCTGCAATGAAGACGCCGTCGGTCAGGTTAAAAATCGGCCGCTTATCGGCATGTGTATGCCTAGCATAAGTCTCTCAAAACAACTACTGTTACTACTGTCTCATGTGATATAATGGAGAACCAGGAGTAGTATCAGTTTCTAAAGACTTCAGCTTGCAGCTTTGTTGCTCAAAGTTGGGTTAAAAGCTACAATTTGGTTAGGTTAGTAAGACTAATTTACACATTTGTACGTCATTTGCAGAGCTGTTATAAGAGCTCTTTAAAGTGTTGACATGCATTGTAGATGTATTTAAGTGAATGACAGACTTTTCTGATGTCTGTCATGTAAGAAAAGAAATCTCACAATCACTGACTGTTTTTAAAAACACTTTACATATGATGTGAAGTAAAATGCATGCTTGTTGACATTACAGCAACCAACACCAATCCCAGTGATTTAGATTAAGCCCAAAAAAATGCTTGTATACATTTTAATGGGCATTTGTTTATATATGTAAAGCCAGCCATAGACGCTTCGATTCACGGCTGATTTTGCGGCAAATCAACTACAGCAATTGATCAGGCGAAAATCAGACATGGACTAGAGTCGCCCACCTGGAGCTGGGCACTCCAAAGATTTATTGGCATATTCTAATAACAAGCAACAAACATATAGTTGAGCCCATAATTTCTCAAATTTTGACTTAAAGTTACTTTTATTCAACCAGCAAGTTATTTTTTGATGGTAAACCACATAGGTGTCTCCCATAAGATAATATGACAATGTACACGAGGGCATTTTTGTGGGGGGAAAACATTTCTCTGCTTTTATTTACATTTGAGCAAAAAGCATCATGTCTAAAATTATTCATACCCTTCACAAACTGTTACAGTCTCTGGGAAAATCCCCAAAAATCTGGGAAAATCCAAAGAAAGTTCTATACCTTTCCAAATAGTCCACGCTTTTGTAAAGCATCCGAATAACCCTGATTAATTGGGAACAGCTGTTTTAAAGTTCCAATGGCTACAGTGCAAAGTGCTATTAAAGCCCCCCATACACGTATAGATTATGACCCGATGTTTTGGCCATGCATGATTACGTCATCACGCTCGGTTAATCGGCCGAAACATTGGGTCACCATCGGCCCGGGAACCCTTTGTGTGCCAGCGCTCCGGCAGACAGCCAGCTGTGCTGTGTGTCAGAACGGAGGGAGAGAAGCACCTCCACCCCTTCCTCCCTCCCACACAGGGTGAGAAGAAGGAGGCAGCCTGAGCAGACAGCTGATTCCTCAGCCCAATGGATGTGAAATCCCTTGGAGCTGAGGAAATATGCCCATACTTTAGACAGGGTCACTGTGTCTAAAGTATCAGACTAATCTAAGAATTAGGGACAAGTCCGTAATGGCTTAGATCTATTTGGTTGCCGATTTAAGCTCTTTAAGCTTAAAGATTTTTTGGCCGATTTTTTGGCCAACCGATAGTCGAGAGCGTGCACACCGATTGGTCGGCCATAAAATCTAAGCGTGTATGGGGGACTTAAAATATACAAGATGTTCCATGGAAAATCACAGAGGACGTGGTCAGAAACCAAAAGTAACACCTGTTCTGCCCAGGAGGATAGTGAGAGAGGTGAAAAGGAATGCAAGGATCCCCACCAAGGCCTTTCTGGTCAATCTGGGCTCTGCTGGTGGCAATGTCTCAAGGCAGACAATCCATCGGACACTGCTGGATTCCACGGATGCAGACCAAGGAGGACGCCACATAAGATTCTCCAGATAAGGCACACAAAAGCTCGCTTGGCCTTTGCAAATGCTCCTCTGGACAAAGAAGAAGACTTCTGGTCTTTTGTGTTATGATCAGATGAAAGAAAAATTTTATTGTTTGGTCACAATGATCTTTCCTTTATTTGGCGTAAAAAAGGAGAAGCCTTCAAACCAAACAACACCACCCCCACTGTCACACATGGTGGTGGGAACCTAATGCTTGGGGGTGTTTTTCAGGGAACCTAATCACAGTAAACTGCACCATGAAAAGAGAGCAATACATGAGGATTCTCAACAACAACATAAGGCAGTCTGCAGAGAAACTTGGCCTTTGGCACCAGTGGACATTTCAGCATTACAATGACCCAAAACACACAGCAAACGTGGTAAAGAACATTAACCTCCCTAGCGCACTGCCCATTAAAAACGGCGCGGTACGATGCCGGCTTCCCCTGCGGTTGGGGCGAGCCTGAACAGCGGACGAGCTGGGCTCGTCTCAACCGCTAGGGAGGTTTACATTAACATTTTGGAGTGGCCCAGCCAGAATCTGTGGAGGGAGCTAAAGATCAGTGTGATGGCAAGAAGACCCTCCAACCTGGAAGATTTGGAGCTCATTGCTAAAGATGAATGGGCAAAAATACCTGTGAAAACCTGCAAAACGCTGGTCTGCAATTATAGGAAGTGTTTGATTTCTGTAATAGTCAATAAAGGCTTTTCTATTGATTTTTGAGAAGGTTATGAATAATTTTGGACATGACACTTTTTGCTCAAATGTAAATAAAAGCTGAGAAATGTTTTTTTTTTCCACAAAAATGCCTCTTGTATGTCTTATTATCTTTTGGGAGACACCTATGTCATTTCCCGTCAAAAATGTATTTGCCGGTTGAATAGTTCAAAATTTGCCAGGGGTATGAACAATCATGCACTCGACTGTATACGCAACAAAAAGTATACTGCATGTTGAGGCTAAGTAAAAAAAAACACCTAACATGATGACAACCTAATAATTATTTAATCAATTAATCACATCACATTTTGTCTCCTCCGTGATACACTCTAAACTAGTGTAGAAACAATATGGTAAATAACCATTTAAATGTTTAACTTTCACAAAAAGAATGCATCAAGCATTTAACAGTTTCTTTTATTTGGTTGTACTGCTTACTAAGGAAAAACAAATGTCTGCTAGATCTGGAGTAAAGTGGCATGTGTTACTTACTTTCACATCAGTGTGCCAAGCATTTGACAAATGTGGAATGTAGAATTTGAACTTGGTCTTGTGGAACCTTGTATGCACATTCAGATAATCCACAACCATCTGTGTAAACCTTTCTCCTATCTGTTTGTGACCCAAGAAACTCTTGTTGCTAATATCCTTGGTAAGGAAATTATTTATTGCCTTTACTTTACAAGTAACTTTTTAAGAGTAAACCCAAGCTTTCTTAACCTCCTGAGGCTTTTGCCCGAGTTAACTCGGGTTGAGTTTTATCTATCATGAAACTTAGCCTGAGATAATTAAGGGGGAAACCTACCTGTCTGCCAGATTCCCCCGGTGCTTCCGGGTCTGCCCCCGATCGCGTCACGGGTGACACGAAGGGGATGAGGGTAGGCAGAGTCATAGACCTCCATGTAACTGAGGGGGTGTCGCCTTTTCCCAGCATGATGCCGGAGTTTGGCTCCGGAGGGCAGGAAATCGCGGCGAAGTATATTGAAAAAAGTGAACCACGTGTGTAACGCCCAGGAAGTTAAGCACTTTACACAAAATGCTCAGTCATTTATGGAGAGGGGAGGACAAGTGAGCAGCACCCCTTGTATTTTGCACCATAGCAGTAAACGGCAGCCAGACAGGCAGCCAGACAGGATATTGCATTGCATTGAATTTTGAAATTGTGACTTTTTCACTGAAATTTCGCATAGCCGAATTTTACAGAGGTCGATCGAAAAACTCTAAAATCAACCCCAAATTTTGGCTAAAATCTAAATAACTTAAAGTGTTGTTTGTCAATATTATTTGAAATATTTGCATGCTAAATTATTTGAAATCTTGTATATATTGTATAATGCCTATGCTGCTAACTAATGCCTGCCATACACCCACAGACGGGTGCAGACAGACAAGCTCCGATGAGCTCTGGAATGCAAATGTGATGACGTCATCACGTTGCATCCTGGTGCATTATGGGGCTGCTTTAGTCGGCCGGGCATCGTTTGTGAGCTTCAATGAAGACGCCGGTCTTCATTGAAGTTAATGGCATCGGCTTGCATCGGCCAGAGAACATCCGACATGTCCGTTCTCTGGCCGGCCGAGCAGTGTGGGCACACGCGCTTAGCGGGCGATTTTGCCGCTGACCGACGGCATGAGCACACACGCCCGCCGGTCAGCGGAAAAATCGTCCGCTAATCGGAGTGTGTATGCCAGGCATAACATTGTGACTAGAAGTGCCGATAATAGGGAGCAAAGTAAAAAAAACGTACCTGTAATCCCCTTGCAGCCTCCCCTCACTTCCTGGCCCAACCGCGGCCACCGAAATCTCTGAGCACTGGGATTGCCGGGTAATTCTGTGGTCTCAGCTCTCCATTGAAGTACACTGATGAAAATTCCCATAGAAAATCATTAAACACCCCCAGTGGCCACCCATGATATTGCACCTGGACACTCAGAAGCCTTGTGAATAAATATGGAATCGCTCATACGATTCCATGGAACAGCAGGTAAGTATATTATTTTAGGATTGTGGAGACCTAGGATTGATCCTTTTACATTGGATGGTGCCTGAACAAAAGCAGTGTGGTGATGTGTGGTGACTGATCGCATGTCGGTCTTTTGCTGCCCTCACCCTGTGCAATGTGTCTCTGAGACCTCTATAATAGAGATTGGTACATTTTTCTCCAAAAGAGTAAGAAAAATTGCATTTTGCAAACATATCTTGTTTAAAAAATTATTGTCAATATCATACAAATGAATGTCTGACATTACAAAATGCTGTGACAACAGCCAGAAATTTTTTATTTTGCAAAAGTATCTCACTTAAGCCCCCCATACACCTTAAGATAGATCCATACAATCTTCATTAGATCTACCAACAACTATGTAGTATAGTGGCCTCCCTGATAGAATACATAGTGATTGGAAGGTATATATCACTGCTATGTAGTGCTGGGTCCTCCCTGATAGAATACATAGTGATTGGAAGGTATATATCACTGCTATGTAGTGCCGGGTCCTCCCTGATAGAATACATAGTGATTGGAAGGTATATATCACTGCTATGTAGTGCTGGGTCCTCCCTGATATAATACATAGTGATTGGAAGGTTTAGAAAGCTCCTCATATTACATGGTTTTGGTAGAACAACATTTGATTTACAGAAATTGTATGGAAAGATTGTAAGGTGTATGGGGGGCTTAAAACAGGCATTTTCATGTTAACACCATACAAATCAATGATTTCTGTTGCACAGTGCTGTGACAACAGCCAGAAATGGGGTATTTTGCAAAAGTATCTACCTCAAACAAGCATTGATATCGCCATTCGCCACACACATAAATTGCTCCCCTGAGACAATGCTGTGACAACAGCCAAAAACGTCTCTTTCTTGTATCATAGCTGAAGTTCAAAGCACAAAGTAAAAATTGTGTCCTCGAAAATTTGCATACAAAGTCGAAATTGAGAAAATAGAAATTCAAGTTGAATCAAATTGTCTTAATTTCAACCATCTCTAGTTTAGAGGTCCGTCCTAAAGGATACATTAATGCCCTACCTTGGCAGTGGCCAACTGCTGTACACACCTTGGATAATCTGCCTTAACCCCCCTGCCATTCCTGACGGCACCATCTCGTCCAGCACTGTCCTGTCAGTACTGCACTGGATGACCGTTCTGTGCTGTCCCGGTGGCTGCAATCTTCTGAACTGGCTTCTACACTGTGAAGCATGGCGGGGGGGTCAATCATGCTTTGGGGCTCTTTTGCTTCTGCAGGTACAGGGAAGCTTCAGCGTCTAGGTCCCATGAATTCTCTTCATTAACCCAGGATATTGGAAGGAATTGAGGCATCTTCCACAGACCTGAGGCTTGTAGTAGATGGTGGACCTTTCAACAGGACAATGTCCAAGCATACGTCCCAGTCCACTAGAAAGCATGGTTGCAGATTAAAGGCGTGGAACATTGGAGTTGGCCATCGCGTCACCAGAACTTAAATCCCTTTAGAACACTCTGGTGTACTTGAAAAAGCAGTTCAGCACGCAAGCCTAAAGCTGGCTGACACCTTCAATATTTCTCTGTCATATTTCCCTTCAGATCGATTCGATCATATCTACCCTACCACAACATGTAGTATAGTGTCCTCCCTGTAGAATACATAGTGATTGGTAGTGTAGAAAGGTCCTCAATTACATGGTTTTGGTAAAACAAAACTGAATCGAAGGAAATCTGACAGAGAAATCTGAAGGTGTAATGGCCAGCTTAGAAATTGAACTGACTTGAGGCTTTTGCCCATGAGAATGGCCTAAGATACCCGTAGATCCT
>CM070034.1:129408057-129447914 GCA_036250615.1 Ptychadena robeensis | reverse complement strand
CCCCCCCCCCGGTCGTTTGTCAGGCTTTAAAGCTAGAGTACATTGTGTAGAAAGGTCTTTGCTTTAAAGGGTCATTAACGCTTTCTGCCACCGGAGGGTGTCTGGGAAGCTTCAAACGTGTCGTCCAAATGAATCCGACATATACTTGCAGGTTGTAACTATTATGGAGAAATACATACAAAGTATGCATACCCCCACCAATAATAAATTTTAATACCCTGTTTCCCCTATGATAAGCCATCCCCATCAAATTAGCCACCCCCTGATTTTTGCTCAAACGTTAAAATGAGCCACCGATACCTACCCCTGCCCGAATCTACCATTCCAGTGGTACAATGGGTAACTGGGTGCCTCCATGTGGCTCCGTTAGGGCTGGCTGCAGTGCAAAGCTGCTGATCCCAGTCTGTTACTCTGTCATACCAGTAGAACCCAAAAAGAGTCAGTGAAGGGTAAGGGGACAATGATTGGCACAGAGTGATCAGAAGGGGACAATGATTGGCACAGAGTGGCCAGAAGGGGACAATGAATGGCACAGAGTGATCAGAAGGGGACAATAAATGGCACAGAGTGATCAGATGGGGGCAACTATTGGCACAGAGTGATCAAAGATGACAATGAATGGCACAGAGTGATCAGAATAAGACATCCCCCTGAAAATAAGACCTAGGGCATATTTTGAAGTTTCAAAAAATACAGGGAGTGCAGAATTATTAGGCAAATTAGTATTTTGACCACTCATCCTATTATGCATGTTGTTTACCGCAAGCTGTATAGGCTCGGAAAGCTACTACCACATTACGCTTATTAGGTGGATGTGCATCTCTATAATGAGAAGGGGTTTTTTTTTTCTTTTGTGGTCTAATGACCATCAACACCCTAAGATTAGGTGGCATATTAATTAGGCACAATTCCTTTCCTTTGGCAAACTGGTCAAAGAAGGACTTGACAGGCTGAGAAAAGTGAGATATCTTGCAGAGGGCTGCAGGCACACTCTGAAATTGCCCAAGCTCTGAAGCGTGATCATCGAACAATCCCCGCGTTTCATGTACCAACCTAGTCAGCAGAGGTCGCAAGAGCGGTGTGGACCATACAAAGGCGCAAATAACTGCCATGAAAATCTGAGAAAGAAAGTCAACGCGTGCAGCTGCAAGAGGCTACTTGCCACCCGTGTGGCATATTTCAGTGATGCAACATCACTGGAGTGCCCAAGCACAAGGATGTTGCAATACTCAGAGCAGAAAGCGAAAGATGGACCACCAGCTGACCAAAGACACACAAGACTGAAACGTCAAGGACTGGCCAAGAAAATATCTCAAGATGATTTTCTAAGGTTTTATGGACTGATGAAAGAGAGTGGTCTTGAAGGGGCAGATGGATGGCACGGTGGCTGGATTGGTAAAGGGCAGAGAGCTCAGTCTGACCAGACGGCCACGCAGGTGGAGGGTGGAGTAATGGTCTTTGGGCGGTATCATTAACGATGAGCTTGTGGGGCCTTTCGGGTTGAGATTGGAGTCAAGATCAACGCCCAGTCATACTGCAGTTTCGGAAGACACATTCTTCAAGCCGTGGTACAGGACGAAGTCGCAACCTTCAAGAAAACAGGATGTCATGCAGGACAATGCTCCACAACGGTCAAGTACTCCACAGCCGTGGTGGCAAGAAAAGGGTTATAAAAGAAGAAAAACTAATAAATGGCCTCCTTGGTTCACCTGATCGAACCCATGAAAACCCGGGGTCCATATCAATGTGTGATTTACAAGGGAGAAAACAGTACCACCTCTCGAACAGGTGTCGGGGAGGCTGTGGTTGGCTGCACGCAAGTTGATGGTGAACAGATCAAAACACTGACAGATGGGGATGGCCGGCTTTGAGTGTCCCTGCAAAGAAAGGGGGCTAATGGTCACTGATGGTGTTTGTTTTTGGTTTGAATGTAAGAATTTATATTGCGAATGTTGTTATATTGGTTTCACTGGTAACAATAAATAATTGAAATGGGTATAAATTTGTTTTTTGTGAGGTTGCATAATAATTATGCACAGTAATAGTCACCTGCACACACAGAAACCCCCCTAAAATAGCTAAAACTAAAAACAAACTAAAAACTACTTCCAAAAATATTCAGCTTTGATATTAATGAGTTTTTTGGGTTCATTGAGAACATGGTTGTTGTTCAATAATAAAATTATTCCTCAAAAATACCACTTGCCTAATAATTCTGCACTCCCTGTACAAGACAGTGCCTTGTAATCAGGGAGATACATTTTTTATGTTCTCACATGTGTGTGTAGGTTGCCTCAGTACTTTGGGGTGCATTTTAAAATATGGTAAGTGACCTCCACAACACATTGCATGTTTTGCGTTACTACAACATTGATGTATAATTGGGCCTTTAAGCCCCCCATACACCACATACAATTACCATGCAACTTCTGTACAACCAACTTTTCTTCTACCAAAACCATGTAATAGGAGGACCTTTTTACACCTTCCAATCACTATGTATTCTATCAGGGAGGTCACTATACTACATAGTTGTTGGTAGGTCTCATGAAAGTTGTATGGAGGAATCTGAAGGTATATGGGGGCTTTTACACGTGGCTGAAACAAGCTGAATTTTAGGTAATGGAGCAGATCTCTTTGCTGCTACTTACTGGAGAGCCACGGCTGATGCAAGGAAATGGGAAAAAAAAGCTCTGCTACATTAACTGCTAATGGAGCTTGAAGCAGAGGAGCTCAGGTGGGTTGTTACCAGCTGCTTACATTTCGCCTAAAGCAAGGTGGGTGTCCTGTTTTGACTTGACTGAATTGACTTTAATTGACTGTTAATATGGCTCTGATGGCATGTTCTAGACGATTTCCCATATATACTTTTAGTAGATACGTTGGTAGGATATTTGTATATTGGCGTCCCATTGATGGTATTGTCTCTTTATAATGTTTATAATGTTTTGCTTAGTTTGTTGTAAGATAAGCATGTAAAAAGGGCCTTAAAGCCAAAACAACTTTTCAAAATAAATGCAATGAATGTTCAAGAGATTCCTCAATCTGTTTCAATATTTTTCTTTAATAAAACAGTAAAGAAACAATATATAAAATATTATGGCTAACTAATTGTTTACCAATGCTTGAGTAGCGGTTAACCTTATAGAAATTTGATGTCATTTTTGGGGAGGAAGCTTTCTTTTTCATTTTCAATGGGGACACTTTCTTAACTGTCTCTCTGTGCTTGCCCAATGAATGGAATGTAATGAGTATATATATAGCTCCACAATAGAGGGGCATGCAGGCGGCTTTTGTCAAACAATTCAATGGCAACTGCATGCCCCTAGTGTGAATGAGCCTTTTCTTAGGGCCATTTGATATTATCTTTCAGATAATTAGGAGTAAAAGGATAATTAAACTAAAATACTAAAATGCATTAAGGTACCCATACACGTTGCGATTTTTCGTGCGATTTTAGCCCTTCCGACCGATCCGGTCGGTCGGGTAGGTCGATCGTTCAGGATTCGTAACATGCAAATGTAGTCCGACCGATGCTATTTTTAGAAAATCGGCCGAAAAGTCGGTCGGGTCCCGAATGATGATGCCCGTAATTTTCAGTCGGTCGGCCACATTTAAAAGAGACGTTTAAAAGATTCCTGATACAACTGGCCGATCGGTCGGTCGGCCGGTGACTAATCGGGTGAAAAATTGGGTGAAAAATCGTGCATCCGACCGACTTTTAAAAATAGCAGTAAAGCAAAAATCGGGAGTCGAAATCGAATATCGAATCGATCCACGAAAAATCGCAACGTGTATGGGTACCTTTATATTGCAGTATACCAATCCTTAGATGCAGCTTTCACATCCGAAGATTGGTACTGCTGCTCATTTTTATTTACTGGCTAATAACATTTTCCGTTTTTTCAGTGTTGAATATTAACTTGAAAAATGCCTTGACATTGATTTTTTTTTTTTTCTAAACTGCTCATCCCATCTATGTAATTAAGAAAGGGCAACTGTAGTTACATTTTAACCAGGGAACAGACATCTCTTAAGCTTGCCATACACATTTATCTCTCTGTCAGATATCCTTTAGATCTACCAACAACTATGTAGTGCCGGGTCCTCTGCAATTGAACACAGGTAGACTTGATTGTTTAGAAAGTCCTTCATATTACAATGATTTGGTAAAACAAAAGGAGATCGAAAGGAAATCTGAAAGAGAAATCTTATGGTGTATGGGGACTCTTATAATGTACATCTAGAGTGTTTCCTGATGCTTTATTGATCAAACTCATAGTTCCAAGAAGTTTGAACAATCTCCCTTCAGCCAGAACCATAACTTTGATAATGCTTTTAGAATCAAAAAAAAAAAAACTTACAAAATGCAAATTATGTGTGTATTGCAAAGGAGGTGTGGTCTGTTGCTACACCTAAGTAAAGCTGGACATAGACGTTTAGATTTCCCAGCGATCGATCTGTTAAACGACGGAATCGATTCCATTTACAGAATCGATCTCGAACTGCACCATATGATGGCTTAGCTTTCTGGTGGATTTCTCTCCGCAATCGATCGATCACAGATTGTGTGATCTCCAGCTCGCAGCTGTTCTAATCGGAAATTCTGTAATTTGGGTTGGGCACCAATAGGTCGATTGACAGGAACGACCACATGTCTCCATTAACATTCCACGATTCCCGAGCGATCAACCTAATTTAACAGACATGTTCGATTCCTGCTTGATCAATTTTACGTGTGACTCAGAGTCAGATCGATCGATTGATCACTTTGTGCATGCATCGATTTGTGATTGATCACGATGATCGATTCCTGTCATCGATCTCACAGGAATCGTATGAAAAATCGAGACACCTATGCCCAGCTTTACTTGAGATACAGAAAGAGCCTCCTTGAAAAATAACAGAAGATATTGAAATCTATATGATCAAGTGTCTGTGATCCATGTGAAAATGATTGGACGAGATATGTCGTTCAAAAATCGCGTCCATTGATGTCTATGGCCGGATCAGGAAAAAAAATCCCGTGATCACAACGCGGAAAACACGATTTGATTGCCGCTGCGTGCAATCTTATCAATGGGGACAAGGACATTTCTACTTCACGTCATTCTGAATAATTTTTTTAACTGGAAATTATAATAATGCTATACTGTTATTTTTTAAGTTAACAAAAAAGCAAAAATTTGCTATGTTCCAGTTACAGCAAAGGTTTTGCCCTTTTTTACTGTAGAAAGTGAGCAAAAAAGGCAGTAAACACCTGGCAGGGTTCTAGCCCTCCCCTTCTCTTTTTATTTAGGAATGAAATACAAAAAGCTCAAATGTAATTTGATTTGAAATTTGAAATGTAATACCTTTCTGGAGAGCTCTCAGGCTTGGTGAAGTGGGTTGTGTTTGGGGAGGGGCTATGCAAATATAAAAGCATCATAATGCATGAATGTCATTCTGGGGGGGGGGGGGCATGTCCCGAAGCTGATGTACGTGCTAAACTCCTGTGTTCCTTACTCCTGCTAACTGTTGCTCAACCAGAATGAAATGCCAATAAACATTGAAGGTTTTGTTTTTCCCAGTCTCTTCTATTGCTATATTACCTGTTGATCTTGCCAGCCAATCTCATTTTCTCAGTTTACTTGAACAAACTGAACAAAACTGAAGTAACAGGGCTTAGAACTGACACCGACAGGGGAGTTTACAATGATCAGCTTTCACAGATTTTGCTTGTAAGGTCTATTTGTCCATCTAATACAGTGTTTCTCAACCTGTGGGTCGGGACCCCCTTGGGGGTCGAACAAACATTTCACAGGGGTCACCGAGCTCACTGAAAGCATCAGAGCTGCTGCTAACAAGCCGGGTGGGAAGTTTGAAGGTAGAGTAATGCCCCCTCCTGACTCCTTATGCTTGTGCACGCGGGGTGGGAAAATTATAAGGGAGGGGACCAGGGCAGTCATCAAAAATCATGGGGTTCGGTACAGAAAGAATGTCCGGGCCCCATGGCAGGTCTTGTTGAGCGGGCTGGGGGGAGGGGGGGTTTGTTAGCAAACATTATCACAAGCCCAACCAACCCAAACGCCCCCCCCCCCCCCCCCCCGGCGTGCAGCCTATCAGCCCGGACTCTCACATCGTACACAGTGGCAGTTCGGGCTGACAGTGCTGTGTGCAGATCAGCTGCTGTGCCGATCGGCTGCTGCCCCAGATCGGCTGCTGGGGCCCCTACGTGCTGACTGTCGGGCCCCCCTAGCTGCCCAGGCCCGGGACGGAAGTACCCCCTGACGGCGGCCCTGGAGGGGACATTAACACTTACCTGATCTTGCTGGAAGTGATGTTGCAGTTCGTCACTTCTGGTATTTGAAGTGCGGAAGTGACACTCTGCACCGGAACGTCACTGTTCCAAATCCAGGAAGTGACACTTTGTGACATAGACTGACAATGCTGCTGTCCAAAAGTGGCTACATTCCTCCTCCATACATAATGTGAAGGGAGTGTGTTCCCCTAAAGCTGTATAAAGATTCTTACAACAAGTCTCTTGAGAAGATTATGACAGATCTAGATATATCTGCTACTTGCACAGATGTTTGACAAGGATTGCTGAGTGACCAATCTGTCTCCCCTATACGATGCCCTCTGTATCATATAAGGGAGGACGTAGCAGGATGCCACTCCCTTGTCCTCCCTCCAAGAAGTTTGTTGGCAAGATGTATTTTACTGGCTGGATCAGCTGGTAGAAGAAGCCTAAAGAAAGAAAACTAATGCAGACGCCATATCTAAGAACCAATATAAACCTTTTAAGCTTAAGGTACCCAAAAGGTTTGTTTCATTTGAGATAAACATACTATATTCCCATACTATATACAAATATCTGTAAGGCTGACCATAGACGCCTCGATTTTTCATGCGATTCCTGTGAGATCGACCAGGCAGGATCGATCACACAGAAATCGTTGCTTGCACAAAGCGTGCGATCGATCACAAAGTCACGGACCTGTCTGTAAAATTAAGGCGCTCTGGAATCATGAAAAAAGTGAGACATGTGATCGTTCCTTTCAATCGACCTGTTGGCGTCCAACCCACATTACATAATTTCAGAACTTGAGGCTCCCATATACGGTTACATTTTTTCACTCGATTTATGACCGGTTGATCACCACGCACGTTCAGTTCACGGAGAGTTCTGCCCACCCTGAACGATCGACCAAACAAAATCATACTCAATGGACTATTGGATCGGACATTGAAATGACATGTTGGGTTTTTTTGGTCGATCGTTTGGCAATCAAAGTACGTTGGTGGACCCATAGCTCCCTATGCAGCAGCCTTTCCGACCAATTTATCTTGTGGAATCGGCCATTTTGGAGATCTGCTCTTGTCCAAATCGACCACAAATCTGATTCCCAAGGTGGTGTGCCATCGATACCAAATTAATCAATCGCCAATTCCACGATTGCTGGGAATGATCGGATCGGGAATCATTCAATGACATATCGAGCAGTGTATGGCTACCTTAAAAGGTGGAAAACGGTGGATCGCTTACTGTCTTAATGATTGATCGCGGTGAGGGATCGAAGATTAAACGATAATGCAATATGGTGCACTGTGCAATCGATTTCCTAATTTGAAACGATTCTGTGATTGCTTAAAGATCGATCGCAGGAAATCGATGTGTCTATGGTCAGCTTTAATTGTAAGCAATCCTGGTAGTTTTATGTGTTACAGTATCCATACACGGGTAAATTTTTCACTAGATTTTTGCCAGATCGATCAACGATCAATTGAGTGCTGCCCAGTCCTGAAGTCCTGAACAAATAAAAATCGACCAAAAATTGGTTTAAAACATTTATCCGATATGTTGGGTTCCTCAATCGCCAGGAATGAGGAATTGCTCGCAGAGAAATCATGAGTACTTTTAGAAGCAGCCCTTTTTACTCTCATGTTTGCTTGGTCTATTAAGGAAAAGACTAAACCTGGCCATAGATTTCTCAATTTTCTCGCAATCGATTATTTAAGCGATCATGGCCTGCGACCACGGAACTGATTCCAATTAAGAGATCGATCGCACAGTGCACCATATTGCTTCATTGATTAATCGCCGATTCCTCGTCGTGATCGAACATTAGGACAGTGAGCTATCAACCGTTCTCCACCTTTTAGATCGGAAATTATGTAATGTGTGTTGGACGCCAACAGGTCGATCGATAGTAATGATCGCATGTCTCCATTAACGCTCCGTGATTCCCAATTGAACAACTACATTTTACAGACATGTACGATACCTGCTCGATCGGTTCTTCATGCGATTCTGTATGTTTGCTATTGATCACACACTTTATGCAAGCAACGATTTCTGTGCGATTACGCTGAGCGATCCCGGCGGTCGATCTCACAGGAATCGCACGAAAAATCGAGACATCTATGGCAAGCTTAACTGGCAGGACCAGTGTTAAGGAAAATTTACAAAAACAAAGACTCCTAAGGACCGCCTGTATAATTATGAGTCACTTTAATAAATATTTATTTTTTGTATTTATTTTTGTATCATATTATTGACTCTTCTGAATGTAACTAAATGTTATCCCATTGTTGAGTTGTCCCCAGTTTTGGTATTTCACATCACTTCCTTTCTCTGTGTTGAGGATCATGCCTCAGACACGTTGTGAGCACTCGCTCGCAGCATGCAGAGACTTTTCACAATAACAAACTTTCGCTGCCAGCCAATCAGCTGTGTTTACAGCCTTCTATTTGAGCTGTAAGAAGGTTGTACAGAGTCCTGTGACTGGTGCAGGTCATCCAGGCTCCCCATTGGTCAGGAGTAGGGAGCAGGGAAGGGCTGGAGATGACAGGCAAGTGTTTATGGCTGTGAACTACTAGTACATTCTGTACTCAGCAAGCTTGCAGAGGGCACAAGACAGTAGTGAACAGCCTGGAAGATCATCGTTTGAATCCTTAGATCAGTCAACACATACACAGCAAGAAGCTGGAAAGGTCTACCGCCTGCGTCCGAAGAACAATTCACCTCTCACACACCAGGAAGGGTTCCAGATTTGCCTTGTTGTGAACATGTGTCTGTATCACATGTCCTGAACATTTGCCCTGCATACCCTCCGACACCAAGCATTCCTGAGTGGTCTTCATTTAAACTCCAAAGCCTAGTTGTGATTACTTATTATACAGTGCTTCCATGCCAGACAGCAGTGACTTATACCCAATATCCAACTCTTGTCCACATCAAAGTCCTGAAGACCATCTTATCATCTCAGATATAATCAACAAGTTTCTGCAGTCAAAACGCAGCAGTGATTTCGGTGGCACAGGCCTGTCGGATGTGTTTTTGCCTCCGTAGGTTTTTTTATTTTTAGGTTTTCGCACATTTTTTTAATTTTTTTCCCAAGAGGCTTGTATGACCTGTCACTACCATGAGCCATTTCTTGGCGTAATCAAACCCTGCAGATCAAAAATGGTTGCAGGACTTCTAATGAGCATTGTTTTGGAAAATGAGGCAAAGAACGGGTATTTGGCCGGTGAATCTGTATCTGGCCAGGTGGTTCTGGAGCTTCTGGAAGATACTCAGGTGCTAGGCCTTTACCTGAGTGCACATGGAGGAGCCATGGTGTCCTTTACTGCAAGGAGAGGAGAAGGGAACCAAAACATATCCTCTTCTGGAGAACATGTGGAATACCTGAATGAGAAGATTTCATTACTGGTATCATCTGCAGGTGAGGACTGATATAGAATATATATAATCTATAATATTCTAATACATATATATTAAAACTTTCTGAGACTTAATTCAAACTTTATTGTGGTCATCAAACTATTACTGGAACTGGAGCAAATATAATTGCCCATGTCTTCTTCCTCCCTGAAAAACAATACAAAATATCATTCCTGTTCTGTGGACATCCCTAGTAGGGTATGAAGCCATGCCGCTAGATCTTTACCCATAACAAATTATTTTCTTCAACTAGAATCTAGCATACAAGTCTACCCTGAGACTCGCCACTAGAAAAGGACCATTGTAGTGCTCGGAGCAGGGTGCTACTCTTTCCCCATGGGAGAATGGGAGAAGATGGTCAACTGAGAGTCAATGGGCCTGTGTGTTGTGTGCTATCATTGATGACAATGTGCTGAGCCCCCCAAACACCTTTAGATCACCTCATACAATTTCCTTTTAGATGTACCAACAACTATGTAGTATAGTGGCCTCCCTGTTAGAATACATAGTGGTTGGAAGGGTTAGAAAGATCCTCATATTACATGGTTTTGGTAGAAGAAAAGTTGATTGTACAGATATTGTATGGTGAGATTGTAAGGTGTATGGGGGGCTTTGGTGTGTTAAGTTCAAGATTTCAGATTTTACTTACTGACGTAAGATTCATTGATGTTCTACATCTCCTTGTCAAACAGTATGGAAAGTAATGCAGAGTATCAGAGACATTACGTGTGTGTGTTCAACCCTTGTTTGCTTGTGCATCTCTTATATGTGTAATATATGCAGTAAACCATGTATATTTTCCTTTGTTAAGACCAGTCACTGTTGCTCACTCTGTTTTTGCAGAGTGACTGGTCTTGTATCCGCCCCCTCATTTACTACAGGCAGTCAGTAGTGGTGGGGTTCTGGGTGGGTAACTCCCACAGCTGTTGCGTGTGTGTGTGTATGTGTAAAGGGATTTAGAGGGCAACATTTCTTTTATTGTACAATTATACTAATATTGATTGCACACCAACCTTTCTATATTGATATTTTGTTTTTCAAAACCTAGTGTACTTTCTGCTACTTATTTGTAAGCCCTTGTAAAGCTTGCCAGAAACACTTACAGTAATGACATAATTTGTGTTACAATCGAAATAATAATAACAATGACGATGAATAATAATAATTATTCATGGTAATAATGTATCTGTGGGTGTGCCATTACACGCCCTGCAAAACATGAACACTGATACTTGCAGTGGTGGTATGGGTACATTAGGAGGACTGCTACCTGTAGTAGTAGTAGTAGTAGTAGTAGTATTGGTGCACAAGTAAAGTAGATGGTATGTTATTTGTAGTAGTAGTATGGGTGCACAAGTAAAGTAGATGGAATGTTATTTATAGTAGTAGTATGGGTGCACAAGTACAGTAGGAGACCTGTTACCTGTAGTAGTAGTAGTAGTTTGGGTGCACAAGTACAGTAGAGGGTCTGCTACCTGTAGTCCTAGTAGTAGTATGGGTACACAAGTACAGCAGTAGGTCTGCAACCTGTGTTGGTAGTATGGGTACACAAGTACACTAGGAGGTCTGCTACCTGTAGTAGTAGTAGTATGGGTGCACAGTACAGTAGGAGGTCTGCAACTTCTAGTGGTAGTATGGGTGCACAAGTACAGTAGAGGGTCTGTTACCTGTAGTAGTAGTATGGGTGCACAAGTACAGTAGGAGACCCACTACCTGTATAAGTAGTATGGGTGCACAAGTACAGTAGAGGGTCTGCTAGCTGTAAAGGTAGTATGATGATGATTATAATAATAATTAATCTTCATGGTAATAATGTTTTAATGGGTGTGCCATTACTAGAAGAAATGGACATAAAAACATAGCACATGTTGTGAATATTAAACAAATAAAAAATCGTGTAGCCACACCTACCTTAAATCAGATATACTCATTCTCTTTGTTATTCCTCTTATAAGTTAATTTGTGCATGGTCTGTTCCTGAAATCTATGGGCCCCATCTCAACCACCATAAACCACATCTTTCACACTGGAGGTCTGCTGTAGTGGTAGTAGTAGTATGGGTGCACAAGTACAGTAGGAGGCTTACTACCTGTAATGGTAGTATGGGTACACAAGTACAAAAGGAGGTCTCCTACCTGTAGTGGTGGAATGGGTACACAAGTACAGTAGAAGGTCTGTTATCTCTAATTGTAGTATGGGTGCTAACTGTAATGGTGGTATGGGTGCACAAGAACAGTTGGAGGTCTTCTACCTGTAGTAGTATGGGTGCACAAGTACAGTAGGAGGCCTGCTACCAGTAGTGGTAGTATGAGTGCACATGTACAGTAGGAGGTCTGCTGCCTGTAATGGTAGATTGGATACACAAGTATAGCAGTAGGTCTGCTACCTGTAATGGTAGTATGGATACACAAGTACAGTAGGAGGTCTGCACACTTTAGTGGTAGTATGGGAGCCCAAGTACAGTGGGAGGTATGCTACCTGTATTGGTGGCATGGGTACACAAATATAGTAGGAGGTCTGTAATGTCTAATTGTAGAATGGGTACATAAGTACAGTAGGAGGCCTGCTACCTGTAGTGGTGGTATGAGTGTGCAAGTACAGTAGAGGTTTTGCTAACTGTTATGGTAGTATGGATGGACAAGAACAGTTGGGGGTCTGCTACATTTTGTAGTAGTATGGGTGCTCAAGTACAATAGAGGGTCTGCTACCTCTAGTAGTAGTATGGGTACACAAGTACAGCAGTAGGTCTGCTACCTGTAATGGTAGTATGGGTACACAAGTACAATAGGAGGTCTGATACCTGTAGTAGTAGTATGAGTGCACAAGTACAATAGCAGGTCTGTTACCTGTAGTGGTGGTATGGGTGCACAAGTACAATAGAGGGTCTGTTACCTGTAGTAGTAGTAGTATTGGTGCACAAGTACAGTAGAGGGTTTGCTAGCTGTAGAAGTAGTTTGGGTGCACAAGTACAGTAGGAGATCTGCTTCCTGTAGTAGTGGTATGGGTGCACAAGTACAGTAGGTGGTCTGCTACCTGTAGTGGTTGTATGGGTGCACAAGTACAGTAGAATGTCTGATACCTGTAGTTGTGGTATTGGTACACAAGTACAGTAGGATGTCTGCTACCTTTAGTAGAAGTTTGGGTACACAAGTACAGTAGGATGTCTGCTACCTTTAGTAGTAGTTTGGGTACACAAATACAGTAGGATGTCTGCTACCTTTAGTGGTAGTATGGGTGCACATGCCATCTGCATCAGCCATCTATCTAGCGGCCATCTCATGTGCTTGAAGACAGGGTTATCGGACATGACTCGCTCCCAGCACGATGACACAAGAGACAACACGGAGCCAGCACTGCAAATGTCCAATAATTGCTCTTTTGCATTAAAGTTGAGATTATTCTGTTTGCCCACTGATTTATTGATCTCCTCTTACAATAAATGTAATCTAAGCCTATGGCCCAACTTTGGAACTTGTGAAAGTAGAAAGGAGCCTTGGAGAGGAGAAGACAGCAGGTGTATTATATATATATATAATATACACACACACACGAAGAAGCCAGCAACTGTTCAGAAATGGGTTGGTCAGTATGATCAAGTCTGTGTAATCTACTACACAGCATGTATTGTAACAGGATGAAATGTACAGTATGTATTATAGGATTGTTATGTTGATAGTTATTGGAACATAAATGCTGGTCATTGGAGTGGGATGCTTTGAGATAAGTGATCCCTGGGAAATCGGAATACTCTAGGATACGTGTTCGAAAACATGTACAGCATCAGTAAGTGGTGCTCGGGTGTAGTGATGGGCACAAAAAAATGTATTGCACTAAAACACATAGTTTTTGTTAAATGAAGTTTAAAGTGAAGTTGAAATGTAGTAAATACTGCATATGCAAGAACAATACATTTTTCATATGGGCCATGGGACCCCAGCATGGCTTGAGTTTGCAGACATACATGCCTTTCCGCATTTCCTTCCATCCTTGCCATGTAGTCCAGCCGACTATGCAGATTGCACTAACGTAACCCCTGTTAAAACAATAGTCTCTGGGGTGTTTCATCAGTTTCAGCTAGGATACTTTGTGCACTGGGGGCAACCAAAGTCAGATATACGCATTGTGTCTCTAGCTCAAGCGGGTGCTTGGCAGAAGGTGAGGACCACAGCGGATATTGGAGTATCCTGCCTGAACTGAAGTTATGATCTTGAGAAGGTCCCACAGAACCTCGGGCGGTTAGTTGGGTTTGTCTATGACCTGCTAGATCTGAAGCAATGGCTGATTTATACAGGGTCTGTATCATAAGGATAATGATGGTTAGCATCATATCACCTGTGCATTTTAGAAGTCTCTCTATGACATTCCTGTGTACAAGGAGAATTCACATGCATTAAGTCCAATGATATATTTAGCTAACAGTTTTTTAATATCAGTTTTATTATATTTATTTGTCCTTTTATGAAAATGTTCGCTCATTTGAGTCTGTGGGACGTGGGCTACTGTCCAGATTGTCCTTACTTTAGATCAACTTCCTTACTTTGGAACGTGACAACATTCATAAAGATGCTGTAGGATAAAACTAAACGTGCCATTTAACTGGGATGAAATCTGGCATGACATTAAATGCCATGCTTTCTTTATAAAGGATGCGAATTAAACAAGCTTATCGCGGCAGGTGTTCCCGTATTGTAAAAGCAGCATGTCGTTTGGGCATGGTTTTCTCATAGTAAACACGAGTAATATATCTGTTAATACATCTGCAGGAAGCTCATATACACACCACAAGTATCTGTGACCCAGTGACAAGCGAGCAACAGGATCCCCCTTTCTGTTACACAGCTGAGGCCGGGGCCATAGGACAGCAAGCTGCCTGCTGGAACAGCATGTGTTACCGCTAAATATAGACTGTATGCTAGCAGGGGTCTGGCATTCTATTACCTATCTATGTATGATCACACCCCCACCTTCAGACCACTACTAGAACAATCTAGTGGAGCAATTATACTGACACCACTTAATTTTTACCTCTTGCAGATAGAAATGCATACTTGGATTGTGGATTTCTACCTTTACATGGAAACTATTAATTGGAGGTATGGACTTTCGACCACCTCTAAATTTTCATTCTTCTCTCACTAATAAGGATCCCTAACAAACATTTCCTAAAACTGAAGTTGTTTATTCAGATTTATTTAGGTAAGCTGGTTTCTAATGGCAGCACATACAGTTTATCGTTCTTATAACTTCTACAAAACTTTGTAACAGAATGGGTTGCCCTCAAAAGCTCAATGAATTCTAGCATGGTACCGTGATAGGATGCCAATAAGTGAAATTTACTTCCTGCTAATTATTCAACTGTCAACTGTAGTATTTTAGTCAGTCAGTAGTATTATAACAGAATGAGCAATTGGCAACAATAATAACTTAACAGTCACGTGTCTATACTGTGACAAACCAGTTGTCTGTCATTGTGTAAACAGACAATACCCAGTGGTAAATGTGCCAGGGGTGTATTCTGGAAGGAGTGCAGGATAGTATTTGACTGCTATAATCCATTACTGTGCAGTTTTTGTTTTGGGATCCTGGACTCGGGGAAGGGAGGGAAGGAACTGGGTGGGTCCAGGAATTTACACCTGCTGGACATCAGGGAGGGAGCTGGGTGTCTCCACAAAAGGTGCTGAGACCAGTGTCGGTGCTCCTGACCAGATAGGAGACAGACAGTGGGCTTCTTGAGCAGAGTGTGGGGCCCAGACCTGTTGCTGCACCAGTGAAATTTTTTCCCTGAGGCTAAAGGGAAGAACCCTTGTTGGGTGTGCGCAAGCCAGGGGGCTTGTTATTGTCTACTGACTTTTGGATTGCTTTTAACCCCTGCAAGGGTGAGTTATGTTTGTGGACAATAAAAATGGACAGGGAGCCCTAAAAGGAAACCTATTTTTGTGAATGTACCTCATTAACAGCTGCATTTGAAGCTGAAACACCACAATACAGAGGTTCACAATGCAAAGAGGCTGCCGACTATAGTAACCTTCTTCCCGTACTGTTCGTAAGGGAAGAAAAGCGAACATGTCATGTCCGCCTTTTGGACAGATCGACCACCACTACTGCCGACTAGTGATGAGCGGCATAGGCAACATTCGTATTCGTGGCATGCCGCGAATTTTATGGAAAACCTTCGGAAAATATTTGCATTCGGCAATATTCGGGTTTTTTGTTATTGCGAATATTGGCAGTTTTTATTGCGAATTTCGCGCGTGCAATATATGTTTAACATGGCGCACATTTTTATGCAAATTTTTAAAGTGACAATTTTCGCAATATTCGCATCACCCCAATATTCATTTAAAAAACTGTTGATTGTGTTGCTAAGCTCTGGTTGCAGCCTTCCCATTCGTCCACTTGCATTGAGAGGCATGTGTAATGGATAAAAAATACAGAATATCCAGAATTGCAAATATTCAGCAATATATTCACCATCTTTGCGAATATCGGCAATTCGGAAATTGGCGAAGATGGTGAATATATTGCCGAATATTCGCAATTCTGGATATTCGGTATTTTTTATCCATTAATATTTGGAATCCGAATATTCGCGATCATCACTACTGCCGACCTTCTTCTACACCTCAAAACTTTATATCTCCATTACATTAGACTGATCAATGCATAGAAAGTTTGAAGGAATTGATTTCCATGGCCAGCTGCATCCCAGACCTCCACTCACCAAGTGGTATGCAAAGTATAAAATACAGGGTTGTAAAGCATTCCTCCAATGGACTCTAGAGTAGTAAAGACATGCTCTCTGTGAGTGACAAATCACATTTGATTCAGCTAAAGTCAGTCAAACTGTAGTGTAATATGGTGGTGAGGGATTATGGTGTGGCTTTGTCCTTAAAAAAATTGGGGTTGGCTTCTCCAATGCATTGAAAGACATTTGAGACAACCTGAGGCTCTCGACATTGTGGGAACAGTTTGGAGATGGCTACTTTCTGTTCCAATATGAATGTACACCAGCGCCCGAAGCAAGGACCGTAAAGACATGGGTGTGCAAGTTTGGTGGATGAAATTGATTTCCCTGCATGATGGCCTCAACTCAATAGAACCCATTTTCTATGTATTCAGGTGGAGACTGTGAGCCACACCTTCTCACCCACCATCAGTGCCTGATCTATTAAATAATCTTCTGAAAGAATGGTCAAAACATTCCATAAAAAACATACACTTTAGTTGGGAAGCCTCCCAAAAAGTATTTGATAGAGGATTGTCCACCCCACATGTGCGGTCTGCCACATCCCAATTTAACTAAAAATATTAAAGAAACATTTCCCCAGCCCTCAGCAGAGGTTTTAGAGATAAAAGAGTGTACTGGCCATTTGAAAAAAAATCCCTTTTATCTTCAAAACCCTTGATGAGGGCTGGGGAAATTTTTAAGATATTTTGTTTCCCCAAAAGTGTTGTTGATGTTATAGCTGCAAAGGGTTAACAATAGGTCAATATGAAAGCCTGTGGACTAAGGGATAATTTACACTGTTAACTGCCTGTTAAACACCCATTTACAGCAACCGCCTGGGGAACGTGACATGAGTGAGGCATTCCTAGTATGGTTTTTGGTTGCTTGCCCCATAGGGTGAAAATGGCAGTGTTTATAGAGACTCCCACCCTCAGGAGCGCCCAATCACTTTTTGACAAATAGCAGCAGGTCAGAAAGAGACCGTCTAAATTGTGTTACTGAAACCAACTCCTGGTGCTATCCTTTTTGGATAGATTATGAAATGTAGGTGAGACAATTATGACCCCACATTGGTGTAGGACTTCTCCGTAGGATTCGCCTAAAATGTTTCAGACATTTTAAATCAGCAATATAATGGCAAGCTTAAGGAGACCCCATAAATACTGGGGAGAAGTCCTTTGGCAGTTGTGCCCAAAAAAGGAGCGCAGAGAACAAAGTTTAGTTCTCTTAAACAAGGAGTGAATTACTTCTAAATCTAAGAGCAAATAATTGTCCTTTTTATGTGATAAATTCATTCCTTTTCTCTTTTTAGGCTTTATTTGCACCTAGTGAGTCTGTAGACATAAATGGGCAATTAACATTGGCAGTGGCATTGGGGAACCACTGCAAGGGTTAATAAAGATTTAGACCAAAGTTCATGTTTTAAACAAACCAGAACTAACTATTGACTTAATGTTATCACTGCATTCATTTACATACCTAAATAACATTTGTAACCTTGCTCTGACATTCTAATGTAATGACTCAGCAATACCTGACAAGAAAAACACTCGGGCATGGTTAAAATATATGCGTTTTCAAGCAATTTATTGTGAACAGGCCCGCTGGATAAAATGTGAACTTTTTGGACGTATTCAACATGCATTGTCCATTGTGCTTGGAGCGTAAAAGGCCTAATTGGGGAAGTTCGTGAAGCACTTTAGCCGTCTGATGTTCCCTGCAGCAGCGTGATGACGTCATCACGCTGCTGTCAGATATTGGAGGAGCTCAGCCAATGCTTTGCATGGAGACCCGCGGTTTCCATGTAAAGCAACGGACATCTGCCATGATTAAAGGTCATGTCCCATATCCCTGTTTTTCCCGCTCGAAAACAGGGATGGCCGCATATGATATGGGCCAGATAGATGGCCGTGAGCGCGCACGGCACTCAAAGCGGCCATTGATCTTGCCCATATCTACATGTGTGTACCCTGCTTTTTACTTGGCAAAGGATCTATCTATTTTGAAGAACTTTCTTTGCTCCATTTAAAAAAAAGGCTTATAGAATTGTATTTGTCTTGTGTGATTGGATTTTCCTTGGATAGGGACCATTTAACAAAGTGACTAAACTAAGCAAATATTCTCTTTTAAATTGATATTTCCTTTGCAAAGTGAACATAATGTACACCTTTAGTAAATAATAGCTCACTAAACCTGTGATATGATCAGTAGGTATCTGGAGCTTTTATAACCTGCCATTCTAAATCCACAGGCATCAATATAGAGCTGGTCTGCCCCATTGCAGCCACAACAACTTAACTTATCTGGTAAGGCTTTCCACAAGCTTTTGGATTGTGTTTGTGGGTTTTATCACTTGGTTGTCCAGAAGAGCATTGGTCTGGTCAGACACTGATGTTGTACTATAGGGGCTGTCATGTTTGTATTGTCCTTGCTTTGTGACACTAGAGCACAGTCATGTTAAAACAGATAAAAAAAGCCTCCCCAGTTAAAAGCATAGATGTTTTGGTATGCAGAAGTTGATGCAAAAGATGTTCCATAACTGTTCCATAACGGCCTTAGCCCCATCTCTGAAAAAACAAACCGATACCGATATTCCTGCTCTAACATTTTTAAAGTTGTGAAGTCCACACATTTCCACTACCCAGACTCCAGTAATGCCATGCTTGACACCACTTGACATCCAATCCCTATCATGGATCAGAATCGTGGCTCCCCATGTCTGATCACGGGTGCCTGGCGGTCGCGATTGTTCTGCCCTGATTGCGCCCATAGACATAAATAGACGTGATTTAATTTTTTTTTAATGGGGGCGTTTTTTTTTAGAACGTGTAAAGATGGCCTGGTCAATCAGTGCCCCAATTGTGTCCGCCCGCGGCTGATCACCTATGTGGGAACATAGCTTTACAAACTGTTCACCTTAGTACACAGTGACCACACTGTTTGTGTGAGCTTTTGTTTCTAAATACTTCCACTTTGCAATCATACCACTTACATTGGAAACGGAATATCGACTGAGGGCAGATTTATTGTGAAAATGTCATCCTATAACTCACTGAGCTCAGAGCTTTATATTCTTCCACAAACGTTAATGTTAATGCAGACTAAATGCCCAGGTGGTTTATTTTACACCTTTGTGCCAATGGGTCTGAATAAAAAAACTAAATTCACTTTTCCATGCCTTACCTATCCTATACCTTAACCTGTTTCATGCTCACTATCCTACACAGCTCTGAAGCTAAACATCTTTGGAAGACTTTCTTGCTATTATATAGAGGTTAACTATTTTGCATAAGGCCCCCAAAATGCTAGAAATGTACCTGTCTCTAGACCAGTCTTATAATATTGCCTGCCCAGACAATAAGACCCTCTTTTTCCATCCTCTCACATATATATAATATATTATAGATGTCAATGTTTTATGATCCATACTGTATTGTTATCTGAATAATAATTTACATCCTATATGCAATGTTTTTAAAGGAACAATCTGCCATTGTTTCTTCATTTTATTGGATGTTTGATTTTATGTGATACTAGTGTGTCTAGAAAATAAAAGGGGTGAATGTATTGCTGTGGTTGGTCATACTTGCTGACTTAAAACTTTTTATAGTGTAAGGGAATAGGTACATATGGCAAAGTGATTTGGTAGAACAGAAGACATGGAAATAGGTATATGCATGGAAACTGTTCCATAAATCTGTCATGCTCATACAGTTATGTCATAAAATGTGCTCACATACTGTAATCCAGAGTACTTTGTCCTTGATGGGCATGTTCTGTGGTCAGCTGTGGACAGCTTATATCTAGAACATGACAGAGCCATACCTGTGCACACTTGTTGGGGTAGCTGGGACCAGAAACAATGTTGCCATCATGGGTGGAGGACAGGGGGATCACCCCTCAGCAGACAGACGCTTCACATGCCACAGGTTTAGGTTAGATTTGGGAGATCAATTTGCCTAAACATCATGTCCAGGTCTTATGTTCTTTATGAACCATCAAAATTATTTTTCATGGATTTGGAAGAAAGTCTACTTTGTCTGATGTAAGTTCCACATGTCATTGTGGAAGTGGACAGGAATAGGAGACAGGCTACTTAAGTGTTTCTGTCTTTTGCGACACCCATGGAAGACATACAAACACTGAATGAAGAATATCCCTGTGTTGGGGTTCTCCATTTGTAAGGAATGAACGGGTAGCACTGGTCTGGAGCCCCCTCTAATTTCCAAGGAGGATCATACAAACTAAAATCTAGTCATGTGACTACTAACATGAGCGATGTGACTGTGAACATTGTGGGTCTTTCTCTTGGTTTGAGTAATTGGTCTTTCTTTGCATTTTTTTTTAAATAATTCAATTAATTGGTTTAAGATGTTAAATGTTGTTTTGATTAAAGATATTCATTATATTATTTGTCATTCAACTCCCCCCCCCCCCAGTACCAGTGTACAAGGGGAGAATGTATTGCTGTGGCTGGTCACACTTGCTGACTTAGAACTTTTTATTGCATAAGGAAATATGTACATATGGCAAAGTGCTCATACAGTTATGACATAAATAAAAGTGCACACGTACTGTAATCCAGAGCCTTTTGTCCTTGATAGGAATGTTCTGTGCTCATAGCAGCTTATGTCTAGAACATGACAGAGCCATACCTGTGTGATTCAACTGTACAGAGAGATGGTACAAGTTGAGCTTTTTGCTATTACTGTTATCACTCACACTTGAGATGTTTTTACCGAATTGTTAGCCTTCCTCTATTTCTGTTTCCTATGTGTAGCCTGAACAATTAAACTGGTTTCTCATGTACCCTGTCGGCATATCCAGTAAACTGTTATATTTCCTGATTACCATAATATTATTATTGAAAGATTACAAGTCTATATGTTGATCAATGCAGAGTATTCTATTAACTGAAATGACATTTTCTTATTTGAGCATATGCATGCCACCAATGCAAGAAAGAAAATAATACCTAATATACAATAATATACTTTTAGTCACAGAATTTAGGACATTGTACAGCTCTCTGGCTATAGGATCTCTAACTCAAAGTGGTCATGATAAATAATTTTCCTTCAAAATTATTTTTTCTAAATGATGACTAAACCTCATTTTTGATCGGAGTAATAAAATAATCATTTGATTAAATGTAGCACCTTATTTTTGTTGACTTGATGGCAAAGCACTGCTCCATTGAATATGTGTTGGTTGCCAAAAAAACATTCAGCAGTAAAGCCGGCCATAGACGTCGCGATGTACGGTCGATTTCGCGTATGATAGACCACGTGTGATGACATCATCATGCACGGCCGGTCGCTTTGAGAATGGGCACGTACCCTTTGACGCTGGTCCCCATAAAAAGCAATGTGATCGACCAAAGAAAAAATGGACATGTTGATTCCGTGGCCAATCGATCTTTGGAGCGCCCAGGATTGATCGCTCCAGGTGGACAGCTATGGCAGGCTTTAGACCTAAGTGGTCACAAATCTTGTCCATCAATATACTGGCACCAGAGGTCTCATAGTGGTATGCTCTATACTTGATCCTAGGTGCAGTCCTTGTTTCACATCTCAGAAAGTTGGAAAGTTATGCTAAGACACACCTGGGATGGTACGAAACTGTTAAGTTCCATCGTACATATAGTTTTCCATAAACATTGGCTGCCAAATTATCATACTTAACCTGATGTTCTGCATGCCAGAGATATAAATCGGCTGTTATGTAACAAGGCTTTCTCTGAGTAAACAAAGTTTCCAAATCAAAAGGCATTTGTATCCAATCCTATTCACATGCTAAACATTTACCGTAAAACAAAAGTCTGAGCTATCTACCTGTAATGATTTTTTGTTCAAACTTGCTGAGTAGAGAAAATGGGAGATGCACAGTATGTAGGAGGACTGAGATGGCTATTTGGAAGACTGAAGTTTGGTTTACATAGTTGGGAAACAGTGGACCCAGCTGATAATACACTAAATATACGTCCCATATCTATCTGGTTTGTTTTAATTCTGGTCCACCTGCTATTGTACTCCGGATCCTACCACCATTCGGAATTTTGAAAAATGTGTAATTGTATTTAAATATTAAGGAAAAGCCTGTTTTAGATCAATCATATGAGCTCAGACAGACATTCTCTACACACCAAAAAAAAGCATTTAAGATTTTCAGGAACAAGAATGCATTATGAATTTCTTAAAACACAATTGCAAGTATTTTAACAAAAGCATGTGTAGATATCTAATACCAATTTTAAGCTAGCCATACACGTGTCGGATTCCATGTCCAATCAATTCATCATCCGATCGATTCCGACGATTCTGCCGGGAATCGCAGGTGTGATCAATCGGCCAATTAAGAGTATCCATCGCTGCATACCACCTTGTCCAACGGATTCCGGCACGATTCCGTGTCCGATTCCACCTCCGATTCCACCTCACAAATGGCAACTCCCCCTGATCCGGGCAGAATCGGATCAAAAAGACCAACATGTTGGTTCTCTGACGGATCCGATTCTGGGCCCCCGAACGATCGGACGTGATCGGACGGACAAGGTGGGCTGCACACGATTCCGGCACGATCGATTCACGTGCACGCGCCCGGAATCGATCGGCCCGGAATCCGGCCGGAATCCGACCCGTGTATGGGGGCCTTTAGACCCTTTGTAATCCTCTGTACATTCAACGGAAGGAGGTAGTCACAACGGTCTGGACTTTTACTGTGGGTTTACACGTGTAGATTTTTTTGTTTGATCAACGCAGAACAAATGATTTTTTGGTTGATTGAACAAAAATCTAAAATGGCCAATTGGTTTGATGCATACATTTTGTACATTTTGGTCGACCTCGAACAAAAAATAGTTCGAAAGGTCATCAAACATGTTGGTAAATTTTTATCTGTTTTTGTAATTTTTAATGAATTTTCATTCGATATTGGGATTGACGAACAAAAAATGTATTGTTACATTTGATAAATGAGTGAACGATGTTCGACCACGACATCAAACAAAAAATCTAATTGCCAGTTGATTGAAGAAAAAATCTACACGTGTAAACCCACCTTTAGTTTAAGATGCAATCATAGAAAATGTCTTTCTTATGGTACCACCAGATAAAGGGTGTTTTGTAGTGTTGCCTTAAAGCGGTTTTACACTTGAAATAAAAAAACAGACATACATTACACAGACACAATACTCACCTGTCAGCAGTTCAGATGATGAGAAACTGCTACACAAAAAAAACTCACTAAACTGTCTTCACGTGCTTGGATTTCTCATGCTGGCATCTTATCTCCTGGCTTCTGCACACTTCCGCTTATTAAAATATTATAGTCTAGCTTATTAAAATATTTCACATTTAAAAAAGAAACAGAAGAACTGTTCATCCTGTTCTCATAAAGGTGTCAATGGGTTAATAATACCACTGGCAGTCGGACCAGCAAATGTCCCTCTTCAAAGGCCTAGTTCTGCTGTATACAGGCCAGAGACAATCAGGTATACTATAGTCATATGCTAACTGGAAGTGCAAATTGAATTTACTTCATTAGATTAGTTCATATCCCTCTCTGATAGGCAGAGGCTGAAAGTCAGGAAATGAATAAGCTGTGTTGAGTAATGCCCCCCATACATACACAGATTTTAGCGTCCGACAGACTAAAAACGATCAATTTTTTTCAATCGTACAATTGGAGATTGATGGAAAATAGAATATACTCCACATGGAATAACCAATTTTTGATCGATTTTTTTGGGGGGTTTTTTTGATCGATTATTTTTTGATCGTAATTTGTACTCAATTTGTACTCAACCGATCAAAATTTTCCGACATGTCCGATCATGTTTTGATCGATTTTTTTCACAATTACGATCAAATTTAATTGATCTGACCATGTGGGTATGCACCAATTTTCAGTCGACCGATCTAAAAATTTATCGTTTTTAATCTGTCGGCCGCTAATATCTGTGCATGTATGGGGGCCATAACTCTAGCAGAAGTCAGGTCACCAGGTTGACTTGGCTGTGTGGTAGGGTTCTAAACAATATTAGAACTGGATACACAGAAATGTACCTGGAGTTTGCCGTTCAGTATGTCTGGCGCAATTTCTAGCACAATTTAGAGTGTTAAATTTCCTTCTGAAAAGTCCTGCACTTCCATTTGAGTTTTTTACCTTCATTTGCACCTTTGTTCATAACTGCTTACCATATAAATTGACAACCTACTAAGGTTCATAACACATTTGTGGTTAAGGAACTCCACTGCCAAGTGACAGTGCTTGCCTCTGAGTTTTAATATTATCAGCTTACACCTAGGCACACCAATATTAGCATTGCCACATATTTAATGTTGACTTATTTGAAAGACTAAGGCTGGCCATACATGGGTTGATACCGTGCAATCGATGAACCCTCAAGCGTAGAGTGATGATCACCACACTGCACTCAAGCTTTGTCAATTAAACTGAGACTCAATGTGCAGCACTGTTGTGCAATGAATGCTGTTCAATACTTTGTATGGAGACCCTGGTCCCCATCCAAAATCATGGCAATCGAACAGGGATTGACCAACATGAAGTTCCCTGTTCGAATTGAGATTTCCTCAAGCAGGGTCAAACGAAGAAAGGGTGGCTGCAATCTATTCGAGCACAATCAATCACCGCAAAAACAAACGTAAAGCTTAATTTTATAGTTTAACATACATGACCTCGTAGTAGTGTGAAACATGGGACTAAAGACTAAAATGTTTGTGTACAACCACTAGGCCGCATACAATATAATAATGTTTTCTTTTTTTACCACTATAGGTGAAAGACACAACTTTTCAGCTGGTAAACACAAGCTTCCATTTAGCTTCCAGCTTCCTAGGTAAGTAAGGCCTTCAGAAAAGATGAGCTACGTATTTACTTTTTTAGACATTTTTATCCTCATTAACTAGTTGTTTCTACAATTTTAAAATAATCAGTTTGGTGCAAAATCTGGAATTAAACCAATTGTTTAATTCCAAAAACCAAAAGCCCCCCCCCCCCCCCCCCCCCCCCATACACTTTTAGATCTCTTTATACAATTTCCATTAGATCTATCAATAATAGTGCCGGGTCCTCTCTGATAGAACATAGTGATTGGAAGGGTTGGAAAGAATCTTATATTACATGGTTTTGGTAGAACAAAAGTTAATTGTACAGACATTGTATGGTAAGATTGTAAGATGTATGGGGGTCTTTAATTGCAAATCAAGTGGATCATGCCTGTGTTATGTGTTTTAGCACAGCTTGTAGTCTGCACTGGGAAAGAAAATGAGCTGGTGACAAATGTAGTGTGTTGTCACCCAATAACAAGAAATTAGAAAATAAGAAATTATTAAGCAAAATCCAAATTGAGTTTTTAATGAAAGTTGTATATGCAATAAAAATGAAAAATATGATGAATTTATTTTCACTGTTATAGACTTTTTTATTTTTCGGAGGGTTCAGTTTTTAAACAAAAGATACCTTGTTTACACAGAAATAGCATATTTGCACAACTGTCTGCATTCTCCTAGTTCTCAGACATCAACATTTACCATATTTCCTTAGCATTCCACGTGGTTTTTATACAGTTTTTGAAAGGGTAACTTCACGCAGCATACAATAGTCACCTCCTGAAGACAACATTTAGAAAGAGAATATTTCTTCTTAAAGAAGTGATTAATGTCTATGTATGTTTATATCAATATCAATACTTGCTATATCAATACAAATCTACATTTTTCGTAACAGATATGGATTTACAGTGTAACTGTAGCTTACACAATACAGTTAACTGTTCGGGTTGTGAAATGGCTACTGCCCTGGACTTTTAGCTTTAGGTTCCCAAATTCAACTTGTGTCTAAAGTGTTTTCCTTGTGGAGTTTGTATTTTATATGTAGAGTTTTCTGCTGGTATGTTAGTTTGTGAGCTCCACTAATGGACACATTTAAATATGTTTATGGACTCTGTATAGAGCTGTGCTTTATGTTGGTGCAAAATAAATACATAATATTAAAAATTAATCGACTATTTGTTTTGCTGTATAAGACGCACCCCCATTCCAAATTAGGGGTGGAAACGTGTTTTCTTACGAGTACTCTACATTGTTATCTCTGGAAATGCATGTTTCCTGGCACTTAAAAAGTTCATGCTGAAAACTAAAGCCCCCCCCCCATCCACCTTTTAGATCACGTCATACTGTTTCCATTAGATCTACCAACAACTATATAGTGCCGGGTCCTCCCTGATAGAATACATAGTGATTGGAAGGTTTATAAAGGTCCTCATATTTCATGGTTTTGGTAGAACAAAAGTTGATTGTACAGAAATTGTATGGTGAGATTGTAAGGTGTATGGGGACCCTAAAGTGGACTAACCAGTTACTGAACTTATCCCCAATTCACATTTTGCACCTTATTTGTACGATATTAAAGTCAGTGACGTTTAAGATAAGGTGTTGCTGTTGCACTGTGGAAGTATGATACTATGATTATTTTTTTTTTTTTATATTTAGCAATTTGGTTACAACTTTTACTGGAAAACATGGGAAAGTTCAATACAAACTGTCTGCGGTTTTGGAAAGACCCTCATTGCCTGAGCTGACTGTCCACCGGGAGCTCCGAGTAACCAGCCGGATTGATGTCAATTCTCCATCTTTACTTGTAAGGACTATTTTAACAACCAGGAGAACCCTCTCATTTCCTTTCTGTTTACCTTCCAATAACCAGCAGTTCTCGCTGTCTGCAGTTGGTATCTGCTCTCCTAATGTATGCAGGTGTGCCAATTTGTTTTATTAGCTCTACATCACGCAGTCCCATTTAGGGCCGAGGCTGCATTTGTGAGGCTCGCTGTTCTGAACGTGAATAATGACAGCTGCACAAGACAATTATGGGAGACTTATTATTAATCATTGAAGGTCTGCTATCTAATGCAGACCATTATATGTCACGTATCCTTCCATTTTTCATGCCATTTTCTACCACTAAGTAAGTGTATGCAGCTGCTGGCGGAATCCTTTCAGCCATCATGCCCTAATGGCAAATTGGATCACATTAAAGCATTGAACTCCATAATGACTGCAAATACATAGTATGGCAGGGAGGATCAGAGCATGAGTAACAACACAGTGCTGAGATGTGGAGCTAATGAGCTTTATTCTTTTATCTGCACCCATTTTATCAAAATAATATACAATTATACCTTGCACTTTCATGACAGCTATACAGGAGCCTAATGGTGCGGTATTTAAATATGAATGATATCATCACAAGAAAATACCCTGGCAATTGAAGCTGATTTGAAACTAGACCAATTTGACATAAAATGTGTTGGGTGTTTTGAGGGACTGTATTCTTGTGGAACTTCAAGTCCTGAAGTTGTAGGATTCAATACAGTCTTACATACATATTTTACTAGCTGCATTCTAGTGAAAAACAATTTCTTTGCTTTCCCTTTCTTTCATTTTGTACCCCCTAATTCCTATAGAGGTATGAATGGAAGTGGTCACAGTGGCATGCAGTATGACAGAGCCCTCCTCTGCCTGTCATCCTATTCAGTCTAACAGCTGCTGCTTGAAGTGTTTTGATGGTCACAGAGGAGGTCCCTACAGAATTCCAGTGTGAATAGTTTATTTAGATGGCACATGTGTTTTGATTGGTTAGCTGGTGACAAAGTCCCATACCACCTATTTATTTGAATTATTATGACACTGTCAGAGAGTCTTTGTTATTAGTTTTCACATGCAGCTTGTCATTCTTTTTTTTTCGCCTCAAAACTATGTGAAAATAACTGTCCCTTTATGAATATAGTTTAATACGATAAAGATTTTTCTTCTTATTATCCCTTTCTTCTTATTATCCTCTGAAACCCTTGGAACTTTTACCTGCTATTTTAGGACTGCTGGGCTTGCAAGTTTTCTGTCTTTTGGTCACGATATAATAAAGGTCACCTACAGTTGCAAGAAAAAGTATGTGAACCCTTCTGGGATTACATAAAGTTTTGCATGGATTGGTCATAAAATGGGCTCTGATCATAGCTGTCAAGTGTGAAAACTAAGAAACCGGGGGGCATACAGGAAGTGATGTCAGTGACATCACTGCCTCTACACGGATCATGGTTCTTCCACAGACCGGAAGTGACGTTGCTGACGCAAGTTCCGGCACCTAGCGGACTTCTCGGCTGATTTTCTCAGGGTTACTCTCCCTGCTAATGTCCCACCTCACTTGTGCTGATAATATGCGGGGTGGGACATTATAGAAAAACGTCCTCTACTTGCTAGATCAGCGCAATTTCAAGAATCCAGGAATAATCCGGGATTTCTTGAAATCAGAATTTGGCCAGGAAACCCACATAAAAAACTTGACTTTCCCAGCCAAAACGGGATGGTTGACAGGTCTGGCTCTGATCTTCATCTAAGTCACAACAATAAAAAAATACAGTCTGCTTAAAATAACACAAACATTTTATGTTTTCATTTTTTTATTGAACATAACATGTAAACATTCACAGTGCAGGGTGGAAAAAGTATGTGAACCCCTAGCCCAATGACTTCTCCAAGAACTAATCGGAGCCAGGAGTGAGCCAACCCTGTGTCCAATCAGTGTGATTATATTGGATGTGTTCCTGAAAGCTGGCCTGCCCTTTAAAAACACACACCGGTTTTGGGTTTACTAGTTTCAAGAAGCACTGTCTGATGTGAATCATGCATTGCAGAAAAGACCTCTCAGAAGACCTACGATCAAGAATGGTTGACTTGCATGAAGCTGAAAAGGGTTTCAAAAATATCTCCAAAAGCCTTGATCTTTATGTGTCCATGGTAAGACAGACTGTCTACAAATAGAGAAAGTTTAGCACTGTTGCTACTCTACCTAGGCGTGGTTGTCCTGTAAAAATGACTGCAAGAGCACAGCGCAGAATGCCTAATGAGGTAAAGAGTGTCAGCTAAAGACTTCCAGAAATCTCTGGCACATGCTAACATTTTTGTTACACATCTACAATAAGGAAAACATTAAACAAGAATGGAGTACATGGGAGGGCACCATGGAGTAAGCCATTGCTGCCTAAAAAAATATTGCAGCACCTTCTGAAGTTTGCAAAAGAGCACCTGGATGTTTCACAGCACTCTTGGCAAGATATTCTGTGGACAGAATAAACCAAAATTGAGTTGTTTGGAAAAAACACACAACACTATGTTTGGAGAAAAAAAGGCACAGCACACCAACCAAAACCTCCTCCCCGCTGTAAAACATGGCAGAGGGAGCATCATAGTTTAGTGCTGCTTTGCTGCCTGGACGGATTGTTGTCATTGATGGAAAAATTAATTCCAGACTTTATCAATACATTTCGCAGGAAAACGTAAGACCATCTGTCCGCCAACTGTAGCTCCGCAGAGGATGGGTGATTTAACAGGACAATGGCCCAAAGCATACAATTCATTCAACAAAAGAATGGCTTCAACAGAACAAAATACTCCTTCTGGAGTGGCCCAGTCAGAGTCCCGACCTCAACCTGATTGAAATTATGTGGCATGACCTTATAAGAGTGATTCACATCAGACATCCCAAGAATATTGCTACACTGAAACATGAAACGTTTTGTGAAGAAGAGTCCACAATTACTCCAGATCATTGTGCAGGTCTGATCTGAAACTACATGAAATGTTTAGTTGAGGTTATTGCTGCCAAAGTAGTGTCAAAGGTTCACAAACAGTTTCCACCCTGCACTGTAAATGTTTACATGTTATGTTCAATAAAAACATGAAAACATACGTTTGTGTGGTATTATTGTTTTTCTATTGGTGTAACTTGATGAAGATCAGAGCACATTTTATGACCAATTCATGAAAATCTCCACGTAATCCCAAAAGGTTCACATAAGTTTTATTGCAACTGTATATATGAATGTTTGACTGAAGCCAATACTGTGAAGTATTCTATTTCTGCACCCATTGATTCAGTATGGCTGTCTAATATTCTGGCCAAAACTGCTGTCATTTTATGTTTACTTATAGACTGTTTCCCAGATGCTTTGGGATGTCATCCGTTTGCACATTTCTCCCAAATATACTGTGTGTATGTAGATTTATCATACTTTTATGAAGCACAATTGCCCGGCTTCCCAAAAAAATATTGATTTCTAATTCAGTCATCACTACTTGTCAGTTGTCCTATGTGCCCAACAGCATAATTATCATATTTTCCACAGCACTCTTGCTGTATACACACCTGTTCAGTATGGAAATGAATGAACATCATATGGCTTAACACCCCTTGTTTTCAGTATTATACAGCAATAACCATTAAAAGCATATTTTTGTTATAATTTTGGCTTCTGGGGACATTAACAATGGTGTATATGTGGCAATTATGCCATCAAGCATGACATTAAAGTGACAAATAGCTAATCACAAACAATCTATATTTCTAATTTTTTTCTATGAAATTCTAAAAGTATGAATCTATGCTGTGATGTTATGACTATAAAAGATGAAGCAATTACCTGTATACACAGATGAAATATAAACATTAAATCCACATAGTCTCCTTCCTTGAACACCTAGTTGTGGTCTCCAGTGTTGGTAGACCATGGTTTTGCAACATTCTATTCTGCATGCCCAGAGGTGTCCTTTGTCTATTAGTACACTAGAAATGTCCCTATCGTGCTAATTCGTCTGACCATTTATATTCTACTAAGCTAAACCTTAATATGCAAAAAATATATGTATAATGTATAACTGTATAGATGGTCAGTTGGATGCTGAAGTGTCTAAATTACCATATTGTAGGCAGACAGAAACAGAGCCAATCAAGCACAGCAGCGGTTAAACGTGATTGGCTCAGTTTCAGTCTGCTAACAATTTGCACATTTATGTTGAAATTAAGCAATCTTGTTGGACATCTCTACTGATCTGGTTGTAGGGCTTGTTGTTACAGGACAATAATGATTTTGTAATCCTCAAACTTAACTAATTAGCACCTAGCCCATCTCTAGGACTACATTGGTTAATTGACCTATTACCTATTTGGGGGTATAATGAAATACAGTCCGACCGATCAAAGATCCTCGTATCGGAAAACATTGATTGTTTTTAATCGATCGGAAAATCGTGGCGTGTATGGGGGCCTTAGGTATTAGGTGGTACAGAGACAAACCATAACCACAAAAAACATTGCTATAGATCTGACTAGGGATTCGATTTACTACTTATACTGAGAAAGCAGCTTCAATGCTCTGAGATTTTGAAAGAAAAATATACCTGACGTATAAATCTCTACCAGGGAGTTGAATTCATACATAATGATATTTGAGTACATTTTTCATCTAGGAGTTAATGGCCTTTAGAAAAAAGGGGATCCATGTTGAATAAATAGTGTAAATTGTCATCATGTAAGTAAGGTAATCACTTAGCTGCTTTCTATATCAGTTCATCTTGCTGCTCTGGTTATTATCCAGTAATTGTACCTTTTAATCACATCATATCCCATTTAATGGAAGTCTTCTTCCTGTAATATTCCTGTGTTGTCTAGATACAAATCATGAAAATGACTGTATTTACCTTCTTTAGACTCCAGTGGAGCGAACCAAAGAGCAAACTGTTGGCTGCTGGTTCTTAACCTCAGGACCAATATCTTTAAGTGCCAAAATTGGGAGAAAGGGTTACTGCAATGGTAAGATTTATTCCTTGACAGGAACTATTGTCATGTACTATACTCATATAACAAAACACACTAAAGTTGTGCATAGCTGTTACGAAAAACTGGCAATCTCCCGGCAGATTGACCCCGTGTGATGGCGTGGACGCTCTTGCCGAGAATCAGCCGGGCAACCTTTGTGTGCCAGCAGCGTCACCATCCATAATAATGAAATCGGTCTATAATTTACATACATGTCTGTAATTTCTTAGATCGATTTTCTGGTGGATTTATGGCCGAATGTAACTTTCAACCTTTAGATTTGTGCCCGGTTTCGCTGCAGAGAGTGCACGATGGTCGACGTCTATGCCCAGCTTAAGCAATAAATATAATTCATTACATAATAACATGTAACATATGGATTGTAGAGATATATATTAGAACTGTGTATAGGTATCATTAGGTTTACATGGTAAAACGTGTAAAGCAGGTTATTCAACCCTCTTTGCAGTGACACATATAGTGACTTTTGCTATGCTAAGGTTATAGTGGGAGGAGACTAAAGTTAAATTTTGCCTTTCCACATTCTACACGCACAGCTAAAAATGTCCCCAAATGTAATCCAGTCTGTGCTGATGTCCGACAATCAGCCTTCAATGCTAAATGAGCAACACAGTGCTGAACAAAGTGATTTTCTTCATCCCTGGTACCCATATGTCAATATGGTCTTGAGTTACCTCCATTGACAATTGCAGGGAACCGGTGGGGAAAAGTTTCCATGCTCTCTGCACATGTCTATTGAGGCTAGGTATGGAAACATGGACTTAGGTTAACTCAATGGGCATGTGCAGTGAGCATGGGATCTGTTCCTTTTAATCAATATAAATAATGTAATAAACTCCCCTTTGCACATGTAGCTTTGTTTGCATTTGCAAAGGGGTTCAGTATGTGCTATGGAAGTGTATATAAACCCTTCTTGCTGGCTTAAGCAAGAGAGCTTGGAAATGTACCCAGGTGACTTGCTGAAGCCACTCGTGCTAGGGTCACTCCTCCTGTGTACAGAGTGGATTTGGCATTTGTGGGCAACAATCAAGGCTACTCAGGAAGCAAAAGCCTAAAGAGAGTGAAAAATACCATATTGTCCACACTATAAGATGCACCCAAAGTTTTGAAGGGGAAAATTAGGGGGGGGGCAGACAGCTATTCAGATATCAAGTGAATATACATAAAGTTCCAGCAAGGTATGCAGGACCATGCAGTATTCACTCTATATTCCTCCAGCCAAAAGGGCAGTGCCAGGAGGGAGGTCTTTACTGCAGCAGAGTGAGCAGGGCTGAAACTTTACCATGTGTCTATACACCAACAGTACCCATTCTCTGAACACACTGACCAACTTATGAAGAGACACATTTTACAATCTGACACTGAACAACTTACCCATGAGCAGCTATTTACAGATGGGAGGCTATATGAGCCTTTGTCACAAAATGTATTTATTGCAATGCAGAATGTTAATGTAAATACACAACTCATGCTATCTAACTGTAAAATGTCTCTCCATATGTTGGTCAGTGTGTTCAGAGAATGGGTACTGCTAGTGCTAATACAGATATGATTTTTGGCAGTGGCTTTTTGACTTTGCTGGAGAGAATGGAGCAAATGTATGCCTCCTGGGATGCATAGCTATTGCATTTTTTTTTCAAATTCGGACTATAAGGCACATTGACTTTTATGGTAAAAAAAGTCTTATAGTCCAAAAAAACACAGTATTTATTTATACATGTGCTATAAAGTGTGTTAATACTGAATAGTATGTATTGCCTCCTCCTTAGGTGAAGCTGTTGCAATTTATGCAGAAATTGAGAATGGCTCTTCACGTCTAATAGTTCCCAAAGCTGCTATCTACCAAACTCAAAGCTTTATAGTCCATGGGAAGACTAAAACACATAAACAGATGCTGGCAAGTGTGCGTGGAAACCATATTGCCTCAGGAAGCACAGAAACTTGGAATGGGAAGACACTTAAAATACCTACAGTAACACCCTCTATCTTGGATTGTCAGATCATCCGTGTTGAGTATGTTTTAGCGGTGAGTTCACACATTGGTCAGATTGCTTGGAAAGGCTGGCAATTTGATGTACTTAGTGCTCTTGGGTGTTTATGGTGTTCTCTTAAGCTGGCCATACACCTTTAGATCTCTCTGTCAGATCTCTTTTAAATCTACCAACAACTCTGAAGTGCGGGTCCTCTGTGATTGAACACAGGTAGACTTGATGGTTTAGAAAGTTCCTCATATTACATGGTTTTGGTAAAACAAAAGGAGATCTAAAGAAAATCTGAAAGAGAAATCTAAAGGTGTATGTGGACCTTTAGAAAGCAAATGTTCAATGGTTTAGTAAAAGGTTAAATCAAGATTCAGTATTTTTACATTTCCCTCAGACATTACTAAGTGTAGATACTTTTGCTAGATAAACCGATTCTTTTCTGTAACTACATCAGTCCTGTTTTGGTGAACTTTAATTGTAGGATCAGTTCATCAGTATTGGTGCTATAAAGGTTAGTAAATGATTGTATAAAGCTCATGCACTGCTTATTAACAATATGTAAATTCTTCAATGTCTGCGGCCTGGCAGCACTTTATGTACTACCCACAAGTCCTGAAGCTTTGAAATACCATGGTAGAGTTGTGGAGTTCACCTTCAAATGCTTCTTCTTGAAACGATCAAGTGTAAATAAGAAATTCCATAGTCAACTAATGTTGCTATTTTCGTACAGTTATGTATTTATAGAATGATAAAAGGTGTGAAAGTTCATCCTATTACAACCAAACTCAAACAGCTAAATACATACATGGCAGCTACTTAATGTGATAACAGAATTTGCATTTACAGTTATCGTGTCTCAATGACCTGACTTTTGATAGATTACGTTTACCAACATATCGAGGTCACTCTTGCTTTAAAGTAGTTTCCCTTTTTATTATGCGTGTGGCAGACAAGCTTTTTAAAAATAATAAAATATTCCTTATTTGTTTGTATTTACATATATGTCATTGATAAGCAGTTTATAGTTCTATATTTACTGAAAGAATTAACCTCCCTAGCGCACTGCTGCGGTCCAGATTTCTGTACCAAAAGTGTACCATAGACTTCAATGGTAAATTTTTCTTTATGTTGTAGGCTTGTAACTTCCCAAAATCTGTCCGTACAAGGGTCTAATAGACATCATGAATATAATAATGTTTGAAACAAACAATTATGTAAAATAAAAAAAAAATTTTTTTAAGAAAATTAATGAAAAAACACAAAAATCAGGCACAAAGCTATGCTGCTATGTACTAAAAATCGCCCAAATAAAGTCACTGGTGCCTCAGATGTGCCCATTTGCAGTTAACCCTCTGTAACCTGGTGTGATGAAATCACACCAGGGAAGAGAGGGTTACTGCAAATGGGCACATCTGGGGCATCAGGGACTTTATTGTGGTGATGTTTATTACATAGGTGCAGTTTGAAAGCAGTTTTCTAAATAGAAAACTGCTTTCATTATATTTACTGTTCAAATCTGCCCCTGGCTTCCCTGACTGACGTCATCACGTCACTCGGAGGGGGGGGGGGGGGGGAGACACAAGCATCCGAAGAGGCATGTCGCATCGGGGACACCGGGACAGCGTGAGTATGCTCTCCCAGAGCCCTGATTTGTGCTGGACGGCATTATCTCGTCCAGTGCTATACTAGCAGCTGTAGCGCTGGACGAGATGATGCCGTCCTGACCGCTAGGGCAGTTAACTGGGGTTTTGGGGTTTTTATTCTCAAATACAGCTATTAAATACAGCTTGATTGATTACAACAATACTGGCCATAGACGGATTGATTTTCCTGCGATTGATCGTTTAAGCGATCACAGAAACGTTTGCACCATATTGTGTTATCGACGATCCCTCGCCACGATCGATCATTAGGTCAGTGAGTGATCGAACATTCTCCACCTTTTAGATGAGAAATTATTAATGTGGTCATTCAAATTTTACAGACAGGTCCATTACACAGTACTGTGAGTTTGCATTCCTTTGCACACTTTGTGCAAGCAACGATTTCTGTTCGATCGATCACACAGCGCGGTGGTCGATCTCACAGGAATCGCACGAAAAATTTCGATGTCTATGACCAGCTTTAGGAATAAATCTGTCTAATGCTAATTTTTCTATAAATTTTTCTGTAAATTTCTATTAATTTAGCTGGCCATAGACGCTTAGATTCCCCTGAGATCGATTTGTTATACAATCGGAGCATGCGATTGAGTCTTCGATCGTAAGTCGTGCATCGAGGGAAAAGTGCACTATTTTCGGGATGCGATTCACCGCCGATGCAATTTATCCCTGATGCGATCGGAAATGATGGAAGTGGCATAAGGCCAGCATGGGTCGATCGATGGGACGTCTCTATTAACATTCTGCGATTCCTGAGCAATTGACTGCAGTTTTTCCAATACTTGTACGATTTTTTGCCAGATTCTGGCAGTTTTTGATCGATCACACACTTTGTGCATGCATCAATTTCTGCATAATCGAACGCGGCTAGCGATCACCATGGTCGATCACACAAGAATCGCAGGAAAAATCGAGACGTCTATGGCCAGCTTTTGTGATACCTTGTAGTAAGTGGATAATTACAAATCTCTATTCTTATTTAGGTATATATTCACATTCCTGGTGCACAAAGACTGATGGTGGAGCTCCCTCTAGTTATAGGCACGGTGCCGTTTAATGGGTTCACCTACAGGAACCCCAGCGTGGCCAGTCAGTTTACAGTGGACATGAGCTGGCTTGCCCTAGCACTGCTTGAACAACCAGAAGGTAGGAAATAGTTAAAAAAAAGTTTTGCATGTTTTGTACTAAAGCTAACTGTACTAATTATTGAATAATTCTACATGTTCTACAAATGTGAACATTTTACTGGCATTACAGAGGAATAGTACCACACACTCACTGCCCATCCAGAGGCACAAAATAGAACATTAACAAAATGAACATCCATATATCATATAGCAAAAAGGCTTTCTGTATTAGGGTCTGTTTCAGCAGGTTCTTGTTGGATTCAAACCAGCCATAGGCCACAGAAACCTATAGGAATGCAAAACCTGTTCGTAACATAAGTGAGTTCAATAACTCATGGGTGCATGAACAAGCATGACATAATCTGAACTTCAAACATACCAAACTTTATGTAAAATTGACAGCATCGACACAGTCAAATCCCATCTACACAGACCCCTAGAAAAATCATTATAAGCAAAAGGTAGCAAGTGCATATAGTACCGAATTTGAACACTTTACAAAACCCCAGAAAAGCACAGTTTGTTAGAGGTTCCTTGAGCTTTTACTCGTGAACTTGTGTTGGCGTTTCCAATTAAATGTATTAGAAGTGAAAACCTTGTAACAGTCTTTGGTAAATAGGGTTTAATGTGAACAGTACCTGTGGATTTCACACTGCATGCATTGCCGAAAGGGCATAGTAACGCACAAAGGGAAATGATTACAGGTTAAGGGTATTCACAAGGTTGTATGTTCACTGGGGTAAAAGTCGTTCAAACATGTTGTAGCTACTAGTATGGGCAAAGATAAGACTGCTTCCTTGTACGGAGAAGTTCCAGTGCAGTATAAGGAAGCTCAACAGTATTTGATTTACAGCTGCACTTGTCCTGCATGTCTTCCTAAAGGCCCATCTTTAAGGGTAGACTATATGCACATCACAGTGGAAAAGGTTTACCAGCTTTATTGTTTGTTTCAATTTTTTTCCATGTTCTGATTTGAGATACATTTTACCACCAGCACCACCAAACTACGCCGATGTTGTTTCAGAAGAAGATCTGTCATGGTGTGCCCCGCCAGTCACTGAACAAGATGTGTTACTAGGAGGACTTTGCTTTCCTTCTTTTGCTGTCATCCAGGAGTTCAGATTTCAACCCCCACCCCTGTATTCTCAGGTATGATGGTGAATATGTACAAAATATTAGGCTCTGTCTGACTTCTCTGTCAGATCACTGCATACTACGCACATATTTAGTTATATATGTAAAACAGTTAAGAGTTTGTATACATGCAGCGAGGAACATAAGTATTTGAACACCCTGCGATATGGCAAGTTCTCCCACTAAAGCCCTCCATACACGTATAGATTATGACCGAAGTTTTGGCCCATCAACCATGCGTTATGACATCATCACGCGCTGTCAATCGGCCGAAACATTGGGTCACAATCGGCCCGGGCACCCTTTGCGTGCCAGCGATGTCCGTCGGCAAACCCGGCAGACAGCTGCCGGTTTTGCTGTGTGTCAGCACAAAGAGAGAGAAGCACCTCCCTTCCTCACAGGGAGGGAAGAAGGAGGCAGCCTGTGCAGAGAGGCTGATTCCTTAGCCCAAAGGATCTGAGATCCCTTTGCAGCTGAGGAGGCATATACCCATACTTTAGAGTAGGACACTGTGTTGCCCGTCTAAAGTATTAGACCGATCTAAAGGTGGGTTTACATGTGTAGATTTTTTTTCCCGTTCAACTGCCAATTTGATTTTTTGATGTTGAACATCGTTCTTCCATTTATCGAATGTAACATTAGATGTTTTTGTTCGTTCATACCGATATCAAATGAAAATACATTACTATTACTACGACCGATACAAATTTACAAACGTGTTCAAAATGTATCCATCGAACAAATTGGCCATTCTAGATTTTTGTTCAATCAACTAAAAAATTGATTGGACGAAAAAATCTACAGGTGTAAACCCACCTTTAGAATTACAGACATGTCTGTAATGGCTTAGATTGATTTGGCTGCCGATATTAGCTCTTTAAGCTTAAGACCAGCACCTGATTTTTTGACCGATCATCGAGAGCGCGCACAGTGGTCGGCCATTGGTCGGCTTTAAAATCTAAGTGTGTATGGGGGGGGGGGGGGCTTTAGAAATCATTTAGGGGTCTGAAATTCACACTGTAGGTACATTCCCACTGTGAGAGACAGCATTTAAAAATAAAATTCTGGTAATCGCATTGTATTATTTTTAAAGAATTTATTTGTAATGCACTGCTGCGCATTTGACAAAGTATATAAACACTGATTTTAATACTGATTTTCTCAGATATAGTCTAGAAGTCTTAAACGTTTCCTGTAGTTCTTGACCAGGTTTACAAACGCTGTAACAGGGGTTATGGCCCATTCCTCCCCTAGATCTGTCAGGTTTCTAGGCTTTCACTGAGCAACAAGGAATTTCAACTCCCTCCAAAGATTTTCTATTGGATTTAGGTCTGGAGACTGGCTAGGCCACTCCAGAATCTTGATATACTTCTTACACAGCCACTGCTTGGTTATCCTGGCTGTGTGCTTCGGCTCATTGTCATGTTGTAAGGCCCAGCCACAACCCATCTTTAATGCTCTGACTGAGGGAAGAAGGTTGTTGCTCAAAATCTCACAATACATGGCCCCATTCATCCTCTCCTTAATATAGTACAGTCATCCTGTGCCCTTTGCAGAAAAACACTCCCAAACATGATGTTACCACCCCCATGCTTCTCAGTAGGGATGGCGTTCTTAGGATTACTTTGGTCTCATCTGACCACATGACTTTCTCCCGTGTCTTCTCTGGATCATCCAGATGGTCAATGGCAAACTTCAGATGGTCCTGAACTGATGGCTTGAGCAGGGGAACCTTCCATGCAATGCATAATTTAAAACTGTGGCAGCATAGTGCAGGGCCGGGACAAGGCAGAGGCAGAAGAGGCACGTGCCTCTGAGCGCTGCTGA
>CM070034.1:129380886-129398143 GCA_036250615.1 Ptychadena robeensis | reverse complement strand
GCATCCCTCTGCAAGATATCTCACTATTTTTGACTTTTCTAAGCCTGTCAAGTCCTTCTAAGCCTGTCAAGTTCTCCATTTTGCCAAAGGAAAGGAAGTTGCCTAATAATTATGCACACCTAATATAGGGTGTTGATGTCATTAGACCACACCCCTTCTCATTACAGAGATGCACATCACCTAATATGCTTAATTGGTAGTAGGCTTTCGAGCCTATACAGCTTGGAGTAAGACAACATGCATAAAGAGGATGATGTGGTCAAAATACTCATTTGCCTAATAATTCTGCACTCCCTGTATGGACCACCATAAAGACTTTTAAATTAGAATGACCAACAAGGCAGCATATTTTCAATTTCAGAGTGCACAAGTTGGTATATTTTCTAGTTGATACCTTACAGCAGTGGTGGGCAACTGAGTTGATATGTAGGGCCACAAGTGCAGCCCTCGGCATCACTAAAGGGCCGCACATAACATCGATCCAGACTCTCCCCCTGCCGACATATCTCAGCAGACGATGGAACAGATCCTGTCAGGCAGTCAAAACCCGACAGCAGCTATGAGGTGTCATTAACCTGCCCAGTGAGAGGTGTTAAAATGTCACTGTATGTGGCAGAAGTCGCACCCCCAAACCCTGTTCAAGCTTGGCTTCTCCATCCACACATGCTTCAAATGTGTGTCCTTTTTCCTTTAGCTGTACATACAGACTAGATGAGTTTTCTCATCTGTGTTGGGCCATGCACTGGTGTAGATGTTGTTTTGTTTCTCCTACATACAAGTCAGAGCACTCCTCACTGCACTGCATACACAATGTTGCTCTTATGTTTGGGTGTTGGGTCCTTGAGGTGAACCAATTGTTGCCTCAGTGTGTTGCCAGGTTTGAAGCAGACAGGGATGTGATGTTAAATAGAATCTTTCTGATGTACCTGTCCAATATGTCCCTTCTCCTATCTAGCTTTTCCCCTTCTCCTAAAGTCTTGTTGTTTCCTATTCCCAGTTTTGACAAAGGCCCAGTTTGGATAACCACAAGTTTAAAGGGCTCCTTTGAGATGTTTGAGCTCCTTTGTCTTAGCCTCTGTGCGGGTTTTGATGACCCTCAGCTTGTGATCAAGAGGATGGTGTGAGTCAAATAGCAGGTACTGGTCCATGTGGGTAAGTTTTCTGTATGCCTCAGTTTCCAGCCTTCCAGCCTCTCAAGCTATTACCAAACAGTATAAAAAAGCCAATGTATTGTGTTGCATGTCTTCTCGTGTAAAGCTTATGTTCAGGTCCAACATGTTAATGTGTTCAGTAAAAGCCTGTACCTCTTGTATGTTTATTTTAACCCAGGTGTCATCCACATATGTGAACCGGTGACTGGGTGTGATACCCTTGAAAGGTTAACAGGTTCTGTGGATTGGAGGTATACCCCAGAGTACCCCATATCCCATATTCCAGTAACATTGTGTACACCATCACTTTGAATTTAGAAAGCCAGTCGGATGACTAGTGAAACATCTTTAAGAAATGAACACAGCAAGTCCAGTTGATTTGAATTAAACACTACATATATACAATTACCTGGATGAATGAGAACCTTCGCAGCCAATACTAAACTTGAATTCTTTTAACTATTATTATTCTATTAGCTACTATAAGTCATGGAGGCTGCATTGAGAATCATTTACAATGGGTTATTCACCCATTATGAATGATTCTAAAGGCAGTATCCATGCCTTTGTACTTACAATCAGACAATCACAGAACTTGGATAACAACCTGATGCCAAAAATATGTTTCTGCTTGCGTCGTTGTAAACAAAGATGTCACGAAGCATTTAAAATGTGCACTCTGAGCCCAAATATACATGTTTGAGGAACTAATGTCCCCAAAAGATCTAAAAAAAGGTGAAAGGAAGGAAGAAAAAAAGTTGAAAGTTGAAAAGAAGAAAAGGCATTGTGAAGAAACATGGTAGTGGCATTTATGAACGATCTCACCAATAAATACAGCATGTCAAAATCGACCATCTCGACAATCTTGTATACAATAGGCTACTGACACTTCCAAAGAAAGAAAGGACACCAGAGAGCCACATTCTTGATTTTCATATGGAAGGGGACTCTCCCAAACATGGGCTCTGAGACATTCTGACAGCTTTTTCAATGACTTCAGTTAGCCAATAACAGGTATCACTTGAACTCCAAACTTTCTGTATTCATCGATGGCTAACATGGTACAGCACTCTGCTATCATTTCATCCTGAAAGCCAAAGATGTTTACTTGAATGGTGATGACAAATGTTTGTTTCTGGTAAGGTAGGTACATATTATAACTTCTTAATTTTAACATATTCATTCTTAATTGTAACATATTCATTTCTTAAAACCAGGAAAATGAGTAGTTGATTTTCAGGTAAATTACACAAAATATAAAACAAATATGGTTAAAAGTTTAAAGGTTAGGTAAAGAGTGCTTTGGGAACTTCATTGCATTTTCTGTGTTTTCTTGATTTTTTTAGGAAAAACTAACCAACACAAACAACTTGTAACTAACCGTTTCAATCAACCCTTGCAAACAAATACATTTTGTAAGTTTAGGATCCACTCGGACCCATGGCAATGGGTTTGAGTAAAACATTTAAATGCAATTATTGAATATGTCCTTAATCGTATTTACAAAGGCACATTCTTTTTTTATTCATAGCTCAATTATTAAGGCATTTTTTGAATACGCAGTGTTTGGCTATGTTTTTACTGCACTTTTGGATGTGAGTCAAACACAGGGATTTTGATTCCATGGAAACATAGCATTTGTGTTTCAAATACTAGGACAATGTCCCATTTACATTTTAGCAGATTGTAAATCTATTGTCCAAAAATGCTGAACTATGCACTTCCTATTGCCATTGTAATAGAGGAATATCCACAGTCTTCATCTTTGTGTTTCAATGGTTTCCCTAGCTATGAGTGCACCCCACTGTGCAACCTTCCACTCAGCACACTGCTGCATTCATCTTGAAAGATATTGAGACTCAAGCAAACATCTCTCACCTGAGGACATCGTACTACAATAAAAGTAATAATAAACACAATTTAACACTTCCACTAATGACTGACAATAGCTGACAACCACTAATGTGTACAAGGGCTTTGTATCTCCTTGGAAAGTTTGTGTTAAGGCCCTCATACACATAGAGAGCCAACAAACGAGTGGTGGAGTGCAAAGTGATGACGTTAAGAGTATATGTGGGCATTCGCGATCCACGGACGATTTTGCTGCCGACCGACAGCTGCAAAGGAGCATGCACATCAGTTGGCCGATAGTCAGATTTGTATGTTGTTGTTTTTAATTTTAGGCACTAATCAATAGGACGACTTCTCAATTTACTCTTGATAAATGTCATGCTTGAAAATGATTGTTTGCATAAATATGTAGACTAGTCTTGTTTAGTTGATTGAAGATATTTTTTAAATAAATATCAAAGTTGTTCACATTTTATATTTGGTATAAATTACATTCAAATTTAAGTGAAAATTTTAACTCAAATATTTCGACTTGACTTTGAACTTAATGTGTATTTCCCCTACCCTCAGAGAGTAGTCCTATTAGCTGGTGTGTCCTGGAAAGGTGTCTGGGATATTGGACAGCAACAGTAGGTTACTGAGCACTTGTGTTACATGGTCCTGGACTCTGGGAATGGGAGTGAAGAAATAGGGTGGGTCTTCCCAGTCCACCCAGGTACGTACCAGGGAATTTCACCTGCAGTAAATCAGTGACATATCCAGGTACCAGATATGGCTGGTACTTGTTGCCCAAAACGTGGCATTGCAAATGCTTTTGAAAGCAAGGAGGCATGGTGGCTCAGGTTGTTGACCATACAGCACTAGAGACCTAGGTTCAAATCCTGGCCTGAGCACTATCTGCAAGGAGTTTGTATGTTCTTCTGTGTCTGCGTGCTCCGGTTTCCTCCTACACTCCAAAGACATGCAGTAGGTTAATTGGCTTCCCAAATAAAGATTCTCCTATGGTATGTTAGTTACATGTGACCTATGACCTATGTGTTAGTTACATATACATGACTACAGTAGGGACATTAGATTGTGAGCTCCTCTGAGAGACATTTAGTGGTATGACTATATATGCTCTATAAAGTTCTGTGTAATATGTTGGTGCTATATAAATACAATATAATAATCTGTTAGACAAAGAAGTGGGCTGAATGATGGGCATCCCCAACTAAGGCATTGATTGGAAACTCCCACTTTAAAAACTCCCAAAAGGACTGTGGACTTTGACAAGTTTGAAAAGTTAAAAGTAGTTTAAACACCACAAAACATACATACAGACAAAACAACCACCATCTGGACCCAGGATCTATTTTCACCTTTCCACATCAATTTGCTTAGAACATACATAACCTCACACAGCTTTTTGGACATAGACCTTGTACAATATAGCTGTGAGTTTTTTGTTGGTCATAAAAAAAAATTTCAGTTAGCATGCATTATGGTTTAGGTCTGATAATACCCTACTTTATGACTTATTACAATCTCAAAATGTAACTATTCAGCAGTATTAGGCAAGGCATGACACTGTAGCAGAGTAGTAGCGATGTTCTATAAAAAGGGGTACCCCAGTACCTTAAAGAGTTAATGTTTATTCTGTGTGTTTCTAGAATGTACCAGAATGTTTATTGTGTGTAACTGTGTACTTGCGTGAGTTGCCTTCCAGAGTTTAAAAAATGTGGTGAAATGGGGCATTCCACAGTCTACTGCCTGGAGAACTGTCCGGGCCGGTTCATTGGGACAGCTGTGGGAATGAGGTGGCTGAGGGCTATTCTACATGAAAGCTGTTGACATTCTCCCCTTACCATACAAGGGTGAGGGATCATCCTCAAGGACTACGGTAGGATTAAGTAGTGAGAGGACTGTACTGGGCAACTGCACCCCAAAGGGCTGGTACAGACGTTTATACTTTTCACTATTTTAACCTATGCCCAAGAACCGTACCCTGCAGATGGCCTCATCAGGAGCACAAGCATGTAAATATTCCTTTACTTTGGATTACAAATAAATACCCCAGTTGTTTGCAAGATTCTTCTTTTGTGGACATTCACTTTACCAAACTTAAAGGAAACAGTGTACAACCTGTGTGAGGATATTGGGGATCAGAACTCTGGGAGAAGGAGAGAGCAGAGAAAGCCTGAGATACAGACCTAGAGGAAAGCTGCTCTGTAGTTTACCTAGAACAGTGGCTCTCAACTAGAGACGGTAGAAAAAAAATTTTTAAAATTCGACCATTTCAACGATTTCGAGTTAGGGCTTGTTTCCGTATACGCTTAGCGTATATGGTTAGGGCTTGTTTCCGTATACGCTTAGCGGGGACCCCGACGTAGCAGATACACTTACCTGCTCGGCGGAGACTCTGTTTTCACAGCGCTGAGCTGCTCCGCTGCTGCAAGGATCAACCTAGTCGAATACGTTGAGTGTTTGCACCGGCGGATGTGTAGACAGACTATCCGCCGTGCAGGCAATGTCTATCTGCTACGTCGGGAGAGGGTCCCGAGGTATGTGGAAACTAACCCTTAATTGCAAAGCCCCTGAACATTGTATCATCACCAAACTTGTTGAAGATGTAGAAAAGGGTTGGGGATATACTACAAAAAAGAAAGTATGTCTCTAACTCAAATAGTTTTTGCACAAATGGAGTTCAAAGTCAAGTCAAAATTTCGAAAATCAAAATTTCGATATTAATTTTGAACTTAATTTATGCAAAAACGACATGTGCTAAAGCAATCCTTTTTTTTTTTTTTTTTAAATGTTCCCCCAACTCTTCTCTACATCTTCCGCTATTTTGGTGATGATACCTTGCTCAGGGGCTTTGCAATCCGCTCACAAAGTTAGCAAGTCGAAAAATTCGACCATCGCTATTCTCAACCTTTTTAGATCTGTGCAAGTGCAGAGTGTCAATTCCGCATTTCAAATACCAAAAGTTACACTCTGTGACATCACTTCCTGCACAATCAGGTAAGTGTAATGTTCCTTTCCTTATATTTTACCACTCACTTATCCAAATTATGTGAGTGATGGGAAGTTAGGTGGTAAAGTAGGTGGGAAAAAACTCTAATGTGGACTATTGCAATCCATGGGGTGGGGCACTGACACCTTGTCCATCCCTCTCTCCCCTCCATACAACAGAGAAGGCTGCTGATCACCTTGTCTGTACAGCAATCTGTTTAATGATCCCTAATTATTACTTTTTAGTTTTAAGTGGTATCACTTTAAGGGTGTGCTATCTGGCTGGAAAGTATGAATCATAAATGTAGCTGGACAGAATTACAAATCATTTGGCAGATGAGACAGGTCAGGTATGTGTATCAACTCAATAGTTAGCTTTTCGCCTGAAGTTCAAGCTTTAATAATAGAAAAACATAGCCGTTGGCTGCTGCCAGGTAGTGCCAAGACTTACAGGAAACAAGATGTCAAAATATTGTTTTGCTTTCCACGATTCCCAATAACACCCTTGTCGAGAGGTTAATATTTAATAAGATCTGGATAACGTTCATAAATACGGGGTAATAAAAATACAACTGTGTTAGCAAGCATTAACATAATGTTTAAGCTAATGAGAAAAGTCAGCCTACTAAAGTGCTCTATAAAAGTACCCTTCAGTAATGATAACATTTAACCGCATGAGAATGATAACCTTTAAGTCCGTTCCCCATGAGTTTATAGAGCTCAGATGAGAAGTAAAAGAGTAACTTTGCGTCTAGAAGAAGTTAATCATTTGCATAAAGTATGGTAAGGTGTTATAGATGCAGACCGGCCCTCAGTTCTCAGGGCAACATGCAGATTTCCGCGGGCCTCTCTGAACCGCGTAGCATGTCAGCCAATTAGGAAGTCTGCAAGGTAACGGAACAAACACTTGCTGTTCAATAGACTTTTGTAAAACTCAGACAAAGCAGGGAAGACATCGGCTGTCATAAAACACAGTTATAGCCTTTAGAGCTCATACTGACAGGCTCGCACACATATACAGGACATTCCAATTATAGAAACGCACCCTGCAAAATAGGACTCAATGAGACATGTCACATTTGTCTATTCCAGATCATTTTTGATGATCTTTATTCCACGGCTCACTCTGGAAACAAAATAATAACCCTATAAAGATACTGGATATACGAGGAAGATGTTTCTGCAGACACAACAGGCCCGGTGGTCGTATTACCGAGCAGCAGATAGATGGGCAATATTCAACAGAACACTTACACTTGACAAATAAAGTGCCTGTGTCCCATTACACCTCCTGGCAGTTCCTTCTATCTCCCAGAGTTGTTTGCAGTACAGAGGAGAATAACGAGCTCGAAAGAAAAGGACAGTGTAAATCTAACCAACGTCAGGGAGTTTGTCAGGCTTGTCATAAATAAAACATTGTCCGCAAAATAAGAAACTTGAGATATCATGGCTAGAAAAATGTCCTTTACTCAATTTGTTATGCTGAGGGGTCATTTCTATGTGGAGCTGTTATTTATACCCAGGAGGAAATAGTTTTTCCAATTAACTTAAAGTCTTACCATACACAGTCAGCATTTAAAGCCAGACGTTAAATTAGGCCAAGTCGCTAACATCTCATATGAGCTTAAATATCTAATTATACCTTTAGATTGTTGTTTTCTTACATCTTCCTAATTATATCCTGAAACAAAGTGACAACTGTCTCCCAGTTATGCTCCTGTGTTGTCACCCTGTAACAAGTGCTCTTGGTGAAGACTACAAGGTCAAAGCCTTAACGTATTGCATGATCCGCTGTTGTCAGTCTTAGTAACATCCATTGGAATGATGTGTAACCAACTGGACATATGGACAGGAAAGGCATGAACAGAACAAAAAAGAATGAATAGAAAGTGTAAATATTTTTGGGATACAAAGAAAACATGGTAAATGTCAACCAGTCAAGGTTAGTATTAGCAAAACATATGGTAAAAAAAAATAACCGCAGGACACGGGGTATATTATCAGTAAACAAATGACTGTTTTATGGTTAGACTATATTGTAGGGACAGAGAATCGCATAGTAACCATAGAGTCCCCTTTAAGACAACAAAACGTGATGATCCGGAGCCAGGAACCTATTCAAGTGAAGGGTCGGTGCTCAGTGGGACAGGGCTGCATGGAGACGGTGAGACTGAGCGAGCTAAAGTCTCCCAATCCTATCTCCCACACTGGTTTGTGCTAGCGTGCGTGCAGCCAGAGAGTGGAAAAGCACACAATATTACTGCAAGCCCCAGTTACTCTTCGTTGCAGCACCTGCCGCCGGAGCAGACCCATACTAACGTTCAGGTTGTGGGGGGGGGCTGCTGGCCCCCACTTCCTGGTTCCAACCCTTCCTGGCCCCTACTTTCTGCAGCCCACATCAGCTCCTGGGTCACACAAGTACTGGCCACTACAGGTCTAGTTACCCCTTTCCCCACGTGGCTTGAGCAGACTGGTTGGCCTATCGGCCTCCTACTAGTTGAACTGCCTTTGATGTAGCATTGCCCTGTTATGGACTAGAGTTTATGCAGTGAAGTTTTCTGAGACCCACTTGAGGCCTCGGTATTTAAATAAAGTTCTTCAGCATTGAATAAGCCGCCTCTTGTCCTTGGTTGATCCCTGAACCTTACAATATCAGGTGAGGAATATTTATTAATGAAATTTTTTCATATCTGTACAATTGTCAGTTGATAGCTCTTTAGATTCTGGTTCATTACACCACAGTCTCCGAACAATTTAAGAGACAGTGCAAGTTTTGGTTTATAGCCCCCTTAATGTATATGTCAGCAAATAATTGCAATTTAGTATTGTCTGTACATGGTATTATGAGTTTTTTGCATGCATGCCTAATGAATTATGTCCAAGGGTACAGTATCACCAAACTAAAACCAAACAAGACACTTTCAGGACCCTCAATTAGTCTCTGAAAGTGTACTTGGTGCAATTTTAGGGCACATTCACAGCCATCCAGTCTTTTACAACGTGTAAGCATATCCAGGTTGATGCATGATTATTTATATTCAGCATTTAACTGAATGGCTTGCACTAAACATGTACAAGACAATTAGTTCCAGAGCAGTCTATGACAACACAATGTAGTGCAGTACATTCCATTGAACACTTGTCAGCGGTCCATTGCTTTAATAAAAATAGTTTGCTTATTTCTCAGTCTGCAATCAAGAACATGAGTTGGGGCACTATATCCTGTTGCACAATAAAAGGCTACTGGTTTGGGCTACAGGCCCTTAGCAGTGCAATTTGTGATGGTTAATGCATATTCCATTCATTTTTTTTATTCCCTAGATGAAACAAACACATCCCCCATTCAATGGGTTATGGGACCTGCTTCAAGGATAAAACTTTTTTTGCCAGATGTTCAATCAGTTTGGCTGCCACTGAAAATAATGGTCACATGGTATGTATACATGCAGTGACTATAGATCCCAGGTGCCCAACCTGTGGCCCTTTGGGCATTCTTCAGCGAACCCCCTCAGTCCTCCTTTTGCGGCCCCCAAAACCTAACCGCTTATGCATAGGAACTCACCTGTCTGCCGCCCCCAGAACGGAAAGAGGAGGAGAGGCAAGGGACTTGCTCAGGCACCATTTGGGTCGATGATTGGCTTTCACGTATGCCAATCAGCAGGCTCAACCAAAGCAGACAGGTGAGTGCCTATGCTTCCACTATTCCACCAACAAATAGAGGGGTGATTGTATAATATATTTTGTCACACATAACCTTTGATGATGTATAATGGCCAACAGACTACTAGTTAAATAATCTTATGGGTTCAACAAACACAGTTTCCTCTGAAATGTCTTACTTTAATTTGTTACATATCAACAGGACTGACATTAAGTGGAACAACCTTAAGTGGAACAACACCTTTCCGAAGGCAGTGGGGTCACTAGCCCAGTACAGCGGGTGACATAATTTTACTCCAAGAGCAGGGGTGAAATTTTTCCAACTGATGCCATTTTTTGGGGGGGGGGGGGTTGTATGCAAGGGCTGAAGGACCTACAAGTAAGAAAGGGGACCTCTATTTTCCTCAGGAACCATAGCTGCAATGCCAGTGTGACAGCTGCAGCACAGTCTTTAGCGCTTGTCCTCCTGCCCATTGTGAATGGTGAAGCCTTAAATCCTGAGTCTTCTGACTGTTCCCACGTTGCCACTTCCCCTGATAACCTGGGGAAATGATACACATATGTCTGCATCCTTAGCATGCCTTTAGTTGTGGGGGCAGGTTCATGTTTGTGGTGCATGCAGGTTGATCAAAGTTAAATTTAACACTTCAGCCTAATAGTATGGGATTGTCCTCTGCCTCTGCTCTGTATATATATACCCCAGCACATTGTGACACAAAACCTAGTGACGCCACTGTGAATGGGTAAGTAACCTGGGTAAATTTATTTTCCTTTAGTTCTTTCCACATGCAGTTCAGCATCCAGCTTCCACAGCAAAGCCTTGTGTCACTTTTGTTAATAAAACATCGCCACCTTGTGTTACATGTCCATAGCCAAGACTTCTAACTACTCAATCTGCAGAACAGCAGAAGCGTTTCATTATGGCTGGCAAATGTACATTTACATAGAAGGGTTGCCTAAAAATACTTGATTATTACATTTCAAAAAGAAAAAAAGGGTATAATATCAAACACGACAATCATTAAAGATCAAATACAGAAGCCATAAAAGTGCAACTTAGTGCACCATTATTTGTCTTGTTTTATAGAGCTGGTAATTGTACAGTGGATATAAAAAGTCGAAACACCCCTGGTAAAATGTCAGGTTCCTGTGCTGTACAAAAATTAGACAAATATAAGTAATTTCATAACTTTTTCCACCTTTAATGTGACTTATAATCTGTGGTTTTAAAATGTGATTGCATAGGTGTGCACACCCTTAAACTAATACTTTGTTGAAGCACCTTTTAATTTTATTACAGCACTTGTCTAAAAAGTGACCCAGAAAGTGTAAATGCATGCAGTCCAACTCCTATGACCCAAGAGGGAAAAATATAAATTTCATATCAACGCACAACATATATTCCCATTCCTACTAATGTGGAGGAAAGGGAAGAAATCCTCAAAACAGGACATCCTTTGTTAATTAAAGTCAAGTTATTCCCTGAAATTGCCCCATTTCAGATAGGTAGCACAAATTATATCATATTATCATATTATATCATATTTGTTACTTTGCTTACTATTAGAATTACAATTTCAGAGGGTGAAGAGTCAGAGGGAAACTCACCTGTTCCCATCATCCGAGGTGGAAACAGTCTCCTGGTAGCCTAGGGGGGCTGTTACCAGGTGGGTACCTGGTGGGTGGGGTGAAGATCTTTGAGGTCCTGGGTGCATTGAGGGTGGGTGTATAAAATACCCAATGCCCAACTGGCTCCACCTTAAATATATAACAAGGTGCTACCAGTAAATTACTTAGGGAAGTAATAATTATGTGTTTCTAAAGGTGTCTTTGGGTCCTGTTTAGGCAGAGGTGTACCCTGTAGCATAACTAGTGACCTCTTGAAAGATTTCTTACTTCTTCCAAAGTTAAACATCCCACATGTATCTGTAGCTACATGCCAGTAGCTGGTCCAATGGGTTTTTACAACCCCTTATTCCCGCCAATATCAGCAGCAGATTCCCATCACCTGGACGCTTAAGCTACACTTTAGTGGGTAGGCAAAAAAAAAGTCATGCTTTATGAATAAAAATGGCCCTTTTTGACTAAAAACCCCTTCTTTTTAATTGCCAGGAAAGTCCATAAAGAGCCTGGCCACCTCATTAGTTTTGGTCTGGTTTAGCCAAACTCTTTGTCTAAATTGCAATGCTGCTAGTGTGGAATGGCATTATGAGCAAGTGTAAAGGCCCCCATACACCTTACAACCTTTCCATACAATTTCTGTATCACATTTTGTTCTACCAAAACCATGTAATATGAGTACCTTTCTAAACCTTCCAATCACTATGTATTCTATCAGGGAGGCCACTATACTACACAGTTGTTGGTAGATCTAATGGAGATTGTATGGATTGATCTTAAGGTGTATAGGGGGCTTAAGCTAGGTCTACTGAGGTAGGCACCCACATGTCTATGACCACCACCACTAGATGGCAGCAGAGTGTTGAAACCTGAATGACACAGCACTGTAAGCAGGGAGGAACTGAAATCACAGATCTCAGTTCCTGGGGGAACAGGATATTACTGCACTTCCTTTATCTCCATGCTGAAGGTGGTGTGTTTGTTCAGTGCAGGTAAGAGAACACATATTCAGGGATATAAACAGGTTAAAAGGACTCAATCCACATTCCTGTAATCAGCTAAGACTGCTAGTGATGCCGTGTGTGTTGGTAAACCCTGCACAGTTGTTAGTGAATAGTACTGATGTGTCACATGGTACCAATGCATAGTGGGTGTGATTGAGATAAGCAACTGATACTGATGATATGATAGTGCACTAATGGTTTACTGTGATGCAGATTAGATAACCATAGAGCAGCTGTACATGTTAGTTGGTTAACCTCCCTAGCGCACTGCCCGTTTCACGACGTTTATAACGGCGCGATACGGGCAATCGAGGCAGTGTCTGTCATCTCTTTCCTCCCTCCGAGGCTCTTCAAGCAGCCAGTGTCATTATTGACACCGGCTGCGTGAGTGGGAAAGCCGGCGCTCCTCCATTAACATGGAGGTCTATGGTGCCGCCCCCCCCCCCGCCCCCTTCCGCGTTACCGTGACAAGATCGGGGCGGTGCCGAAACCCCGTAAATGCTGCAGTGATGAAGACAATTGCAGCTTTCCAGGGAGGCATCGGGTCTACAGGATATTATTGCACTTCCTGTATCTCCATGCTGAAGGTGGTGTGTTTGTTCATTGCAGAACATGTTTCAATAAACTCACTTCTGGTTTCACCCAGCCCGCTTCCTTCGCACATTGGAATTACTGACCATACTTTCAGCATATGTGCAACACAAGTGTTGTGTTATCACATGACCAGACAAACATTACCAGAACAAATATCCAGGATATAGCAGGATCGATAAACAGTAGCAATCGGTGAAATTAGTATTGTTGGGACATGGGATAGGTATTCAGAACCATGGGATTTAGTTCAGGTTTGACACAGTCACAAAGAAAATGGTAATGTTGTAAGTATAAGAAAAATTTATTACATCCCTTTATGTAGAATTTTTAACACAATACTACACTGCAAAGAGTCAGAATTAGACAAAAGACACATACAAGTCTATGAAGATATCTCCAAATACCGTAGCTGCCGGAACACTGTGATTGAATGTGTGCTGCTTACCATACTTTACACCTGAATAGAGCTTAGCGTAATACACATTATAACGTGGACCCCACTCCCAGCTAGAGATCTGTAAAACCTGGAGTTTTCCATTAAAGTGAAGTATTAAAAGGTTTGATAACTTCACAAAATGCAGTGACAGCGCACACTGGAAATGTTACACAGGACGAAAAATGTGTTATTATGTTCTCTCTTCATCTGATATTTCTATTAAGACTCCTATTTTTCCGTTTCCTGTGTAAAACAGGAGGATAATTGCAGATGCATAATTGATGTGCGCAATGACAGAGTTTGGAAAAGCGTTCCATTAGGAAGGTCAGCTCATTAGCATACATTACATTCAACAAGATTGCTCTTTGACCTACAATTTATTAATGGGTTGCTCTGGCCTCAGCGCCTGCCTTCGACACTTATCTCTGTGCCAAGACTTCTGCGAAAAGATTACAACTTTTTATGAGTGCAGAGGGAGCACCAGGGCCACAAAAACCACTTGACTACTTGTATCGGAAAGTCATTTCCCTCCTTATTTGTCTAATTTAAACAGACATTTGAAATAGGCAGCCCTATTAATTGGTACCATTTTTATATGACTCCACCCAGCGGGATTCTGAAAACGCCATACAAGCAAAAAGTGATCTTACTGCAATAAAAATTATTTCCTGTTTTACCAATTCACCTTGATTAAAGAGATCACAGTGTGAGAAGGAATAAAGATTTCTAGGTAACACAGAAACCAACAAAAAGTTTAAGGTTTAACCAATGCACCACTCTACTAAAATGTTGGTGATGGCCATACAGTGGGAGGAGCTGGGTCTTCGCCTGGAGGAGAGAGTGGAGCTCTGTTGGATCTGATGGGAAGTAAGCCATGATGGCTTGCAGATCCAAAGACCTGAGAGTGCAGAGCTGTAGCTAAAGACTCCAGCTGGGGACAAGGGCATCCCAAGCCAGATAGACACAAGGGAGAGAAGGCTAGGCCACAGATTGGTACCAGCAGTAGCAGTTCCCAGATGGCTCTAATGAAGAGACGAGGAGTGTAACTGGTACTGTGAACACCAATAAAGGGCACTGTATCTACACCAAGCCAACGTGTACTGGACCCTTATTGTGGGATGTAAGCAAGGACCTGCTGAGGAAAGCCCGCCCTTGGTACTGGTGAGCATGCCTGGCTGCAAAGCAATAGTTTGGCTGTTCCTAGATGCCCCCTTGGATAGAAGCTGCAAGGCGACAGTAAGTGAACTATTCCTAGTGGCCTCCCTGGCCTCCGGGGATGTGCTGTGATAGATTGCCCAGGAGTGATAGTCTGCAATGCACAGGGATGAGGTCATCGGTGTACCCTGTATCACCCTAGTACATGCGGTGCATCCAGTTCTGTAAGGGGCAGTTCACTTTCCTACATTTTCACTGTCAGTCCAGTAGCATTCAGTGCCACGGCAGCAGCTCATTTAAAGTAGAGGAGAGATGCAGGAGACAATTTTGAGTTACTCATTAGGTAAGATTTTTATTAATTAATGTATTTATTGACAAATTTTCAAAATAATGTGAGGGACATGAACTACAGTAGGTGAGTATAGGTGTGCTTTAATACAATCTTGGATTGGACTTTATTAGCACGTGGACTGCTATCTTTTTGTATTTTCTTGTAACATACTTTTGCCCCTGGCTCATGTATAATGCAGAACCACTGTAGTTTTGGAGACATTAACCTCCTGAGTGTTTAGGCCGAGTGTAGTTCGGGGTACATTTGTTTTCTAACAATACTCACGCCATGTTTACTTACCTGTCCGGATGGAGCCTGTGGCGTTCCTCTGTGTCAGTGTCCCCGCCTTTCCGGTGTCATTAATGAAATGGAAAAGATGGGTCTTTAACGCCAGTAATCTCCATGAGGTGATATCAGTTTTTCTGTAAAAAAGGTAGGGGTGAGGGCAGGGAATTCTTTAAAAAAAAGCGCCCTATGCATGAAAGGCCCAAGAGGTTATGCAATGAAAAGGAGCAGCTTTGTGTGACCAACCACATGGAAGAAACATGCAAGAGATAGGATAAAGGTAAGTACTTCCAAGGCATTTGGCTAAGGAGACACAAACTGAGGAAATGTTATCGCTAACAAGAATTTTAGTTGTACCTCTACCTTACAAGAAGTATGCCCTCTCCAGGGTGGTCCGAACAAAACAGGAAAACTATTTAAAGCAGGAATCCCCTTTAAGGAACAAATAAAAGGACAACCATAAAAGTAGACTCTTTGTAAGCTTGAGGAGTTTAATGTGGGAGAATTTTTTTCCTTCACCAGTGTGCTGTAAAATGGCCCTCGCAAATATCATTAATATGCACAGGGATCTGCATAATTAGTTGCCACAGGTAACCCCTTTCTGACTGCATGAACTGAGTTAATGCACAAATACTGGATTGGAAACACTGCAAGCACATATCTCTAGTTCATAAAAGGAAATATTTGAATAATATGCAAATGAGTTGCAAGTTATTAACAGAGTGTCAAGGTTTGACAGTCCGTGTTATTGTGGAAATAAATGAGTTTTGACACAAATAATTTAGATATGCATTGATTCTTAAGCAAACCATCTAATGAGATGTTATGCAGAAGAGCTAAAAAAAGGTTTGATGACTATTAGTAAAAGAAAAAAAAACGCTATCCATTATTAATTTATTCATTAGCACGGTTAAAGGTGCTAAAATATATATGTATATGCTGATATTTTTTTTTTCATTCAGAGCAAGGATGATACAAAGATCATACTCTTACACAGTTCATATTGGCCATTGTGAAAAAAAATAGCACACATTAACATCTTAATTAGTAAAGGAAGCTACAATTTATTATCTGTAACAAAAGGGTTCAGAAAAAATTCTGAGGAGCAAGAACAGCTATTCTCAAGGGACCTTCAAGTGTAAGCTGCTCGGTAAAGTGAGCCTGTCAAGCATTACAAACTTTCGAAAGTAAAAGTTCTGTGTAAAAGCAGATTGTACAAGTTTATTACCTTTAATAGCCCAAAAAAAAAACTCCTCTGTGTGTCTGTACTAAAGTGAACCTCTCAATCATATACCAGCAATAGAAAACCTAAAGCCATATATCAGAAAACACTGAGCACTAGTCAAACTAAGGCCCCCATACACCTTACAATCTTATCATACAATTTCTATACAATCCACTTTTGTTCTACCAAAACCATGCAATATGAGAGCCTTTCAGGGTAGACACTATGGTACATACTGTATATTTCGGACCATAAGAAGCACTTTTCACCCTCAAAATGGGGGGAAATAGTACCTGGTCCAAATGCGCAACCCACGATTTGGCTTCCTGCCAGCTCTCCCGAGCTGTCAGATGAGATGTGGCCACAGCCACATCCCTCATCTGTACTGTACTGCTTCTATCAGCAGAGCCCTGCTGATAGAAGCAGTACAGCAGAGAGACATAAATGGAAGCAGCCAGCTATGATCACCGTGCAGCTCACCTAGCAAGAAGGGAGAGAAGAGTGTAGAATCACCCGCCCCCCTCCTCTTCTGCATAAAGTGTGCTCACTAGTGACACCATTGTTGTGGCTGAAATTGGGTACTGCAGGAAAAAAAATTTGTGAGAACATTTTACCTTTTTTTTTTCTGCCCTAAAAACAGGTTGCATTTTATGGTCCAGTGCGTCTTATAGTCCGAAAAATACAGTAGTTGTTGGTAGATCTAAAGTAAATTGTATGGAGTGATCTAAAGGTGTATGGGTGGCAAGAAGCAATAAAGCCATCATACCCTTTCAAGTATACCTGATAAACCAGGTATCTGCCTGTCTTCACATATCTATTGCTGGCTCAGAATTAATATGGTGGCCATCAGTGCATTGATCATTGTAATTAACCTAAAATGTCAATTAGCAGTAGTGATGGCGCGAACCCGGAATAGCGCGTTCGCGAACAGCGAACGCGAACTAGCGCAAA
>CM070034.1:129335463-129376015 GCA_036250615.1 Ptychadena robeensis | reverse complement strand
ACCCCACTTTGCAGTTATTTATTTGTAAAAAATGTTTGGAATCATGTATGATTGTCGTTCTACTTCTCACGTGTACACCACTTTGTTTTGGTCTTTCACATGGAATTCCAATAAAATTGAGTCAGGTTTGTGGCTGTAATGTACCAAATGTGGAAAAGTTCAAGGGGGCCCAATACTTTTGCAAGCCACTGTATAGCCCACAAAATGTGGTGCATTCTTTATCTTCACTTTAAACTTAGTTTTAAGAGATTTATAAAAGGAATGAATTTTCTTATTGTTTTTCATTATTTATTTATGTCTCTGTGTCTAGATTATGTATAATCTAGATAAAATCTAGATTATGTATAGTGGTTCAATAATGAATAGTGAGTTATCCTGGATCACTATGCGTCTGCCTGGAAGTTTGGCTGATGTGTCTTGCTATGTTGAAAATCACAGAAAACCTACCTCCCACTCACCCTCCACCAATATGTGAAGGAACAAAAAAAACTAGCCACATATTGGGCACATCCATTCATATTTACAGCTGGACTTCAACCTTTAACTTTGCACCATAAAAATGTATATTCCCCTTTACCTGCTTGCTTCACCCCCCTTACAAGAAACATTAAGCCGGGAACACATTGCTCGATATACGAGCCGTTCAAGATTCCCGGCAGCAGCGTGATGACGTCATCACACTGCTGCCCGACATTGAAGAAGGACACCTGTGGTCCCCATGCAATGCAATGGACATCGTCCTCAAAAACAGGGATGGCCGCATTCGAAATGGGCCAGATAGATGGCCATTAGCGCACAGCGCTCGAGACCCATATCTATACGTGTGTTCCCTGCTTTAGACTTTTATGAAGGTAACTTAATAGAGATAAGCTTATCTCTATGATTAAGCTTAACTAAAGCAGGGTACAGACGGCTCGATATTTGAGCCGTCCGATATGTTCCCTGCAGCAGCGTCATGAGGTCATCACGCTGCTGTCCGATATCAGCAGAGCTGGGGAGACAGCTCTGCTCTCTGCCCAGCTCAGCTGATGCTTTACATGTAGCCCCGCGGTCTCTAGGCAAACCAACGGACATCAGCTGTATTTAACTGTCATGTTTGATAAGGCTGTTTTTGAGTGGGATTGATTTGTCCTGCTCGAAAACAGCGCACAGCCATCCTTAGCTAGACATATTTTGTACAATGTTTTTCTTCATTAAAGCCGAGGACCAGTTTTATCTCTCATTTTTCCCAAATTTTTTGCCATGTGTCATTGTTTGACACTTAATAAATTATCATTAAGAAATATGTTTTTTCCTCTCACCACACATATCAGCCCTACCCATAAAACTGTTACCACCCATAAAATCTGACACATCCTTACAGGTTCTCCCTTCAAATGTCGAAAGAAATAAAAGTCACCTTAACTACTTATGTAGCTACTGAGTGCCGGGTACATTCAGACAGTAGATGAGTGATGCCCAGTACATTTGGCAGAACTAAATATTGTACATTGACCCCTCTGGGTGATTTCTGTTGTTTCTAAATAATAAAGGCCCCCATACACGGGTCGGATTCCGGTCGGATTCCGGGCCGATCGATTCCGGGCGCGTGCACGCGAAACGATCGTGCTGGAATCGTGTGCAGCCCACCTTGTCCGATCGATCACGTCCGATCGTTCAGGGGCCCAGAATCGGATCCGACAGAGAACCAACATGTTGGTCTTTTTGATCCGATTCTGCACACATCAGGGGGAGTTGCCATTTGTGAGGTGGACAATCGGACACGGAATCGTCCCGGAATCCGTTGGACAAGGTGGTATACAGCGATCGGATTCTCTTAATTGGCCGAATCGCCGGAATCGATCGGAATCGATCGGATAGGTGATCGAGCAGCCATGGAATCCGACTGTGTATGGCTGGCTTAAGATTGGAATATAAGTGTGCAGATTTGTTTAGTGTAATCATGCCTATAAAGCTTTATTATTATACTTAAGATTTAATGAATAAGTACAAAGTATGTTCTTCCTGTTCACTAGTGCTTTATGACGAATATATAAATTACATGTATTACATCATACAAAGTGCTTGTTGCTCTCAATACAATCTGCAGAGTGATCCCATCTAAAATTATCTAGATAACCTTTTCATTTGATACCATTCTTATTTTTCCACTCCTGCCAAGATGGCATCAGTCTAGTGTTCCAATTTCCTGGATCTATGCCTGCCATCTGGGCTGTATATCAATAGGCAGGAAAACCATTCTGATATTAAGACCAAGGCTCCGCTACGTTTTGCCAAAACTGCGTAGGGTGTGTAACCGTGATGTGTATGCATTCCCTCACGACATGATTATTAGATTTTAAAATGAATGGATCACCTACAAAAGACGCCTGCCACTTTGTTCTGATGCGTTTTGGAAAACTGTAGTGGAGTCTCAGCCAAAGTGCAAGAGGGGAAGGATGACTACTGACTACAAAAGCAAGACGTCCAATGAATTTCATTGCAGGTAATATGCATCAATTCAACCTGTGCCGCAGATTGCTGTTTGCTAATGGTAGCCATACACAGTTCAATATTTCCTGTTCGATCAACCAAAAATTAGATTAAGTCGAAATGGAAATCTTTTCCCACACATCTGGTACAATCAATCAAAAGTGATCGTAAGCAAACATAACATGGTCCGGACATCTCCCTTTAGATATACCTCTGCAGTGCACCCAGGCCTCCCATACCCTTCGGGGCACCCCAGTATCACCGGGGTTGTGTGCTCTGCACCCCTGGGAAACCCTCCTGTCACCAGGTGCGCTACGCCTTGTTCTTTGAGCTGGTTCATGTTGTGCTATGTCCTCCTAAGCTTCACATTGGCTGATTGGCAGTGTGCACCCTCTCAGGATGTTTTTTGGTAAGTGGACCCACATTTAGTTTTTATTTTTTATTGATTGGACTATCCTTAGTACTATCGAGATGATTTATGTCTAATATAAAATATATATAAGAAATTAGTATGTAAAATCTAGGACATGCTTTTGTAATACTGCCATTCCAAACAACGACTTAGAGATGCAAGGCAGAAATTTTCGATAGACTGTCTCATTTTGGCCAAATTTGATATCGGTAAAATGTTGTGTATATATTTCTATATAATTATGGTTAATGTTGTGCTTCTTGGATATGTCAATAGTCCTAAAGTGTGTCATCCATATAGAGCATGTTTTTAACAATCAGATTGTAACCACCAAGGGTAACGAGTCGGTACCTTTATATTTATATTTTTCTACTGCTGTGAAAAATAGGCGATCGAACATGTTCCAAGCACGCTATGATTGATGTATTGTATCGTAGATTGATCCTTCCCTGAGGAAGCCCAAGGGGTGAAACATGTCGGAGGTAGAGCTACGATCAATCTAGTCCACGTCTGTATATGGTACACATACTGCCTTGGTCAATGTTTTTATCTTTTGAGAGGTCATCCCTATGTATGTTGTGGCTCTAACCCCTTCCTGTCTCATGTTTATTGTTATATATGATTAATAAAGGAATATCCATTTTACTTAACCTTGTTTAAATAGTGCCTCAAAAACCCTATCTTTCTTTAGGTTGGCTCGTTGAATCAAGGGTATATTTTACTTTCCTTCCAAATCTGATCCACCCTAATCTTTTTACTTTTTAGGTATTTAGGGTTTTTAGGTATTTAAATCAATTTGTTGTCAATGGTACTATAGAGTATGCGCACTGATCTAAATAAATGAATCGATTGGTTTTAAATTGATCCCACTGTTTGGTGTGGCAATCGAGCAATATTAGACTGACGATTAATAATAAATTCGCACAAGACTATCAATTCTAATATTGATTGTACAAAAGTCGAACCATGTATGGCTAGCTTTAGGCAGTCCATCTTCCCCAGTTATCTCCTAGGCTTGCAATGCACTATAGTGTCGAGCTCGAATATATTAGACGAATATTGGCTATTCGAGAATTCGCAAATTTCACGAATATGGCAGCATATGCAGGGAGTGCAGAATTATTAGGCAAATTAGTATTTTGACCACATCATCCTCTCTTTAGCAGGTTGTCATTACTCCAGCTGTATAGGTAGAAAGCCTACTACCATTAGCATATTAGGTGATGTGCATCTTCTGTAATGAGAAGGGTGTGGTTAAGGACATTAACACCCTAATTAGGTGTGCATGAATTATAGGCAACTTTCCTTTCCTTTGGCCAAAATGGGTCAACCGAAGGACTTGACCGGCTTCTTAGAAAGTCAAAAATGTGAGAGAATTGTAGAGGGATGAAGCACTCTTAAAATTGCAAAGCTTCTGAAGCGTGATCACGAACAATCAAGCGTTTCATCAAAATAGTCAACGGGGTCGCAAGAAGCCTTGTGGAAACAACAAAGGCGCCAAAAATAACTGCCATGAACTGAGAAAGAAAAGTCAAGCGTGGGCAAGTGCCAAGATGCCACTTGCCACCAGTTTTTGGCCATATTTCAGAGCATGCAACATCACTGGAGTGCCCAAAATGACAGGGTGTGCAATACTACCCGAGACAGAAAGGCTGGAAAGACGACCACCCTGAACAAGACACACAAGCTGATGAACAACGGTCAAAAGAGGGCCAAGAAAATATATCAAGACTGATTTTTCATGGTTTATGACTGATGAAATGAGAGTAGTATGATGGCCAAGATTGATGGGCACGTGGCTCATTGAGTAAAGGGCCAGAGAGCTCCAGATCCAACTCAGACGACCAGAAAAGGTGGACGTGGGGAGTAATACCGCGTTTGGCATCGTTGTATTCTTACATCAAAGATGAGCTTTTGGGCCTTTTCGCGGTGAGGATGAGTCAAGCATAACTCCAGTCCTACTGCCAGTTTCTGGAAGACACCTTCTTCAAGCAGTGGTACAGGAAGAAGTCTGCATCCTTCAGAAAAACATGATTTCATGCAGGACAGCCCCATCACACGTGTCCCAAGTACTCTACAGACGTGGCTGGCAAGAAAGGGTATAAAGGAAGAAAAACAATGACATGGCATCCTTGTTTCACTGATCTGAAACCCATTGAGAAGCTGTGGTCCATCATCAAATGGTGATTTACAAGGAGGGAAAAAGTTAATCTCTGAACAGTGTCTGGAGGCTGTGGTTGCTGCTGACACGCATGTTGATGGTGAACAGTACCAAAACACTGACAGAATCCTGGATGGCAGGCTTGAGTGCCTGCAAAGAAAGGTGGCTTGCTATATGGTCACTGATTGTTTTGTTTGTTTTTGAATGTCAGAAATGTTATTTGTGAATGTTTGAGATGTTATATTGGTTTCACTGGTAAAAAATAATTGAAAAGGGTAATAAAATTTTTTTGTTAAGTTATGCCTAATAAATTATGCACAAGTAATAGTCACCTGCACACACAGATGTCCTCTAAAATAGCTAAAACTAAAAACAAACTAAAAAACTACTCCAAAAAAATATTCCAGCTTTGGTATTAATGAGTTTTTTTGGGTTCTTGCCACCCCGACCCCCACATGGTTGTTATAATAAAATTATTCCTCAAAAATACCACTTGCCTAAAAATTCTGCACTCCCTGTATTTGCAATTTCGAATATTCGCGATATTCTGCATTGGGATGCTTATGGCCATGGATAACGAATATATATTCACATTGCGAAAATAAATAGCACATGTCACCTTTCATTTCAAAGGTAATTGCAACGCAATTATAATTGCGAATATATTTTCGCAATGAGTGAATATTGAATCGAATATTAGTAGAGTTATTCACGAAATGTCGCTCATCACTAATGCACTACCCATGACCATGACTGCAGAATATTTTGTTTCCAAGAGGTAGTAATGTAATAAACACAAACTCATCATTTGCAAAGAACAGAATGTACAGACCAAAAGACAATGGTCAACATAAAAAGTCAGACGCTCCTAAATGAAGTTCAAAAGTGAGCACATATGCAGGCAACATAAAAAAGGATACATATAGAGATGTTCTTTTCCACCACCCATTGCACTACAAGAGCATTCATCAAATTAATTACCAGCAGAGGACTAACGCCTCGGCTTGGGAGACAGTAAATGAGGGACTGGGGCAGCCTGACAGGACCTGACGCAGTCTGAGCTGTTTGCTTGTGTAATTAATTGGAATCTCGCCAGCTTGACAAATTGGGATGATGAATCTATCTGGGGTGAAGAGATAGGGGGAAAAATGCATAATCAGTCAAAGATTTAGTCCAGACAGTTTTCTACCTGACTCCACAAGACAGCAAATCTATTAAGGCTGAGAAGCATCACTTACATAAAGACAGTCTTGTGTCCTTTCAATGTTCATTTAACTCTCCTTTCTCGCACCTGAAACCTACAAGAAGGTGCGAGATTAGTAATTGCTAAATTTTTCTTATTTAAATTAGAAATAGGATAGAGACCTTATGGCTAGATATTTATAGGTGCAGTAAAGCTCTCGTTAGGAGTCTGATATAAGAGCACCTTTTTCCCGATCTGTATACCACAGAAATACTCTAACCAAAGAAGATTCACTTTTTTCAGTTTAATTCAGAAATTTAGGAAATCTGCCTGCTACGAAAAACAAATGTAATTCTTTCCAACAGTTTATATCTTATATATTTATTATCAGACCCCTGTTTTTTGTGTTTGTTTGCTTTTGCAGTGAAAAAGATATTCAGTTGATACGTTTTTAATGCTCTCTAGTTGTATCTTATCTAATAGTTGTATCTTATCTAATAGTTATTTATTGAATGACTGCATACAAGGTTCTTTTTTATCTAGTAATTGCACCTATAGAATATTGAAAAATAAAAACAGATCTAGAGGACAAATCTACAAGAATAACAATGTATATATGAATATGCCCAGTCATAATTAAAATCATTAAAGGGTTGGTATACTAATTTGCCTATGTCTCCCCTAACTGGTTAAGAAGCCGAACACAAAACAAATCATCTTAAATGAACATGATATGCTGAGTAGCATAAATAGTTATTTTATTCATCTATTTAGTAGTAGTGTACTGTTCATGGGACTTATTCAAGAACCTAAGCATAAGTTGGTCAAGCGTCATGGAAGTATTCAAGATTGGAGAAATTGTAGTTATGTGTCCTCAGTAAACCCCAAAATTCTAGTGATGAGCATCTGGGCAATATTCAAATTTACGTAATTTCACGAATACCCGCCATAATATTTGATTTCATATTCTAAATCTCGAATATCCGCATTTGTGGACATAGATTGCGATCTAAAAATCGCAATGTGACCAAATATGCGCAATGCATGCAAGTCAAGGAGCTTGGATATTCAACTAGGAGAATATCCGTCATTCCCGTTAAACAAAATCGCATCGCGATTATATGATCATTGCAATGAATGGGATCGCAAAAACTCGCAATAAAACGCGAAAAATCGCGATTGCGGCGGGTATCCGATGATATACTCGCGAATATTCGCGAAAATGACGATATTCTAGCTAAATATTGGAAAATCTAATATTTCAGCTCAACACTACAAAACACCACCACACACCACAAATTAAAAAAGAACAAACATAATGAGAATGTATCATCTTGCAGAAGGTGGCCACTCAAAATGAGGCAAACCAAGCCACTGGCAGGAATACCAGGTATTTTTTCAAGACTTTAAACAAGTTCGCAGATATAAAAAATGTTATTTGGAAGCCTGTGATGGCAAAATACATTTTGGGATGACTGACAATTTCAAATGTGCTCATTTGTAATGACAATGCATATTTGCAGTCCTTGGTACAATGTGAAATGTACCTAGCAATGTTCCCCATACAATAAACTTACTAATGTGAACTTTATCTTAGATCCTCAGCTAGTGACATGGAGCAGGTTAATCACTTTAAAATGATAAAACAAATAGAAGAGATAGACTGAAACATTTTTAGAGTCTCTCTTCTCTTTGAACTTTCTCCAAAGTGAATTTAGACAAAGCCACCTGCAGTTCAGGGAGTTTGGAAAGCAAAGTGTTCTCTGTATACTTAAACTCTGCAGAGTAGAATAAAGGAACATGAGGCAAGGGACCCTCTTGGCAAGGTTATTAGCTCTACCTTTAATCCACTGCTCAGTGTCTGATTCATCCTGTAGAAAGAAGTCTGTTATTACACTACTTGACCTGGCTATATTGAGCAACAGTCAGTGGCACTGCCCCCGTCTTGCTCCTATGGAACATTGCTACATAGGTTTTAAAATAATCTTCCTCTGGGTCACTCACCTATTGAGCATTTTCATCTTAACATATTATATACATTACATACATTATGTACATTTGTACAGTACATAAATGTCTGTGTTGTTATGGAAATAGGGAGCATAGGGGTTGCATTGCTTGTTCCAGATTCAATGTTTTAGAAAAAGTTAAGTTTGTTTGCATATAAAAAGGTTCATTGTTATTACTGATAGAAAGAAAAAAACTCCCATAACTGTAGACATTTTTTCAAGGTCAACATGTGACTTTATCCAAGTTTTCAGTTTTGGCCCATTGTGTATTTGAGTTTAACACCCCTGCTCTATGTGATGCTGAAGAATTAACCTCTTCTCTGAAAATAGTACAAGCTTCCATGTACTGGATGGGAACTTCATCATTGGTGTCAGCATTTTCTCTGCCAAGCTACTCTAAAAAAAAAAAAATTTCTTTTAAACTTTAATTTGTATTACAATAACTTACACATTGTAGCAGAACATTTAATGAGGTTATTGATTGTATATTCATGTTCTTTAACCTTCTCTCTATTAAGTATTAAGGCCTAGGTGCCCAAGCTGTGGACCTTTGGGAGTTCTTCAGCAGCCCCACTAGGTCCTCCACTTGCGGCCCCTGAAACCTACAGTTAATGAATAGGGCATAGGAACTCACCTGTCCACCAATCCCCCACTGACACGTCTTCGTGAACTTGCAATTGGTTCTGTACTTGCTTCCTAGGGAGTCATTGGAGGGTTTACCGGTCACAGCTCTCAGGTGGGGAATCTTGTGCATCTAAGTCCTGGGGCAACCAAAGCCTCCCTTTCAAGCATAGCAGAGATTAGGGTATCTGACCTGTAGATGAGTAATGAGTCGCATAGACAATATTTGAATTTGTTATATTTTGCAAATAATTCTAATAATATTTGATTTGATATTCGTGAATATTCACAATTTGAGTGTATGGCCATGTACAGCGAAAACATATTTGCATCACGATTACCTTCAAAATGAATGGTCACATGTAAATATAAATTTGCAATCCATGGCCATATGTTTCATAATGCATAATATCCAGAATATTCAAATCCCTTACATAGCCACCTTGAGATAGGCTAGAGGTATTGTGGAATCCATGCCTCTAAGTGCCACAGGAGGACCAATTATTAGCTAGGGTGATTGTTAACAACCTAAAGTTGTAGATTCATGTAATGGTCACCAAGGTAGATAGAGAGAGATAGAGATTACTCCCTGATGCAGAGACTCTAACCTCTCAACAATTCCCAAAACAAAAGAAAATGTAATGCGAAAAAAATGTACTTCATGCCTCTTGGATAAAATAATTTTCTGCCAAACTTAGAACAATGGGACATGTTTCTACTGCAGTAAAGGTGACATTGTAAGGAAACTTGGCATACTAGATCATTCTTATGTTTCGGCTATATCTCCACACATACATTCCCTTCTACCATGTACTATATTGTGACCATGTTTGACAGTTGCAGGGTTAATCACAGTATTTCTTCTACAAATACAATAAAAGAGTCTCATAATATTTCAAAGTAGAAGGAAAATAGTATGAGACCTAATTTAAATGGATTGGGAAGGAATCCATTTGAAGAAAAGAATTATCTGACAAAAAATAAAAAATAATGTAAAACTAAGAGAGATTCATTATGTGAAGGACACGGTACCCTTCCAGTGTACTGCAATGTAGCATGGTAAGTACTCATTCCTAATAGGTTGTGAGCAGAGCATGAAATATTCCTGTGCCACCTCATCTAATGAGTGCTTGTACTCCTGTGGGAGGATGATGGGAGATCGAAAGACAATGAGCTAACAAGAGCAGCTCCGCTTACACCTACATGTGAAAACTCGATCTGCCCATTCTTACTGATAGGGACACCCCACAAGTTCCCCATCTTCAGTATACAAATTAATCAATGCAGGCATTGTTTTATTGGTTGGAGGCCATACAGGTAACATACCAGCCTTACAGGTGGTAATAAGAAAGTTAAATGGAATGGAGTTCCAGCATGATTTATTTGAGTGGGTTACCTCGATCCCTGCTGTTTAATCGATTGTACTAGAAAAGGACATATGCTAAATGCATCAACATGCTTTATTGGGTAGCAATGAAAAAATAGTGGTAATACAACCAATGTCATGTTCCATGCATGAAACATTTCCAGGGTGCTGCTATCTAATGAATGCTATACTGTATAATACAGCTAAAATCACTACACCTGTATGATAAGGCAATACAAAAAATTTGATATGAAATACATTCCTATCTTTCACGATTAAAAAAATCTATGCACTGTTTGAACTAAGTTAAATTAAGATATGAAATACTCCATATGTAATTCTTCTTCTGGTAAACACTAACTATAACATTCCTGATGCAATTTACTTTCCATGGGGCCCTAGCGGTGACGATACAAACACAACCTACTTATAGTGTTGAGCAAGAATATTAGAAATTCAAATATATTTGATGAATATCCGACATTTGATCATTCGCAATATTTCACGAATGTGCGCTCGGATATGCGCAATTGCAGATATTCGTCATATTATGCTTCAACATTGCATACATCACGCATATTTGTGCGCATTGCGAATGGATATGCGCAATACGCACAGTGCTGCTACTAGCTTAGATCACAGAATGAAAATGAGAAGCTGTAAAGCTGGTTCACAAATCTTTGCGGATAAATGCGAACAATCACGCGCGATGTAAGGCAATAGCATACAGTCTAATAGAGTTTTACGAATTTAGAATGTTCCCTAATATATTTACAAAATTCCACAAATTTTTATATACCATATGCAGCTCAACACTACCTACTTATTGTATGTAAAGTTCAGCAGAATTTTGACATAAATGGCTTTAATCTCCTCCGCTCGTTACGGCGGTTTCGTGCCATTTCTTTTTAGCACCAAACGGTGCCGTAAGGGACATTCCAGCAGAGTGGGCCAGGAAAAGTGACGCCCCTCCATTAAGATGAAGGTCTATAGCATGGCCGCCCCCCCCCTGCCCATTCGGTGTCTGCGCGGAAAGGGATCAGCGAGCCTGCAGCGATGCAGAATAGCTGCGGGCTCGAACAGCACTGCCGTGTTTGCCCGGCATAGTATCCTGGCATGTATCTAAAAGCAGATAGAATAAAACTGTACAATATTGTAACACTGTCTGTAGGGCTTAAAAGTTCCCAGGTCTCCTTTTTGGAGAGAAATTTGAAGTGTATAGAGAGAGTCTCTTGTACACTCTACGTTTTGAGGCATAACGCCCAGGAGGTTAATGGCTCCTCCTATAATTTCATAGAGACACAGAAAAGAGTTAATGGAGCAATATTTTGGTCATATCGCTGAATGCAGAATAATCATTTCAGCAGCAAGACGAGAATCTGCTGCTAAACTAAATATGTTTACCTCTTTTTTACTAGATTTTCAAACATTTAGCAAGATTAAACCCTCATGTAAAAATAACCTTCCAATTCCAACCTACAAACAATATTTAAATGTCTGGTACACATAAAATGGCTGCTTTTTAAAAAATAATGAAGTAAGATAAAAAAACACATGAAAGCAATACAAGTGTATGTACACAATTTTATATTTGCGCATGTTTTACATATCTTTATAAACCTTTATTCTCCCAAGCATTAACTCTTTACAAACATATACCTGTCCTAGGGGAGCCTGCAGCATCCCCCCTCACGGATCTTTCTGGGTTCCACCTTTTTCACATCACCTATGGCGCCAAGGGGGGTGGGGCTCCATGCCACTGACCACCACTGATGATGACGGGAATGTGAAGAGGGGGGCAGAAGGAAAATCCAAACAGATTATACTGTAATCTGTTTGAATTTCCTGTACAATTTCTTTTTTTTTTTTTAAAGGGGTCCAAAGAAGGTCCGGACGGAGCAAACCCACAGGGTGGGCGGAGGAGAGCTTGACCGGGCGGGCTGTCAGGCAGAGTTGCTTCAGAGCGAGGGGCGGGTCTTCCGGAGGGAGGACCCGAGCTGATAAAATGGGGAGGACCAGGATCCAAGGGGTGGCTTCTCTGCTTCTGCCCCCACAGGTGCTGCAGGACCCGGAGCTGGAAGACATGGACTACCAGGACTGGCAGGTGTCTCAGGCGAACCAGGGCGAGCCGCGGTCTCAGCGCAGGGATCGGTCGAGGGCTGCTGCATCTGGAGGGAGGCCGGCGAGGAATGGTGAGCGTCGCAGCGAGGCTGCCTGCGTTGCACCTGCACCCACACGTCACCGGGGAGCTCTGGTGCCAGCGCCAAGTTTCAGACATACACACCCCACACCACCAGTAGGCTGTCAGCTACGGGTTAATACGCGGGGGGGTCGGTTTTTGACACTCTCCGGAATTTTGTGGATCAGTTGGAAAGGGGCTCCACGAGTGGGGGGCCAGCGGCCATTTGGGGGGAGGCGGTGCCGGTTGAGGGGCGTCGAGCCGCGGCATCGGGTTCCTCGGCCAAGGGTAGGGCTAGGCGGTCGCCGGAGCCGGAGGTTGACCTGTATGATGAGGTTGAGGTTGAGCGGGAGGAGGACTCCCGGGGGAGTGAAAAGGGGACGGACAAGTCTGAGGCTGACAAGGATCGCCCCCTGCCTATCTCTGATGCTGTCAAGAGTAGCACCTATATATGCTTTGAAGGCCCGTTGGGGGCGCATGTGAAGCCAGAGGTGAAGGAGAAAATCTGGAAGCGGGAGTATGTGGACATATTCACGTTGCTCCCCTTGGAACGTTATGCTATTGATACCTATGAGAAGGGAAAAGAACACCGGAAGGAGGAGGATGAGGATAGGAGACGGTATAGGCTGATCCCGCCCACTTTTGCTAATTGGCAGAGGGCGTTTTCTATCCTGGCCAGCATTATAGGTGAGAAGACGGGCGAGCAGTGCTCGGCTCTTTTTTGCTATCAGGATGTCATTCTGGATGCCCACGACACGTACGGGGGCACGACATGGCTGCGCTATGACGAGCAGTTTAGGCAGCGCATGTCGTCCCGCTCGTGCTTGACGTGGGACCAGAAGGACATGGGTTTGTGGTTACGGCTGATGACTGCGGTGAACACGCCTTTGGGGGGTTTGTCGGCTTCTGCGCAGTCTTCGGCTGCGCCTCTAAGTCGGGGTCGTCGGCAGGACAGAAGAAGGGTTTGTGTTGGAGGTACAACGAGGGTGCATGCAAATGGGGTGCCACCTGCCGCTTTAAGCATGAATGTACAGGATGTGGAGGTACCAACCACCCCTTGTCCAAGTGTTTTAAGCGTAACAAGGGGGGTGCTGCAAAAGGGGATGAGTCCGGTGAGCGCAAGCCGGATGGCAAGCTGGCTAAGTAGGTATCCCGAGTAGTGGCCGATTTTTTGTTTTTGTGGTTTTTTTTGCGGGAGGGTTTCCGCATACCCAGCGTGGGGGTCAAGGGCCGGGAGAAATGCCGGAACTTGGTGTCAGTGCTGGGGCATTCGGACTTGGTATGGGACAAACTGATGGCGGAGGTTTCCCTAGGGAGAATGGCTGGCCCTTTTGAAGGGCTCCCGGGTCTTGGGGTTACGGTGTCACCCCTGGGTTTGGTGCCAAAAAAGGACAGTGGCAAATTTCGTATGATCCACCACCTCTCCTTTCCGGAGGAGGAGTCGGTCAATGATGGCATTGATTCAGCGTTAGCATCAGTGTCCTATGCCTCGTTTGATGTGGCGTTGGCACTGGTCAGGAAGGCAGGGCAGGGGGCACTCATGGGTAAGGTGGACATTGAGGCCACGTTTCGACTCCTGCCCGTCCACCCAGACAGTCAGCTGTTACTTGGTTGTGCGCTGAATGGTTTCTGGTTCTTGGACCGTTGCCTGCCCATGGGTTGCTCCCTGTCCTGTTCTTACTTCGAGAAGTTTAGCACTTTCTTGGAGTGGGTAGTGCGGCAGGTCTCGGGGCTGAAGGGGATCACGCACTACCTGGATGACTTCCTGTGTGTTGGCCCGGGGGACTCGGACGAGTGCCTTCGGCTAATGAGCTCCTTGGAGACAGTATTCCGGGATTTCGGGGTGCCGTTGGCAGCAGACAAGACCGAGGGGCCTGCGGTTCGGATTAAATTCCTGGGCATAGAGGTGGACTCAGTGACCATGGTGTGCCGGTTGCCGGAGGATAAGTTGCGCGACCTCCGGTCATTTTTGGGGGCTTTCTTGTGTGCCAGGAAGATGACTCTGCGCGAGGTGCAGTCCCTGTTAGGCAAGTTAAATTTTGCCTGCAGGGTGTTGCCGATGGGCCGTATTTTCTGCCGCAGATTTGCGGCTATCACAAGGGGGGTTTGTAAGGCACATCATTACATCAGGATTACCCAGGAGGTCAGGGAGGATATCCGGGTGTGGCAGATCTTTCTTAGCCGGTTCAATGGCAAGACCCTGTGGCTGTCTGCCCTGTGCCCGGATTTGGAGCTTCAGCTCTACACTGATGCTTCAGGGTCCATAGGGTTTGGGGCTTACTTTGCCAGGGAATGGTGCCACGATCGTTGGCCACTGGAATGGCACCAGGCAGGATTGACCAGGAACTTGGCGTTCCTGGAGTTTTTCCCGCTGGTGGTGGCCGTCACTTTGTGGAGGCCCCAGCTGGCGGGTCGTCATGTGGTTTTTCATTCCGACAATTCGGCTGTGGTGTCGGCGGTGAATACCATGTCTGCCTCGTCCTTCCCGGTGGTCAATTTGGTTAGGCACTTTGTGTTGAGATGCTTAGACTGCAACATCAGGTTTAGGGCGGTACATGGCCCGGGGGTTTTCAATGATTTGGCTGATGCCTTATCTCGCTTCCACCTGGACAGACCCGATCACTGGCCCCCGGAGTGCATCCGGATCCGATCTGCATGCCACCGCAGCTCTGGGAGATCGGGTCTCCGACATGACGGGTTGGTTGAGTCGGTCAGTGGCCCGTAACACTTGGCGCGATTACAGCAGGTACTGGGCGAAATGGATGGCGCTCGAGGACGCGGTCCAGGGTCGGGCGGCTCCTGAGGCCCGGAAGGATCTTTTGGGTCTTTTTGTGTGACTTGCTTGACCAAGGGCCATCGGCTTCGGTAGTTGGAAAGCATATGGCGGCCCTCTCGTTTCTTTTTAAGGCTAGGGGGTGGGAAGACTACACGAAGCAGTTTTTAGTGTTGCAGGTGCTGAAGGGAAAGGGAAGGTGCCTTAAGCACCTTGGGCTTGACCCTTGAGTTAATGGCACGCACTCTTTCCGAATTGGAGAGGCCACGGAGGCGGCGCGGCTGGGGTTAGGGGACGATTTCATCAAGAGGATTGGGCGGTGGGAATCACGTCGTTTTCAAAGTTACGTGCGCCGCACTTGGTTTAGGTGGAGGGTTTGTTACTGATTGAGCTTCCTGTGTCATGCCACTAATGTCTTGTATTCCTGCCTGCAGATCCGCAAAAGTGCATCGTGTGGATTTTGGGGCATTCGTACATATTCTGGGCTGAGCGCAGGGCGGGGTCGCAACCCATTGGAACACAGCTGGGCTTTCCTGCCGCTGAGATGGAAGTCCACTGGTTTGGATTTCGGGGGATGAGATGGGAACAACTGCTGGCAAGATTCTCCGAATTGTTAACATTACATGTTGCACCACACATTTTGGTCATTCATGCTGGGGGTAATGATGTGGGCCTGTATCAACAACACCGCCTTATGGGAAGCATCAAGTCCTTTTTTATGAGAGTGCTGGAGAATTTTCCTGAGTTAGTGTGTGTGTGGTCTGAAATCGTGCCGCACTTAGTTTGGAGGTCGCAATTGGAGCCCGGTATAGTCAATCGTAGCAGGATCAAGACTAATGTGGCTGTGGCCAGGTTTTTATATTGGTTAGGGGGCATTTCCGTCAGACACAACCACTTAGAGGTGGCTAAGGGTACTTTTAGGAGGGATGGGGTACACCTTTCGGATGTAGGCTTAGACGTTTTTCTTTGTGGTTTGCAGGAGGCAGTGGCCGCAGCTTATCGGGAGTTGGGTGGGCATACGGAGCTGTAGGCAGCTTCCGTATGCTGTGGCGGGTCCTCTTCAGTGCCTTGCAATTTAAAGAAATGTTAGCGGTGATGAACTGGTATTGGATGGCTGTCACCAAAATGGTTTAAAGGGCAAAGCCCTATGGTTTAGGAAATTCCTGGTTTTAACAGGTTTTGTTTTAAGGATGTACCCACTGAGCTAGAGGATAAAAAAGGGCTAGTGGCTGGTACAGATGGTACACTTACAGTGTAAGTTATTTCTAAGTTATTATTTGTTATATATTATAAAGGTGTGAAGATTTTATTTATGCTAATTGAGGAAGGCACTGTTTGAGAGACCTTAATTTCTTGATAAGCTGTGGCCTTTTATGTATGCTTTTACATTTTAATACATAAAAAATTTTCCAAAGAATATCCAGTTGTGGTGTCAGTTATTTGGGATAAGAGTAAATTGTGGGAAATCATTTGAAGCAAAGGTCAGCCCTACCTAGGTCAGGAACAGCAGCAGGTTACTTTCAGGTCCCCATATTATATTAAAATCCTATTTTTTGGTAGGTTGGGAAAGGGAATGTCAACTTTAACTGTGTTTAAATATCAGCGTACGCTTGTCTGAGTGTACAAACATTAGGGGTATCTAAAGTTCTGGTAATTTAAACGTCATGAATGTATCACATTATGGTAATCCTACTGGAACCTTCTGGCCTGCAGCATCCTGGATGGAAAAGCATCTAGCTATGGGTGCTATTATTTTCATTCCTGCCTTTCCAATGTGAACATGTTAGATAGATGGTAGTGATGGCCGAACTGTCCGCTCCGTTCGCCAGCTCCGACCCGCTCCGTTCGCCAGCGAGAAGATGATCTCTATTCTTCCTCCGGCTGGATCACAACCTGTGTGATCGTGCCGGAGGAAGAATCTTTTCACCAGAAGACCGGGCATAAAGCCGGTCTCCTAGTGAAAAAACCGGGTCGGAGCAGGAAGTGACGTCAGTGATGTCACATCTGGCTCCCGGAACCAGGAACTATGCGTTCCAGTATGCGGTCCAGGGACCGGATGTGACGTCACTGACGTCACATCCGGCTTTTTCCGATTCAAATTCCCCGCCTAGAGGCAGGGAATTTGAATCTGTCCGCGAACAGGCGGACGGCGGACGTCTTTAGAAGTCCGACCCGCCCGTTCGCGGACAGTCCTGGCCGATGTTCGGCCATCACTAATAGATGGAAGTTCAAGTTCATTGTACAATGTGCTATACATTAGTATTTTTGGTAAAAAGAATCATCGGCAGTTAGGAAAATGGTGAAGCAATCTAGTCCAATGCTATCCAGCTTTATATCAGCATTTGTGCTTAACAAGGTACTGTATATGATATATTTAATTATGCTCACAATCACTACATGGGGTTTGCAGAAGCTAACATTGCTCTGAACACACTAAAACATGCATGACAAGCCCTCATATAATACCTGCTGAACTTATGACAGCAAGTTTTCTACATCTGTAGGTTTGCACTATTTACTGCTTCCTGTACTAGTAGTGGCAATAAGCACAATGAGGTGTTCTGGCTTTCCACCTGTAGTGGAAGTAGTATGTTTATTTGCCCCAAAGAACCAAAAACTGATTCACACTTACTCATCCTAACTTGATAAATGTATTTCCCCTAATTTATATTGACTTTATTTCGTTTTAGTTTATTTGATAATGTGATGTTTTTCAAATTGTTTTTGAAAAGTGTGCTTAGTACTAAGAACAAGGGATTAACTATGAAAAATACCCTCCCCCAGAAACACATGTGGTGTTACTTACCATGTTTCCATGTACACTTGAATATAAGCAGAGTTTTTCAGCCCAAAATAAAATGCTGAAAAAGCCCCCGTTGGCTTATACTCGAGTCAGGGTTGAGGGTCACAGTGAGGATGCCACTTACCTGTCCAGGTGTTCGCTGGTCTCCCTGCAGGCACCGGCAGCCTCTGTGAATGATCTCTTGTGTTTTTAGACATTGGTTCATTGAAATGTAAACAAACAGCACCACACTGCAATTTAATGGACACCTTATTCATTTTTCCTGGAGAAGGTAGAATTTCAATTGGAAAACTCCACTACTTAGGATTCTTTTTTAATGGAAACATATTTTATGTTTGAATCATAAAAAGTACAGTGAAACCCCATCCTGTAATAACAATAAACCTGTGTTCTCTTAATTTTATTAATGGTGTGGCACTAAGATTCACCTGTTGGATCCATTCATAGGGGAAAAGGTGCATTCTATATATTTTTCTCATTTAGAAAACTCCACTATCTGACTTTGCATTTCCCCCTTGGCTTATAGTCGAGTCAATAGGTTTTCCCAGTTTTGTAGATAAAATTAAATGCCTCCGATTATATTCGGGTCTGCTTATACTGGACTATACTATATATAGTAATTATTATGCCTCAAAAAACCCAAGCCATAGTAGGACAAAATTGTCCACAGTTGTAAACAGGAAGTGGTATTCCAATTGATCTTCTCATTATTCAGATTTATTGAAATACATTGACACCAGAATTATTATTTCGCTGATAGGGAGACACTGAAAAATGCACAAAGGTAAATGTTTAGAAGCAGAACAGTTAAGGAGAGCGTACTTTAAAGAACTTTAAAATGCAGCCAGTATTAACAAGGTGACCTCTGGAACCTTTTCTCTGAGTTTATTTTTAACCTTTATAAATATGTGTTACATCTGTATCACAGCTAGTTAACTTATAATTATGAAAATCACCACTAAGGATTCCAACAAAACTTTCCAACACCCCTTGCCTAAATTTGTCCAATTTGAATGTCATTTTTAATTGCTTGGCATTATGATAATTAAAGGCACTTGGTGAGTTTTCTTGACCTTTGTCCCTAGCGTGGGCCAATGATTCGTAAACCGCTAGTGCCTTCTGCGTTGTGTCTTTAAACATTTTATTAACAATAATAGTTTTGTAAAAGAATATTCTCATGTTGCTATTCTAAAGGTCTCTATAATTACCTACAAATGTAATTGTAGACAAAAGCAAATTATATCTCTGAGCATTGGCCTTGAAGACAAGAGTTAATTCTTAGTTTCTGACCAAGGCAATGCTAATTAGCCTCCACTCACAGCTTTGTAGGGGAGCATGGCATCTGAAAGCTGAATGCTACAGTAATGAAGGCACGCCGCCTGCCTGCCAAACAAATCAAACCTCGCTGCATTAATAAGGGCCTTTTCCAGTGCATTTATCATCTATTAAAAGTGCACCAGTTTGTAAAATCATACCACCTTCCAAGAACCTGGGCTCATTTATTTTCTGCATGGATTCAGTCTGAGCCAGACCCACCTTCTAGCAGAGAGGTGACAAGGTAGTCGGAGAAGAAACACTAATTGAGACATCTCCTGGGATGGTAAGAGAAAAAGGAAATCGGAAGAAGGTAATTAGATAGAGCTTGCCTAGGCTAGGCATGTACAATGGAACGGAGGTGCACATTACAGGCTGTTAGCAAAAAAAAGAAACCAAGAGTGGGGAGTATTGAACTGTGGAAAAGTAGCCTTGTTATACCTTAGAGGTAGAAAAAATAATGAGGATCGCAGACGCTGTAGTGTTTTCTGCAGGGACGGGTCTAGGAAAAGATGGGGTGAAGAAAGAGAAGGCTAAAAACTTTGTAGGAAAGCTCAGCAAAAGGAGTTTTACTAAATACATAAAGACTTTTGGCCTTATTCATCAGTTTTCATTTTTTTAGTCCATTGTTACAATTTAAGTAAAATTGCAGAAAGACAGGAAATTAATATAAAAGTAAAAGTCAGAACATCCAGCCCACTGGGTGGATAATATTAGGTCTCTGGCTCGTCTCAATCCTATACATACTTAGACACCTTTCTTTAAGAAAACTTTTGCAATGATAAGACAGGTTTTCTCTTCCTTCAGTAGCAGGTGCCTATGTCATGTAGAAAGATAGACAAATATGGGAATAAGAACTCTGTATGAAGGCATACAGACAATTGTATGGATACATTTTTATTGGTCATCCTAGTGGATATGAGAAGCCAGTTGGTATCTACCAAGAAATCGGATATCATTTTGAGAGGATAGACCCTTAAATACACATTAAGTTTCCTAAATGACTATAGCACCGATGTTGACAGATGTCCTGCCCAGTCAAACTTACAATATAAGGGGTGGAGAGCAAATATACCATAAGGCGTAAAGAACTATGGCAAATTGGATTTTCAAGAAAGAGGATGAAGGTTAGTCTAAATTAGGATTTGGCTCCCAAGCTTCATGCAGATCTTCAGCCCCCTTGCTGTGGCTCCACTGGCAAGCCTCCTCCCTAAGGAAGAAAGAAGGGAAGGAAGAGCAGCCAAGATCACAACTGGAGTAGAAGCTGCAAGAGATCACGGCTGCTCACCTCCCTTCCAGAGTGTCTGCTTGTGGACAAGAGGGAGGGACTAGAGCAAGCCACAGCTGTTCTCTCTTCCTTTCCGAATGGGGGATGTAAGAGAGGGGAGCAGTAGAGAACTCCAGTGTGGCTCTTTAAGGTAGCCATGGACGTTACGATTCCCACCTGAGGTTGTGGCTGATCGACCACTGTGCACGATCCTGGCGATTTCGTGGATAAATGCGCAAGCATCTAAGCACTTTTTACTCTAGCCAAATTGTGATTATTAAATAGGATGGCCAGTGAATCTTTGTAAGTAAGTCTTGTGAGGTGCAGTATGCAGTTGTTATTACCTACCAAAAGTAGTCCAAAAAAGACAACCTGCTGACTGGCATGATGGTCATGGAGGCTCAAAAGTAAGGAGGGGAAGAAGCTAGCCTATTGTTCCTACAGATGAGATACAGTAACACAATTAAATAAGAAAAAAACTAGTGAGTGCTCAAGATGACCCTTGTCCATCATTGAAATGTGCACATGAGCACGAGAGGTGGATTGTTGCCTTGGCTAAAAATCAGGATTTCATTGGAATCATGTGCATGATGGCTACGTAATTTCCATGGGTATTGAAAAAACAAATCCAATCTATGGAGAATCTATCTCAGAACCTTCATAACTTCAAGAATCTGCTGCTTACGAACATGAAGACCATTACTGCTCCATGCAGATCCAACTTTTTAAAAATTCCAGACTTTAGCACTCAACAATATTAAACTAATATTAAAATAATCAAGAAGCTTTCTAGAAATATAAAAATTTGACCAGCAGATCATGCAACTTACCAGGACTTGACAGAAACAGAATGACATAAAGACATATAATCTGTAACAGAATGACATATCGTACTGGATGCTGGTGACCTGTAAGTTCCCTGTGCTCATCCAAGTAAAGATTGCATTGGCAATATGGAATACCAAAAGGTTTTGTACACATAGCAAAAGTATGTAAATGCTGTGCCTTCAATTTAGGGCAGATTCAGCTAAATGTTTTGAGAGGGACATGCATAAGTTACCCAGGGAATACTTCATGGTATCTGCACTGTGTTTCGCTAACATCCTTTGAGGAGCCTTCAGGGGCCTTTTTCAGGAGTCAGGACCTCAGTGTAATATACAAGTTGTGATTGTGATATTTCCCTGGATGACTGTACTTTACTTTTCCAGGGTTAGAGGTCAACAAAGGTTCGGTAGTAGCAGCAATGCTGCCTGTCATCATTAATAAGTACAAAGAACTTGCTTTAAAAGCCGCCTTATAAAACTTTAAAAGGATTTGGAAGCTTAAGTGAACTTCCCAACGTCTTCAGGGGCCAAGTGCATTTGGGTTGTCTACTTATATTAATTTCACAGAGTTTAAAGGGTCAAGCAATGCACTTGGCAATTATTACTAATGCATGAAACACCGAATTTCATGCTGCTTGTATTTTTTTTTTGTTTGTGTTTAAATGAATACAAAAGGGAAAGAGTTGTTTGCAGGTCATTCTGGTGACAGAGGGGTTAACAAATGTATTTGTCACCATAGAGTGCCAATGAAATGCTGTATCATACCATGAGCCATGTGCTACAAATGCAACATTATGCTGAACAGAATTACTGAAAGGAAACAATATACATATTATATGTCTATTTTTCTATGGATATTGATGAAAAATGCCTAACAAACGAGTGCTGTCTAAGATCTTTGGCAATTCTTTAAATATTTGCAATTGTCTTATGTTTCCAGGCATTTTGGGGAGTGGCTGAAATACACCCATTTTTTGGGGTATTGAAGAGGTAAGCTAATTAACTGCTTACTTAATTTGTTTACTATAGCCAGACTGGGTTTGGTTAAAAAATATTACGTATCTTAATTTACATTTTACAGCCCTAGCATACAGAAGACAGCTTTCCAGGAAACAATACTGCCTTTGCTTTTTTAAATTTTTAATAACTTTATTAACATATTTTAATATATTTTTCCTACTACTATATAGTATAGCTACAATATAGGGTTGGGTAGTACGTATAACCAGGGGTGGACATAAGTAGTACGCTGGTACGCAAAATGGACTAAAACCTAGCTCTGCGTACCTTTATTATTCTTCCTAAGCATCTGCGGACTACAGAGAGAGGGGAGACATGCATCCAGCTTCCTTCCCCTCTTCTCCTCCTCCTTAATGTGTGAGAAGGAGGCATGCCTGTGTTGTGCTTTGACAGCAATGACTCTCTAGTGACATCTGGTGCCTGAAGCTAATATTGCAGATTGATTACAGATTACAGCTGAGATTACAGCTCCACCCAACTCCACTTTCTCATGTATACACTACTGTAAAAGTAAAATTTTCTTGTATTACCGAAATTCTTTCAGTTTTTCAAGTTAAATGTATACAATTTATACTGGTATTGGGAATATGAAAGTGCAGAGGCGGATTGCCACATCCATGTTCAAAAGGCCATCAGGAGGCTTACTGCCCCCTCCCTCCTATTTGCTAGCCCCTCCCCCCAAGTTACCCGGATTTCAATATCCCCAAAAATATCAGATTTATTGAAAACGTTACTTTACTAGCCAAAACAGGAGAGTTGACAGGTATGACACCATGATTATAGGATGATAGATAACTATAGTTTCCCAACACCAACCCACAAGTCGAAGTTTCCTATGCAACGATCACAGTGCACATTACCTTGGGGAATAGATTTTTGCTCCATACTTTGGATGGGGATTGAGGGTTATTTGGTATTTTGTATTTACCCTGTGGTTTGTTAATGGACACGTAATTGCAGCGATTATCTGCCCAAGAACTGGAGTCACAGGGAGGCCAAGTGCCCCCCCCCCTAATTTTTTCCCTGTGATCAGCGCGGACTAAAAAAGTTTCTGTATATGTAATTTGCACTCAGTGACTAATACTAGATCATTTAATACAATATAGCACATTAAAAGTATATACCTATAAAGAATACATGGAAACGTAAATGTCAAAATACTGTAAATCTGTAAATTATTAATAGTTCCTTTATTCGTCAGTTTTTTTTAACAGTAATTGTTTTTCTAACGGTTTTCCAAAAGACACCAACTGCTATACATTTCAATGAGTTTATATTTCGTTATAGCCATGTCATCAACATTAGTAATCTTCTCACCATTACCTTCTAATGGTGGCTGTTGTACTGTACATAAAGCAGCAGTTATGCTTAACCTTGTACGAATGCCACTGCCCCCAGGATGGATGTGCAACAATTCCACCAATTTTGACCATTTACACCATGCTGGAAATTGTCTCTGCAAACCTTGCAGCTGTCTCTGGGTAATTCACTCCAAAATGTAATTGCTCCATGCTGCCTGCAGTACTGTGCATGGGGTGTAACCTATTTGGATTCGCCACATTGGTTTTCAGCTGCTTCAGAGCCTGTAGAACTGAAGCTGTTGGAAACAATGGTGCTTCGTTATAAGGAACTGGTTACAGGTTTACATACCTGACACCATGATGACCTGTTTGCTAAAAATAAATAAATCACCTCCAAAGTCCATTTTAACAATAGATTAATATTATACCAATATTGCAGCACAAATTAATTGGGATTAATTTCAGGAGGCAAGATAGCCTATCTATATTCATCTGCTAAAATTCTACTTCAAAATACTTCAGCCTTCTATGTCGAAGACAATTAGACATCCTCAATAGGTAACCCAATAAGGGTCAGAAGCACAATTCATCCATCTGAGGATAAGCTCAAAAGAAAGTTTCCTATCCTTTGGTAGACCAATGCAACAAGAACTGGTGGCTACTACAATTGGTTTCTAAGCACAGCTACAAATCTACTAACTACATTATGCGTTGGTGGAGAAGAACAAACTAAAGTGAAAAGGTGGGCATAGACGGGCAGATTTCTGCCCGATTTAACAGCCGATCGGCCGCCGTGCGCGTTCCTGCAATCGATCGGCTGTCGGGTCGGCAGAGAATTGGGTGTGCCCCCTGGTCATTAATTATCAGGAATCTGTCGCATGTCAGATCGCACTGTGATTGGTAAATTCACAGCCGATCCCATAAGTTAGGCTGGGCAGTAGACGGGAAAACGACCCATCTATGCCAAGCTAAAGTAAGTTATTGGCAAATTGTTAGGCAAGGCAAATGGTTGTAGGGGCTAATTGGTCATATTCCTGTCAGCTGATGTGAGCACAGTGTAAACTCCAAGATCATAGGGTGAAGTGGCAATGGAGTGACACCAGGAAAAATAGGTGAAGTCAAACTTGACCTAATCAAGGCAGAAGGCAGAAACTTAGTCTGGAGACTAAACATTTAAAAAATACAGGCAATAAATCCACAAAACGATTACAAACTTTTAAAATCTAAATTCGGGTATGAAACAACATACAGCAGATTTATAATTTTATTTTACAAAAAATTTACCAACATTCATGTGTGGAAAATTAAGCACATTCTTTTATAGATTAAAGAACCATCAAAAACTTGAAGCAACCATTTTCAGTATGACTGAGTATCTCACATGGCTGTGGAAGGATTTGGGCCCACTAGTCTAACAACAGTTTTTTTCAGTTCATGAAGGTTTTGGTTGGGGTTCGGACTGTTCCATTGAAATACACTGATAATTTCTGGTGTGCTTGGGATCGTTCTTTTGTTGCACGACCCAATTTTGAGCAAGTATCAACAGTTGCACAAATGGCCTACTAAAATACTTTTCTTTACAAAGGAGTTTAGAGGAGTTTATGGTCAGCCTAACGACTGAGTCTCAGATGTAGCTCTTTGGGATTTTTTTCAACATTTTCCACTTGTGAAAATTCTTTCTCATTGTAGTGATGGGCTTTAATGGACCATTGTTTTGGAAAAGGCCTTCTAGACCAGTAAACAACAAAAATAAATCATAACCAATGTCATTACTCTGTCATTGTGCTAACACCACCAAACAGAGTCCACTACGTCCTTTTCCCCGCTGTGGACACGTGTGGAAAAAGACGCAGAGAGGATCCTTCCTATTCTGCTGAATGGGACAATGTCCACTCTGTGTATTCTTAGCTGCAGGCTGCCGCATCTTTAAAGCAGCACAGTAGGGTGCCGCCGGAGACACCTCCATTTAAGATCAATATGGGAAAACAGCACCGGAAGCTGTTCGGGAGCTCATTTAGTTTTTCCTAGTTTTTCCTCGGCTGCATGATTAGGGTGCGCTCCCACCGATGCAGCAAACTACCTGCGAACAGCAGGGAATCTGCCCGGCAAATGTGCCCTAAGTGTTCAAGACCAGCAAACTGCCAAAACTTCAGCATTTATAAAGGTGTTTGCTGATAATCAGATAATCAAGTATATTTGACTAGCAGCTTATTGATTCTACTGTTGTTATTCTTAGTCTTTGTTAAATAATTAATGACATTGATCAATGTGTAATGGGTTTTTTCTATCATGTCCTGATATGTAAAAGGCATAGTCAGGTGTGATGTGCTGTTTTTTGAGTAAAAGCGTTTTTCTGGGATGATGGCCCTGAAGCCCACCATGATGAAGAGCCCTCACAACTGTGTTCCTTGGAAGATGCCGGGGGCTGACTATTTTCTTTTCCAGAGTTCTAGAAATCTTGCGCTTATGTTTAGATGTTTAGAAATCTGCTTGTAATCTAGGCATAGGTCTTTCAGCAAGACAATGGCCCAAGCATATGTAGAACTCAGTCCAACAGTTACACCAAAATCAAGATCCTGGAGTGGCCCACACAGAGCCCAGACTTCAGTCCTACTGAGAATCTGTGGAGGGTGCTCAAAGTGAATGGCCATGCTGGAAACCATGAAATTTGGAGCAGCCAGAACAATTTACAATATGGGGAAATGGGCCAAAATCCCCCAGACCTGTGCCAACCAACCAAGAGCTGAAGCGATTGTTATCAGTTGTGGCTAAGAAAGGGAATGATACTGACTGCTAATGGCCAGGGGGGTAATAATTTTAGATGTCTCATCTTGTTTTAACTGGGTGTATCAATAAGATATCCTAAATAAACTTAGTAAAAATTTTTATAGTATATTTGTTTCCATTATATCAAACACTTGTTTTTCATGGAGAAATCAAGAGTGTTATCTAATTTCCTCAGGGGGACTATTTGTCCTCAACTACTATACATACGGTAAGGGATACATTTCAGGAAAAGGGTTTAAAGACTTTGGTGGAGTGCAATAAAGAAAAAGTACTGATGGGCTGGCTATCTTTCTTCTCTAAAGTTTAAAATAAAATTTCCAGTGTTAACTGTGTTAATAAAATATTTTGCTGAAAATAAATGTATCGTCCTGTTGACTAACAGAGAACAGTGGGTTAAAGTAATCTATAATTTCTGGGTCAGCATGGGCGTTGCAGTTTCCTGCTGGGGAGCCCATCATAACACATTGCCTGGATGCACTGAAAGCTTGAGCAGGTGTCAAGCACATGCTGTATCCATGTTTACATCAATGAAATTGATTGTCTTCGGTCAACACCTGTATAAAATGATTTGAAATCAATGTGGCCTAGGCTGACCTCTTCATTTTTCTCCTGCCTGGGGCCACAACAGTCCCAGAACTGCAGAAATTGAGTCTGCCAGTTGCAAAAAACAGAGCGTGTTATTGCTTAAAACTCACACCTGAGACAGGCGCAACTTCTACTTAGACGTCCTGGTGAGACTCACAGCTGGCCACTTCATTTAGCAAGAAATGTTAAAACTGCTAAATTATCTGTTTTTTTCTGAAACACCATAAATCATTTATTTTACACCAGGTTATTTTCAAGACAGAGTATTGGCACTTTTAATTTCTTGCTTTCGAGAATTCTATAAATAATACATGCAATCAATAACCGCGCCGTTATCGTAATACTGAAGGATAATTAACATTTGATATCCCCAACTATTTGGTGACGTGGTTTGCAGATTGCAGTAAACTAGAGTATTTTAAAGGATAAATAAGTAGAATTGGTGGAATACCATTTTCACACGTATATTTTCCCTTATATTTATCAAAGACTAGATTAGAATACTGGTGCCTTTGTATGCTGTTAGTTTTTGGATTTTCAGGGGAAGAGATGATTACAAAATTGAATTTGTTTGAATATGATATAGATGCTCTAGGGTTGGCACTGCCTCCTTTAGGATAAATTTACATTGTCGTTTCCAGAGCTGCTGTCAGCATGTATCAGTTGGGGAAACGACTGTGCACTCCAGCAACCGTGAGGGAAACGACAGCCTGGTCGTCTTGATAAGGACCCCATGAAGGTCCTATCGGGCCAAAGCCCGAAAACCCACCGGGGGACTCCTAAAGTTGCATCCGCCAGTCGGTTTATACTTGTTTACCTTCTGGTTAAAAACTGCCAGTGTAACAGGTGCACAGGCATGTACCGGGGTGAATCCAGGGTCACCTGTCTGGTATGTTCCCTGTGGCCCCTGCAGTTTATTGCACCTGGCGGCACAGTTCTTCACAAGGCCATACATTACAGCTGGCGCCTCCCTGCTAATCAGGGAGACTGCTAGGGATAGTCCTGTAGTGTAGTCACCCTATCTAACTTGGGCTCTGGCCCCTTTAATTCTCCTTCCCATCAAGCCCCGGGATTCTCAGGGTATATAGTTGCTTCCCTGGAGGAGGAGGGGCAGTCCAGAGGTGCGAGACGGCAGCATACTAGCTTTCTCCAGGGATATAGCCCTCAACCGTTCATACCGGCGTGTAGGCAGCCGGGGGACCTAATAGCCTGCACTTCTCTTACAAGACCCAGTTGCAGTCCAAAGGAGGCTTGCTGATGCCACCTGGAGTACACTACTCAAGCAGCGTGGGGAGTACCCAGGCCCTGACTGGTGGCGCACACGTTGTTCCTGCTCCATTCCAGCGTGTTGAGAGACCCGCTCCAGAGAGAGAGGTCCACTTCTTCCTGGTTAGACAGAGACTTAGTGGACCCGTTGGGATCCGAGCTGTTTACCACGAGTTTGTGAGTTACTCTGTAAATTAAACAAGTTTAGCAGCACGTCCGCCTCTTGTTGTGGTTGATTACTTACTGTCGCCACGCTGCTGGACGTCCTTGTCCTCCATGACAGCATACATTCCCCTTCCATGCGAGGGAACAGCTAGGAACAGTGTCCCTATTACAGACCCTTGCACTCCTCCCAATAAAGTCTTGAGGAAGTTACAATAACACTGCTGTTTAGGAAGAATCAGCAGGTACTGTACTTGTTTACTTCTGTAAATTATTTTAGTCTGTTTAGCCTCAAAAACAATGTGTAGTGCAGCCCACCCCGTATTCCTCTATTAGAAATGATGTGCCATTCTTTACTGACACGTCATGACCCCAACCAGGGAGCTTCACAGCAAACACGACAGATCCACAACACCTGACCGGGTGCACTGGAAACTCTTAATGTGCCCATTGGTTAACAATGAACATGTTATGTGACCTGCGCAAACCATGCCCAATACATTATCAGGCATGATTTGCTTATGGAAAGTATAGGGCGTGGTATTGCCAACATGAATGAATACCGCGTCTAGAATCTCAGAAGCATCGACCAAATAGCGGGACAACTGTGGGCAGTCCCTATGGGCACGTCACACAGATGTGAACAAAATGCCACTACTTGTAAACTGATATATTGTATATCACATTTTTGTTTTTTGGGGTTAGGTATCTATTATTTTCAAGATGCAGAGTTTAAGATAAGTGTTGAGTGAGAATATTTGAAATTCTAATATATTAGACGAATATTTGACATTAGAGAATTCACAATATTTTGTGAATGTGCGCTCAGATATTCGCAACGGGGGATATTCGTAATATTATGCTTCAACATTGTTTACCGGCATGCATTGCACATATTTGTGCGCATTGCGAATGAATATGCGCAATACACACAGTGCTTGTACTGGCTAAGATCACAGAATGAAGAAGAGAATACAGTCTAATAAAAAATTTTGGAATGACACATTTTTCTTTGTATATTCGCGAAATTACGCAAATTTGAATATATCATATGCTGCTCAACACTATTTTAGAGTTTTCAAGATGCAACAAAAGTTTCCTTTTCTGTAAGTTAACTTTCAGTTAGTGGGTCATATATAGCCGAGTATATAAAATCCACATACTTATATTTTATACTATCGATTGACAAAGCCTTTTAATAAGGAAACAAATTACAGCATCCCTTATCCTACAGAGACATCTAGTGTTCACCAGGTCCCATGTAAAGCTTGGATTACTCCAATTCATGCATAAAAAGTTCTTCTGTTTATCCGTGAGCAAAAAATACTGCTTAGGGCCAGGCGAACATAAACACAGTGGCTTGCATGGCTTACATTTTATAGGATAGCACCTGGCTGACAAAACTCTATGGTTTAATATATCATTTATGACTGCGTTTTAACTTCCCAAAAAATCTAATTAAAAAAAGGAAAGGTCAATTTACATTTTCATAATTTGCTTGTAGAAGAACCCTCTGTGTGTATGTGTGTGTGTATTTGTGTTTAATGTCCATAAATATGTAAATGTGATAAAAAGTTTCTTGGAAGAAATGGAATTCTTAATCTTCTTGGGATGTGTCTTATCAGTTACATGGAGGGGGTCTTATGCCTATAACCTTTTAGATATATTTGGGCCATCACCCTGTTGTCTGAAAATTAGTTCCAAGGTCGAATAGAACTAAGGTCTGATACAGTGATAAATAGAATCATTATAGTTTCTAGTCTTCATACAATATAAGATTCTACTAGCACCAGATAACTGGTAATGTTATCATTATAGCTAAGTTTACTAGCCATACCCAAGAGTTGTATAGAGATCAACAAGGGTTCTGAATATATGGTATTCTTAACTTTATTGGAAGTTACTTTTAATGAGCATGATCTGCGGAAAATATTCTGGGTGATGCCATCTTTCAGAACGGAGAAAAAAGCGTCACTAGAGTCTAAAGCAGCTGTCAGCAACCTTTGCTATGAGAAGAGCCATTTTGCTCCCTCTTTGGAACTACACTTCCACACTCCAAATACAGTAAGTGGCGGCACTGATGTCACTTCCAATATTGGGAGATTTACCTCTCCTGCCTCCTATTTAGTACTGGCCTAACTTAGCAGGGAGGGGGCATTACTTTTACTCTCTCTGATAACTTCCTACCCTGCACATAGTGTGCACAAGTGGGGTGGGAACTTAGGATGGGGCAGGGACAGTCTTACGGACTCCGGGATTGTTATTATTGCACAAGTGTTTCCCATACACCAGTGGTTCCCAAACTGGGGGGCACAAAGGTATTTCAGGGGGCGCTGGCCTTCATTCTTAACTTGTGTTTGAATAGGGAAGGGGGGGGGGGGGCTCGATAATGTTCCTAAATAAAAAAGCACTGCCATACACCAATAAAAAGGTGATCCTATGGCCCTCCTCTTCAATTTATTTTGTGTTACCTGCTTCCTCGCCCCCACATAGTCCTGTTCTTTTTCTTCCATGCTGTGTTGCTTTATGGGAAGCAAGTAGGCACATCTTCTACTGCTGGCAAGCTCTCTGTTCCTTCTGAGCTGCTGTGAGGGAGGAGTTTTGCTGGCAGCCAGGGAGCCACATCTAAGTGGGGGAAAAAATGCATGATGTTCCAGAGCTATGGGTTGCAGCCCCCTAGTCTTAAGTCCCTGAGAAACAGCTTGCAGAGAGGATTGATCCAAAGAAGGCAGAGAACTCAAATATATGTTACTTCAATATTTTTTAACGGAAGAGGTCTGTTTATGAAGGGACCAATCATACAGTTACTTCAGTTACTAAAGATTTGTAATATTTGTTAACAAATACATTTTCTGTAATATGTCCATTATTTGTTCCTGACATTCCACAACTTGGAAGATATTCAGTTAATCTTTTTGGTTTTATGCTACATGCTACTCTATGTAATATACATTATATAAAGATAAAAAAATTATTTTGCTCAGAGGTACAATACAAATCCTGATCTACATGTGTTTTAACTGGCATTTCCAACAGAAAGTTCAGTGTCCCAGATTCATGAGAGTAGTGATATGTCCAACATGTCCACTTGCACGCTAGTGATGAGCAGCATAGGCAATAATCAAATTTGCGATATTTTGTGAATAATTCTACTTATATTCGATATTCGCAAATATTCGCAATTTGAATGTATGACCATGCATTGTGAAAACATATTTGCACCTTTTTATTAAAATTTATTTTTTATACCTTCAAAATGAATGGTGACATGTGGTATTTATTTTCACATTGCGAATATAAAATTGCACTGCATGGCCATAAGCTTCCTAATGAAGAATAACACGAATATTCGAAATTGAGAATATCCGCCGCCATATTCACGAAATTTGTGAATTCTCGAATAGCTGATATTCATTAAAATATATTCGCAATTTTAATATTCGAGCTTAACACTATTGCACACCAAAAGGTGCAAAATTCACCTGCTAGCTTTACCACAACAGAAAGGAGGGTGCAATATGCAGTCCACCTCTAATTTTCACTCAAGAATTTGGGTGACAATCTGGTGGGTGTCTAGTGTGACCCATACAGCTAGATCATTAAATGATATCCAAAAAACTGGCTTTTGTTTCCTATTGGGGAGGATACAGCAGAGTGCCACTTGCCCCTCCCCTCTCTGGACAGCCTGTTGAGTACGGACAGGTGCCCATACAGTCAGGTCCATAAATATTGGGACATTGACACAATTCTAAAGTTTTTGGCTCTATACACCACCACAATTGAATTGGAATGAAGCAAACTCAATGTCAGCTTTAATTGGAGGGTATTGACATCCAAATCAGGTGAACAGTGTAGGAATTACTACAATTTGCATATGTGCCTCCCACTTTTTAAAGGACCAAAAGTAATGGAACAATTGGCTTCTCAGCTGTTCCATGGCCAGGTGTGTGATATTCCCTCATTATCCCAATTTCAATGTGTAGATAAAAGGTCATTTCAAGCATGCTATTTGCATTTGGTATCTGTTGCCGTCAACTCTGAAGAAGAGATCCAAAGAGATGTCACTATCAGTGAAGCAAGCCATCATTACGCTGAAAAAATAAAACAAATCCATCAGAGAGATATCAAAAACATTAGGTGTGGCCAAAAAAAACTGTGTGGAACATTCTTAAAAAGAAGGAACGCACCGGTGAGCTCAGCAACGCCAAAAGACCCCAGAAGACCATGGGAAATAACTGTGGTGGATAACCAAAGAATTCTTTCCCTAGTGAAGAAAACACCCTTCACTACAGTTGGCCAGATCAAGAACACTCTCCAGGAGGTAGGTGTATGTGTGTCAGGAGGTAGGTGTATGTGTGTCAAAGTCAACAATCAAGAGAAGACTTCACCAGAGTGAGTACAGAGGGTTCACCACAAGATCTAAACCATTGGTGAGCCTCAAAAACAGGAAGGCAGGATTAGAGCTTACCAAATGACAGTTCTGGAACAACATCCTATGGACAGATGCGACTAAGATCAACTGGTACCAGAGTGATGGGAAGAGAAGGAAAGGAATTGCTTGTGATCCTAAGCATACCACCTCATCAGTGAAGCATGGTGGTGGTAGTGTCATGGTGTGGGCATGTATGGCTACCAATGGAACTGGTTCTCTTGTATTTATTGATGATGTGACTACTGACAAAAGCAGCAGGATGGATTCTGAAGTTTTTTGGGCAATATTATCTGATTCTCATATTGAGCCAAATGCTTCAGAGGCAGCTATACATGTAAAAAAAAGTAACATCAATTGGCCATAAAATGCAGCAGGACAGATAGACCCTTTACAAAAGAAAATAGACACCCCCTAACCCAGTGGTGGGCAACTGAGGTCATATGGAGGGCCACAAGTGCGGCCCTCTGCATCACTAAAGAGCCGCATCTAACACCAATCCAGCCCCCCCTGCCAACAGATCTCAGCAGGCAATGGACCAGATCACGGCAGGCAGTAAAAACCCAACAGCAATCCCCCCCCCCCAGGTGCAGCAGTCATATGTAGACCTGGTTTTTCTGATCAACATTCACAATAGGACTGCTGTAGAACCGCCAAAGTTCATTAAGAAGCTGGGTCAGTGTGTGACCACTACATATGGAATGCCCCATATACAGTATATCAATAAAGGTTATGTGCCTCATAGATATTATCAAAGTAACTCTTTAGCTTTCAATAGCGTGCTCAGCTGGAGCCTGAGCGAGTCCCTCGTCTATCCTCCTCTTACCACTCTAAGAAGTTCCCAGACGAAGACACGTCGGTGGAGAATTGGTGAAAAGGCGAGTTCCTATTAACAGGTTTTTGGGGCCGCAAGTGGAGGAACAAGGGGGGCCGCCAAACAACACCCAAAGGGCCGCATGCGGCCCCCGGGCCACAGGTTGGGCACCTGGGCCCTAACCAATCACACTCAGATGACCTGACAGTGATTGGGTGTTTGGAAAGTTAAAATGATTTTACAAAGTATGATGACATGACTGTAGGAATTTGAATGAATGTAGGTTGGTGTTCATTGGAAAATAATACATTTACCGAAAATAAGCTCTAACGCATCTTTTGGAGCAAAAATTTATACTAGACCTTGTTGTTTTTACAGAAACACGTCATGAATATAAGAGTGTTAAATACACAAATTGTGCATTGCCACTGCACAGCTTATCTTAGAATAAGAATATATGTGCTTGATCTGAGCAGACTCTGATTTCATGTCAGTCATTTGTTGGTCATAGGGCAGAGCATTGACTCGGTGGTGACCTGATCATGAGTTGTAATTCACTCTATTTCTGCCACCATGCCGCACAGAAACCTGCTCCTGAGTTCAGTGACAACAGATTGACTACAGCTTTGATTAAACTGATATTGAGAGACAACACTCTCCTCTTACGTCCTGAGCAGTAATACGGAGGGACAAGTGTGAGGGAAATGTCACAACGTGGAGAGCTATGGAGTGGAAAGAGCGGCCTTTGGACCAGAAGCTCAAAGCCCCTGGTAAAATGATCTAAGTGGTTTTGGAACGTGGCCATGACCGTCCTCCTCTGATTTATACATGAAGGAAGTGTGAAAGGGTTACAAACAATGTTCTGCTAGATCTGTACAGCTCCCTGCTTGTCTTAAAGGGACTTCATACATTGCATTGAGCTGTAATTAAGGTTCTTAAAAAAAGAAAAACTTAAAAACATAAACTGAGCTTCAAAAGGAGAACCTGTGACATTATGAATTAGTTTTTTTATGTCTGGAGCTGTCATCCTTATCCTTATATACTACATAGTGGCTTCCTGGCCTGGTTTGATCAGAAATCAGAATTTCCACAACAAATTCTTATGTCACATCAGTGTCAATGCATAAAAAGTGGAAGGTAAAAAGAAAAACATTTTTGATAAAATATATCAAGAGGTCAGAACATACAGTCACCGGCCACTCTATTAGGTACACCTTGCCAGTACCAGGTTGGACCTTCAGAACTACCTACATCCTTCGTGGTATAGATTCAACAAGGTACTGGAAACATTCCTCAGAGATATTGGTCCATAGTGACATGATAGCATCACACAGTTGCTGCAGATTTGTCGGCTGCACATCCATGATGCGAATCTCCTGTTCCACCACATCCCAAATGTGCTCTATTGGATTATGATCTGGTGACTGTGGAGGCCATTTGAGTACAGTGAACTTATTGTCATGTTCAAGAAACCAGTCTGAGATGATTGGAGCTTTATGACATGGTGCATTATCCTGCTGGAAGTAGGCATCAGAAGATGGGTACACTGTGGTAATAAAGGGATGGACATGGTCAGCAACAATTCTCAGGTAGGCTGTGATGTTGCAAAGATGAACAATTACTTCTCAGGGGCCCAAAGTGTGCCAATAAAATGTCCCCCACACCATTACACCACCACCACCAGCCTGAACCGTTGATACAAGGCAGGATGGATCTATGCCTTCATGTTGTTGACGCCAAATTCTGACCCTACCATCTGAATGTCACAGCAGAAATCGATACTCATCAGACCAGGCAACATTTTTCCAATCCTCTATTGTCCAATTTCGGTAAGCCTGTATTAATTGTAGCCTCAGTTTCCTGCTCTTAGCTGACAGGAGTGGCACCCGGTGTGGTCTTCTGCTGCTGTAGTCGATCTGCCTCAAGGTTTGACGTGTTGTGCGTTTAGAGGTGCTCTTCATCATACCTTGGTTGTTTCAAGTGGTTATTTGTGTTACTGTTGCCTTTCAGTTCGAACCACTCTGGCCATTCTCCTCTGGCATCAACAAGACATTTGCACCCACAGAACTGCCGCTCACTGGATGTTTTCCCTATTTTGCACCATTTTTTGTAAACCCTAGAGATAGTTGTGCGTGACAATCCCAGAAGTTTCTGAAATATTTAGACCAGCCCGTCTGGTGCCAACAACCATGCCATGTTCAAAGTCACTTAGATCACCTTTCTTCCCCATTCTGAAGCTCGGCTTGAACTGCAGCATTTGGTCTTGCCCATGTCAACATGCCTAAATGCATTGAGTTGCCACCATGTGATTGGCTGATCATAAAGTGGCCGGTGAGTGAATGCAGAAGACCATAACTACAGACAAGGGGCTGAGTACTATACTACTAATAGTTATCATAAAAGTTGTCAACTTAGTGAAGCAAAAAATGGTTTTCTAATTTTTTTTATTCAGTAGAGAAAGATTTGACCCCCTGTCAGATTTGTGCTGCTATGAAGCACTCCACTAAGATGATTTTTGCCACTTCCCATACTGATGGCAGGCAGTACTAAGGCAGGAACTTTCTAACTGGGACTAGGACATATACTGATTTGGTTTGTAGCTTCCTTCTACTCTTGAAAAGTATTCCTTTTGCTGATGTGGTAAGCAAGGTATAGCTCTATTAGCGTTCAAAGTACATATCCAAAGAAAAGCGTTTTGGGTGAACAAGGATATTTCCACTTGACTTCACTACTTTATCATTATAAAAGAAGTCTGATTTCTGTAAGTTCAAATTATAACATATTTTTTATGTAAAAAACAAAAAAGTAGACCATATAGGTTACTTTGGTATAGATTCCAGCCAGGACTTTCAAGGCACGAAATCAGGATCAATGTACCATAAGATCAAAAATGTTATTGTATAATTACACTGTTCCATGTGTTTCACTCATGGGAATCGCTTTGTGTGTTCACGTATTGGTAAACAAACAATGCCCAAATACAAGGCTGATAGGATCCATGAGTGTAGGGATGTAACTGTTACCCTCTACCCTCATGAAGAACCTCTTTCAATCTGATAATATACTGTCCTTAGATGGAATGGGGACCTGGTGAGGTCCAATCAATTCCATGCGTTTCGCCCTGCTGGGCTTCTTCAGGGATCCAATTCCCTCTTTACAGACAAAAGGTATATCTCTTCCTTTGTGATACAAAACATAAAAAAGTTAAGCCCAACTCGAGCATATAAAATATGTACCCTAAGCATCATCAAAACTATGGATAATCCATTTCCATGAGTGGAACACTTGGAACAGTGTAATTATACATTGTTTGATCTTATGTTACATTGATTCTGATTTTGTGCCTTAAAAGTCCTGACTGGAATCTATATCAGCTCACTCCCATAGTGGCCTATATGGGCTACTTTTTTTGACACACTATAGATTGCCCAAGACAGTTAACCTCCTGGGCGTTATGGGCTTTTCACACCATGAAAAATGCCACTGCCCGGGCAACGTGACGGAGTACAGTGTATAGTGATTCCCCGCTGTGCTCCCAGCTCTCTACACACTGCCAGTGTCAAATAGACGCCGGGGGTGTGTGGGGAAAAGTGACGCCCCCTCCATTAACATGGAGGTCTACGGCACCACCCCCCTCACAGATGATGCCAAATATTTGGAGCCGGAACAGTGTCCATCCCGGGATTGGGCCCATTCGCCGGCTCTCCATGAGCCTGCAGTGTTTCTGCATAGAGAGCCTGCAGCGTTTCTGCATAGAGAGCCTGCAGCTTTTCTGCATAGCTGCAGGCTCTCTATGCAGAAACGCTGCAGGCTTATGGAGAGCCGGCGAATGGGCCCAATCCCGGGATGGACACTGTTCGATCCCAGATTAAACGTCACCCATACTGGCTTCAGGCGTAATGCCCAGGAGGTTAATGTAATAAGTTTATAACATATGTTACTTGAGCCTCTCTCAACAGTTTAGAATGATTATGTCCCCATGAATATCAATGTATACTGTATGTGAAACACATTAGGGGTTGGTTACACTAGCTGCATTGCAGCTCCGGTCCATCATAGTACCTCAGCACAGGGCAGCCAGGTCAACGCAACACCAAGGACCAGCGAGTGTTACAGTAGACCTATGCCTGCATTTTTGGTCATGAATAATGCAATGCATTACCGAAACCACCATACAGCCCACATTTTTGCAGGCGCAGTACAATTGTCTACCATTTACTTGTATGGGAGACGCAAGCACAGCACACTGCATTTTGTTTAGGTTAGCGGCCATGGAAGTGTTACCGCAACCTCGTCTGTTGTTGGCAAAAGACAATAAACTGCAAGCGCAACTCAGACAGTGTGAAAGGGCCCTGATACTACATTTTATAGCAATTTAACATGTTATTATTAGTATTATGTACCCCCAACTCATCCTCTTGTTAAATATATGCAAAATAAAATAGGAAATCCACATCTGATGACAAATGAACACTATAAAATCATTTACAGCCACAGGATTTGTTTTTGACTATTATGCCCTTGGTGTGTATGTAACTTAATTCAACAGCATGGCTTGGCAATCTATTGTATTGGTGATTGATGTTGGTGATTACCTTCCTTTATCTGAAATTCCTTCTTTTGATCTCTTTTCATTGTCTTATTGAGTTGTGTGTGCAATTTATGTTAATAGACGTTGATTACAAAAAATAACTGATACTTTTTAAATGCATAGGTTTGAATAGGCCTTGAAAATATAATGTCATTTTGTGTTCTATAGCCTTCCAAGGCATCATTCACTGCACCCAATCAAATATGAAGGGTTACCTAAAATCATCATCTAGCCTAATACTGGCAGCTGCAAAAGTAGAGCTTTGCTTTAGTCAAATTCTCAAACAATAGGCATGATGAAAAGTTAAAGTTGCAAATGGGAACTTTCTATAAAGCTCCGCAGCTAATGAGCAGGTCACCTAGAGATAACGGAGCTTGTTGTCTGTGGGTAATGACTGTACAGAGTGTTTCACTTGCGTGTGGAAGAAGCAAAGCAGATCTCAGCAGTATATGTGTGGAAGGTGTGACATTTCCCCTGCAGGTACACAGCTGAGTCACTATTTGCTCTTCTTCATCTCCGTTTTCTCATATATATTGTAAGACAGTCAGGGTACAAACAACCATTTAACTCCTGAAAGCCTACAGGGCATAGAGCGCTCCCTAGAATAACACTTCATTTATTAATTAGCAGAACTATTCATTAAATTAACAGACTGGCTGCAGATGCAAACATATTCAAAGTCATTTATTGAAATGATTAAAGCAAATGTTAACAGTACATGTACAACATTTTGTGTTCATAGCACCTTGTATCACAATGTAGAAAGTACCGTATATATTTTGGTCTTTTCTTATACTTTGTAATCTTTTAGTGATGCCAATCTGCACTTTATTTTCTAACCACATCCTGTCTATATACATATACTCGAGCAATAAGCCATGTTGCGCCTTGGTGGGAAGGGAGTCTTAAGGCCCCCATATACGGGTCAGATTCCTGTCTGATTCCGGGCCGATCGATTCCGGGCGCGTGCACGCCAAACGATCGTGCCGGAATCGCGTGCAGCCCACCTTGTCCGATCGATCAGGTCCGTCCGTTCTGGGGCTCAGAATCGGATCCGACAGAGAACCAACATGTTGGTTCCATCAGATTGATTCTGCACAAATCAGGGGGAGTTGCCATTTGTGAGGTGGACAATCGGACACGGATCCGTCCCGGAATCAGCTGGACAAGGTGGTATGCAGCGATCGGATCACTTAATTGGCCGCTCGATCGGAGCTCCGAGTCCCGCTGAGATTGCCGGAATCGATCGGATGGGTGATCGAGCGGACATGGAATCCGACACGTGTATGGCTAGCTTTAAACTGGCCATACACCTTCAGATTTCTCTTCTAATCACTATGTATTCTATCAGGGAGGACACTATACTACATGGTTGTTGGTAGATCTGATCTGATCTGAAGGAAATCTGACAGAGAAATCTGAAGGTGTATGGCCAGCTTTAGGCCCCTGCCCTTTCAAACCTTCTTCAGCCACGGCAACACTGAGCACTACACAATTGGGGGCTAGCATTCTTATATCCTCTGAGGTGGAGCTCCCTCCTTGTGGTATTCAGGGTGGGTGTTGGGTCTTCCTGACCTGCCCTGCTTCAGCCTTAATCCCTTTACGAGAAACCGGTCTACTTGCACACTTTATGTTTGCCAAGGCCACTCTATAACTCAACTTTATGTAGAGGACATGGACACTGAAGACTGCAATCTTCAATATAAAGAAAAGGCATTAAGGAGCGGTCAATTATAGTAGTACACAATATGCTCTGTGTTAAAGGTGGCTATATAGACAGTGTCACCAAGTCTAAACATCAGGTAGACATCAGTAAATAGTAAGCACACCTTTGACACAAGCCTTTGGTTTCTTCTTCTTACACAATGTTATGCAGTCAAAGTGATTTAAGTCCATAACATGGTTAGACCACCTATACTTGATAATGATGATAATAATAGTGTTTGGAAGTTGTTACAATTCTGATCTCTGTTCATTTAAGGTATTAATTGTTTAGATGTCTGTCTGTTTTGTTGTGTCTAGCCCTGGATATTTGTCATGTTATTGGCCATACAGCTTCTTGGAGCCTGATGGAACCCCATATCTATACTACTAACAGCAAAGTGTCCAATTTACCCAGGCTGAGACGTAGGCACTAGTGATGGCCCAAACTATTCGCCGGAGAACTATTCGCGGCAAACATCGCATGTTCGCGTTCGCCCATGTTCGCGAAC
>CM070034.1:129299446-129335363 GCA_036250615.1 Ptychadena robeensis | reverse complement strand
CTCTTATGTTCAAATCCCATTGACTATCATTGTAGAAATCCTTCATGCGGATTTATTGCCATGGATCCCCTTCTGTCATGTCATTGTCCAAGTGTTAAACCCCTTGAAATAACTTTTCCAACACTATTGTGGCCAGAAAGGGTCCCTTTGTTTTTTAATGTTCGCCTGCCCATTGAAGTCTATGGGGTTCGCGGACATTTGCGGAGGTTCACGTTCGCCATTCACGAACATCAAATTCCGGGTTCGCGCCATCACTAGTAGGCACCCCAAAAAACTCCTTCCCGCATTCCCGCTGTCTGGAAGATAGAAGATTTGAATCATAAATTGATTGATTAAACACATTATTGGTTTTTATTCATTGTTTTGCTGGATGTCATTGGTTCTTACTAAAGTACAGCTTTTAAAGCAATAGGATGCCAGCCCAGGATGACATATTTATGGGAATATATATGGGATATATTAATGGGAATATCACTTTAAAATAGACTTGAGAATAGAGCTGGGGTAAGGGCCTTCTCTCTGGGACCTGCTATTAACATAAACATATATTACATGTGTGGTACACATGATTAACCTGTGAGGATGAGATGACAGGGAAAAGAGCTGTAGGTGAAGCAGAAGTGATTCCAAATAAAACAGAGGAATGTGCGGCACATTAAAAAAACACACACAGTCGTTTATGAGCCCAGCTTATCACCGTGGCAGGGTAATAAGGTCAATATGAAAAGAGCTGCAAGGCACATACCCCCCTAAACATGTGAGGAGTGGAAACGGACCGACCTTCTGTTGTAGAATCCAAACCCATTGAGTCAATTGCCAGAAAACATGACATGACCTTTCGGATTCAGTGAGCATCGGTTTCCCGAGCAGACTGCCGTGCACTTTTCCATTCACTGCTGCCCCCTCAGGGTCTCAACTCACCGGAAATAATAGCTTGCTTTAAAATCTGCACTCCTTTAATGAAAAAAACAGAAACACACACACATACATACACACACACATGGCACCCAGCTTGACCCGGGCAGCAGATTTAAGGAATGCATTTATTTTTTCTGTATGTTTTTTACTCTGGGTCTTTAACACAGGATTGCCTCTCTATTTCACATCTTGTGCCTTTTACATCATTGCAGATCATTTATTTTCCACTGTGCTGGGTCAGTAGGAGGCAGAAGTTCAAAAACCTACAATAAACCTACAGTAAAACACAAGTATAAGTCAGCTCTCATATGGCAAGAAACGAAACTCATTCATAGCAAAATACACAATAATCAAGATTCTGCATGGATAGCTCAAGATCAACGTTGACTTGTAATTGCTTTAAAAGCCTTCCAGTTTTGCTTTACTGCTCACGTTCCAGGGAAAGGTCAGTATATGTAGTGCATTGAAAACCTAAACAGATTCTCAAAATTTACTATCAGAGTTGAACTTCATGTTCAGCTTAACTTTTAGCTTGCAGTGGGTTTGGCCCCCAAGGTTAAAATAATCATTTTCTGCCCAGGGGTATGTAAACTGGTCATTTATTTACCTTTCCCCTTGCCCTTGGGACTCTTTTTCATTCCCATATTCAAGACTGTGAAGCTTGAGAGATATAAGAGTTCAATGGAGCCCACAGCAGGACTGATGGTGCTGAAGGGGTAGCAGGGAGTGAGTAGCGGAAGAGGTCAGTAAAAAATACTATTGACAGGCAGCATTTAAACATTATATTATGAAGCTAACCCATTCCCCTATGTCTGGTGCACTATGCCAACAGCATAGCCCTTCCTCCCTATCTTATGGCAATTAACTAAAGAAACAAGGACAATAGTTCTGAATCTTTCTACATCTGCAAGAAACCATCACTAACCTCTATCTCCTCCTATTTGTGGTCTTAAGGTGTCCATACAAGCATAGATGGGTGCTTGATCGATGGTCACGGCATTCACGTTCGCAGCCATCGATCTAGCGCCCATCTAATGCAGCCTCCTCTGTTTTCGAGTGGGATGAATCCCACTCAAAGACAGGTCGATCTGCATCCTTTTGATGGGAACCAGGGTCTCCATCCTAAGAATCGGAAGCGAATTAAGCACCCAAAGTGGTGTGCTTTGATTCCCATCGAATTGATTGGCGCCTGAGTGCAGAGTGTACATCATTGTGATGTCACCACGCTGTGCTCGATTGGTTCATCAATCAAGTGCCCATCATGACATGTATGGGCAGCTTTAGGGCCCTTTCACACTATATGCGTTTTTTAGAGTCATGCACTTTTTATAGGCATACGTTTCTGCATATACACAAAAATGTATGCGTTTTTCACATTACATCTGCGTTTGCATTTTGCATTTGCGTTTTTGAACAAATCAATGACAAAATGAATAAAAAATTCATACAGCAGGGCATTTTAAAAAATGCATACGGAAATGCTGCGTTTTAAAAAACACAATGCATACAATGTGAACGGTAACATTAGTTGTCTATGTAAAAACGCGTGCAGTAAAAAAAATGTGTGCAGTAAAAAAAGCATGCATTTTTAAAACGTAACGCATATAATGTGAAAGGGCCCTTAGGAAGCAGTTTGTCATTTGACACACTCCTGTTCATAGCTTCTGCTCAGAGTCAATTTCAAACACACAGGGGCCAAAAGTGACTGGCCCACCACTTCTTATCCTTCCCATGAAGAATGATGAACCTTTTCATATGGAATCTAATTGACCTGCTTAAATATTGAATATGGAACAAGCAATTGTAATACTATAACACATGTCAAATAAAAAAACCTGTCTATTTGAGGTTGTGTATAGTTACTCAGTAGCAGCAAAACTATTCAACATAATAATTGCTGGTTGTAAAACTTATAGAACTTTTGAGAATATGAAAAAAAAACATTTGTTTTAACTAAACATTCCTGCTTAAAACTAAACAGCTTGACTGTTCTGTTTATTTGAAAAGTTAGCATGACACATTTTCCACAACAGTCAAATGTCAGATGTATTGTCTCCACATAAATGTATGCATCATTTAATGGCGCACTGAGCAGCAATAAATATTATATGAGAGAATGCCATATAGTATTTAAGGTACTGAAGCACAAATGTCTCCAGCTTTCTGGATTGTCTCAGATGACAAGGCTTCCTGCAATATGTTTTCTAATGATATTATTTGCTGTAACTTACAACCATTAGCATAAAAATGCCTTTCTTTCAGCATGGCTTAAAGATAAAAGAAAACAACACATTGGTTGCTGAGCGTTAAATCATCAAATCACAAGAGAGATATACAAATAAATCACAGCATGGTCAGGTATGATAGTAATAATACATGCATTCTATACATCTTTATAAAACCAAAATTAGAATTTTATTTTACAAAAGATTTTAGGTAATGTAGGTGAGATTATTTTTATTTATTGTTTAAATTGTTCTTTCCTATTATATTAAAGGTTCATGTTATAGTAAATAAATAAATGTTATAGTAAAACCTTTTATTGCCTTTGGTTGTAATCAAAATGCTGATGCAGTTTGTGAAAAATTAAGTATACCCATACCACTTGCATAAGGATTAGAGGGAATGGAGCACCAAGGTGCTGTAAGAACCTCAGTAAAAGCAAAAGTTTGCAGAGTTTTTTGCCTGCAGCTTTTAGGTGTGTGTTAGCACATTGCCAAGAAGGAAAGACATGAGAAAGAAATGATCATAAACAAACAATTGTTACTGCCTGTTAATCTGGGATGAGTAAATGGGCCACAGATCAAAAGTCTAGCATTCTACAAAAGAAATTAAACATTTAAAACAGTTGCAAATATTCCCAAACTTGACACTGTCACCTCAATGCTAAATGTGCAGAAAAAGTGGGGAAAAAAACAAGAGCTACATCTTAAAGTAGCCATACATGACCATTTTTCGGCCGATCCACCGTTGTGTACTTTCCCTTCAATTGCCCAGCGGTTGTCCGAAAATCGGGTGCGCCCACCTGGCGAGATCGACCAGGAATCTGCCACATGATGGATCACACTGTGATTGGGTTTACAAAGTTACACCTGAACATACCACACTGTCAAGATGATTGTTAGGGCCAAGGGATCCATGCGTGGGTGTGCATGCACGCATTTCCTTCTGTCCTCGTACTGCAATCCGGCTGACTAGGCAGAGGGCAGAGACATAACCACTGTTGTCACCGCTGCTCTAACCCTAATCCATGCCAGGTTTTATGTCTACCTTCTCCAGGCTTAGAAATATCTAGAGTATATCGGAGAAAAACTAATTTGTTCTACCGAACCTTTCTATAGGAGATCCGGCAGCTTGGGGATTTTTAAGGCATTCAGTCAAGGGTATATAAATAAATTCAGTTTATTGATCAGAAAGTAAACATAAAAATCAGATACGTTGTATCATTTAGCACAAATCGCAAAGTTCAACATTGTACATGTAATATCTAGAGTACCAGTCCAGGAGATCCACTATGAGTCCACCATCAATGCATTTAACATTAATTAACCTCTCTCAAGATACAATGCTTGTGTTAAGACTTGGTATGTTTCTCAAGATGTAGGATGATTGATTAAGCAATTCATATCCCCATGCTGGTCCTTCTCACCTGTCAAAATCTGCCTACATCCTATAGAGAAGCAGGAAGACCCTGTGATTATATCACCCAATCTAATTTATAGAAAGGTTTTATATAAATGCTTAATTATAATGTTGAGTGAGGAAGGGAGGAAGTAGGCAATAGGCAGTACATGGGGAACACTAGGTACTTGTAGTGTAGCGTTGCCCAGGGAAACACACTGGGGCAACTAGGTCCTTTTTCGATTTTGTCTATGCCCAACTGTCACACACTTGCACACAAAGAATAAAGCAGTGTTCACACAGCTATTTAGGGGGAATAACGGTTTACTATGAAGAGTATATATAATAGAGGGGCTACAGTCCAAACAATCCAACCAGCTGCTCAGGGATGTGGCTGATGACTCTTACCCAGTGAAGAAAATAATGGCAGTACTTGGAAGAGGTTACACGCTGTGGTGGAGGCATCCTTACCCGGACCCTGGCTGGGAACACTCTTCAGCAGGCTTCTTAAAGTTAAGAGAACTGAGCTCCAAGCTCTGCAGTGGGCAGAAGCCCAGGAAAAAAAAGCCCCAGGAAACAGTAACTAGAGAAATATATAACCTCTGCCTAGGGGAGGGCTTTAGCTAGTATCAGGCAGAGAACTTAATCAAAATAGCAGGAAGAGGAGCCATGACGTCACCCCTGACAGCTGCTGTACAGAAATGTTAAAATCTCTTAAAGGATTATACACCATTATATACAGATGTCACGCCCAGCTAAATACAATATACAAATATACCTTTTTTGTGTGTTTTCACTACACTACAGTATTTCAATATGATCACATGGAAAATGCAAATAGGAAGAGAGAGCAAAGAGATTACCCTTTCTGCCTTCTTTCTGTTTGACTCACAAGCTAGGCATAAGAATGGGATCTGGCACATAGCTGTAAATTTCGGCAACCGGGAATAAGGAATGTGACGTCACTTCCGGTTTTTGGCCCATCGCTTCCGAATTCCAGATACCAGAAGTGACGCCACTGACACCACTTCCGGTATCGGGATTATAAAGTCCTCTCCCTCAAATTAGGTTTCTGCCTAACTAAGAAGGCAGAGAGAGTTACTCTCCCTAGTAATGGTTGCTTGTGCAGATGATGTGTGGGGTGGGAACTTATGAGGGAGAGTAACGCCCCCCTCGAAAATTAGCCTGATTTCAAAATCCTAGGAAAAAAATCTGGATTTTGCTGGGAAAGCCACATAAAAAAAGTGACTTTTTACTGCCAAAATGGGAGGGTCGACAGGTATAATCTGGCAGTGTTGCCTAAAAGCATGAGTCACCAGGCTAACTCACCTGACAGGTCAGGCTGTGTATATTTCAGGACTGGCTGGAAAAAAACGACTTTATTAAGTGAAATAGTTTCCTTACATGGATTCAAAAGTAAGATTTTGGTGTTTGTGATGAGTTTCTTTTTCATTTTGTATTACATTGCAAATTGTAACTTGTATATATAAAAACGAGAAGTGACAATTACTGTCAAATATTAGCTGTATCTTCTGTAAAACATCTAAATTCAGTATCTTGAAGCAACACCAATGTTTCTTCTCTTTTGGCTATACAATTTTTAAGTATTAGATATCTGTGAATGTTACACTTGATTTTCTGCCCCGTGTCAGCATCTGCTGGCCTGACATAAGGTATATTGTGGCGTTTTCTTTCACCTCGAATGGGATATTGCTGTTAGGAGGTGTAATGTCACTACACAAGAAGTTAAAATGTTGGGTAAGCTGAGAAGAGACGGCACAAGTAATGTGTTTTCTCAGCATCCGGTGCAGAACAGCAATTTCCCTTAATGCCCAGCCTGGGGGCTCTATTGTTATTCTGTAGTGGCTCCTGAATTGGGAGATAAACAAAGAGAGGTATCAGGTCAGTGATTATACTACCTATGTATTTGCTGCATGCTAGATAGAGAGGCCCATTACATCAGTGACTGCAGAGAGAACACAGCCATTCGGTGTATAAATAAACATTGTGCTGGATCTCCCTAGGCTATTTGCAGGTGTTGAGGAACTGGAGCTTAATTTCTGCATCATATCCACCAGCACTGTGTATACTTAACCCTATCAAAGCTGGATCTTTGTGTTCAATAAAAAAGACAACTAAGGATATCAAAGTGACCCTGTCAGGTCAATGCATGGCTACTTTTCAAAAGTCCCTACTTGTAATGACCCTCTGCAGAAAAGACACATAGGAAGGGTCACACTGCAATTATATTTTAGTTAAGGCTGGAGCTTGGCGGATGAGTGTTAAAGTCCATTCTATACCACATACTGAGTTATGGATTAACGTGCATCAAGGGAGACCCGTGAAAATGACAGGGATATCCAACTACACAAAGGCTCCAAAAAGTAAAAACAACTATTTTACTAGTATATTGTACTACCATGTGTTGCAGCATGCTACAACATACCATATTTTTTGCCATACAAGACACCCCGGCTGATAAGATGCAACAGCAACATTGTGGGGGGAAAAATTCAATCAACAAAAATTTTGATAAAGTCCTTTTTGTGTATGTGGCGTTCCCCGACGCGTTACACAGTCTTTACCCGCCTCTTCAGGAGGTATTGCACTATTAAACAGAAACACAATCAGACTGGGAGAGTGGGAGCTTAAGAAGGCTGGTAAGCTGTCAGTTTTAGGCACCTGTGTTTACTAGTAATATTTTGAATGTGTTTGGTGTACAAGAGATCTTAAGCTGCCCTGCGCATGTCTGGGTCCCTTATGTGTTGCAGGATGAAACTTCTTCATCGTACTATTAGGGTAAAGCACTAACTTCATTTTAACATATTTAAATTATGGATGGTGAATATAGATCAGATGCAGAAATTTCAACATAAGCATGACAATTGCATGCAGATTGAAGGACAATTAAAACCTACAGCTCCTGTGCTTGATTAGCTCAATTCCAGTCTGAATGTAATTTGCATGCTAATGATGAAATTTGGCATCTCTAAAAGTAAAAGCATAGGAGAAATATTCATATTATCTTAAATACCTGTCCTAGTAACGATGTCATCAATTTAAACAGTAAATTAACTCTAGAACGGGGAAAAACAAACATGGATGTCCTTTCTCATGTTTTTTCCCAGTTCAATAGCATAGGTGGACAATATCCTTATGCATAAGAAAGCAATAAAAATAATTCTCACTTTTACTTAAAGCTCGCCTAGAATCTTGGAATCTGCAGTAGTAAGTTAATTGGGCTTGGAAGTTTTTTTTAAGGTAGCCATAGGCGCAGTGATATGTCTGTGATCAATTCCAGATTCAATCATTCCTGGTGATCAAGGAATCGGCGACCGATTATTTTGCAATCGATGGCACACTACCTTGAAAATCCGAGCATGCTAATGATGAAATTTGGCATGTTTTTGTTATTATTTATTTTTGTTATTATTATTTATTATTAATAAAATGTTGACATGGTGTTACTTAGAGGATACATACCATTTACACTACAGAACATAGCACAATCACAAGTCAGAAAAAAAAATTTGGTAGAAATTTAAAGGGCAATTTCACACTAGCCAAACTGCAACGCAGTGCAGCTACCGTTAACACAAGGTATATAGGCTTCCACATGTAACACACATTTTCTCAGATGCAGAACACACTTGTATGGGAGATGCAAGTGCAGGGCAATGCGGTAACGCAGGGTTTCAGTTAAAGGACACAGTAGCGGTGAAGCTATCACGTCCGTTAATGGGCAAAAAACTTGCCACAGCACTGCAGGTGTAAAATGGCCCCAAGAGGGATAGTTTTCAGGGTAAAATAGGATGGCACATAAGGCAATCTTAACTTTTTGAGTTTAGGTCAACTTTAACAGTTCTGGAATTCCATACAAGCACTGAATATCCTGATAATGATGGGTACAATAGGTTATTTTTTACATTTTAACACAGATGTAATCTTTTATTGAATGCCCTTGACAGTCCAATTACATATTTCAGTTGCATCTAGGTGTTAGCCTTGTTTATCACTGGGTAACATACTTAGTTAAGATTTGTCTAACAAATAATTATGAAGTTCATTAGCTTTGTATGTGGTACAATAAGTATATTTGCTTAAATGTATAAGAAAAGCTGGCCATAGAATTTAGCCACAAATCTAACGCACCCACCTTGCATCGGGCGCAAAATCGGCCCAAAAATTGAGCTACAGAATTACAGACATGCCTACTTTTTAGATAAATTTCATTACTTTGGACCAGAAGAGCAGACCAGCATCCCCATTCAAAGTAACTCGGCAGGACTGGCATGACGTCATCATGCAGATCGGTCTGCCAAGAAATCAGCTGAAGAATTGAGAAGTCTATGGCCAGCTAAAGGAATAAGAAAAAACAGAGCAAACAAGTTGCAGGCCAGCCAGTCTGGAATAGGCGAGGTTAATCAGCTCACACTAAATTGGAGTCAGATAACCTTTTCAAAATTTAGGAAATATAAATAAGGTTAATTGGAGCTAAAAATGTCAAGGCAGAGCTAGCTTGGCCTGTGGCAAACACCCTTATGTGTGTGAGACAGAAAGCAAGTTAAATAGACAAGTACTTGTGAGTATGTGCGAGGACCGTTGTCCAATGTATAGACATCTGGCATAAAAGGGGAATGGTGACTACCAATGAGCTAAACTTTATATTTTTCCACAGCAAGCTTCCTTAAGACACAAGTAATGAAGCATAAATAAAATAATGTTGAAATGATTGCAGCAATTGATTAGTTAGCAAATCAGTGAGGATGTCTTCTTTAACCTTCCGGTGGCCAGAGGCCTCCAAAGTCTAGCTGCATCTGTCAACTTGATAACATTTTAAAGCTGATGTACCTTACCAAATAACTGCCAAATTATTATGTTAATGAGCCTCTAGGATATATAATGATCTAATACTTCCCACCCCTGAAATGCCCTTTACTTCATGTATCCATGTTCATGTGACGCTCCAGCATTGGGTCCTCCTGCTTTTTTTCTATGAACAGGAAGCTTTGGTCAATATTCGTGTGGCCACCATCACTGCCGCCTGCCAGGCAATTCTTGGGGCATTTACTATTATAAAAAAATCTTCAAAACAATGTATTAACTTCAGAAACCTTACATACTTAAAGGTATTTCAATATTCTCAACACAACAAAAAGACCTGTGACATTTTATGCTGACACTTTCATTGCAACAAATAGGGCTTGTCCACACTGGCGAGACTGGCCAGGCTGGGTCTACTTTATGTGGCCCCTTAACCACCCTAGCGGTCGGGACGGCACCATCTCATCCTGCACTTTCTTGCCTTGTATTGTAGTTGACGAGATGGAGCCGTCCAGCTAAGCTCAGATCCCCGCAGCAGCACATTCTGCTCTGTGCTGTCCCGTTGATCTGAAACTTGCTTCTTCACCGAATGTCACCCCTCTCCCAGCCCAATTTGCATATGAATGTTCTGCCCCCCCCCCCCGGCTACAGGACATTCATATGCAAATTGGGCTATCTTCAAAGAGCACACCTGGAATATCACCCCTATTGTCATTCCCAGATGTGCTCTTTGAAGTTAACCCTTTTAGAGGGTGCCACATGCCATTGTATTAGATACAGTTATAACTGTATCCAATACAATTCATAGTAAAACAAAACACATTTCCAATTGTAATAAAAATGTTATTATAAACAAACATAAATACTGTTTTGAAATCTTTCATACCAAATAAGTATTCAAGAGATTTTAGCATTCAAATGATACATTTTATAATTGTTTTTAATGTACTTTTTTTTACAATAATTGTGCGTTTCAAACATTATTATAGTCAGGATGTCTATTAGACCCTTGTACGGACAGATTTTGGGTTACAGGTTACAGGCCTACAACATAAAGAAAAATTTACCATTGAAGTCTATGGTGCGCTTTTGGAATAGAAATCTGGACCGCAGCAGTGCGCTAGGGAGGTTAAACCTCGGGGTTGTTATGGACATGTCGGGGTGTGCATGTCCATAGCGTCTGCTGTTTTCAGGGGGTATAGGGTGCGGTATTTGCCATGTCGACAATACTGCGTCTTATACTCACTTTTGGCAAACCGCACCCGAAAACCTATCGGTCACGAACCGCGCCCATTGGTACGTGTTTCCTGTGCACCACGGGTTGCCCCCGGATCTAGAACGCCTGGCCGGGCCACCCCCCATCCACGCCCGCTGCTGCCCCCAACTGCAGGCATGATGAGCAAGTATAGACTGGCACATCATTCCTAGAGCTGACTTTGTGAGCTGATTGCAAAGCCTCTGAAAGTGGCATCATCACCAAAATTGCTGGAGATGTAGAGAAGGGTTGTGGGAACATTTTTTTTTAAAGTGTTGCTCTAGCACATGTAGTTTTTGCATGAATTAGGTTCAAAATCAAAGTCGAAATTCCGATTTTTGAAATTTTTACTTGACTTTGAACCTAATTTATGCAAAAACTCTTTGTGTTAGAGCAACACTTTTTTGTATTGTACCCCAACCCTTCTGTACATCCCCAGCAAGTTTGGTGATAATACCATGTTCAGGGGCTTTGAAATTAACTCGAAATCTGCGAAACGGTCGAATTTGTGAAAAAAAATTCAACCATCTCTAGTCATTCTACATATGGGATAACAGGGGGCGGCTGCACTGCGCGGTTTTCCCCGCAGTCTACGTGCAGGAAAACCGCACAGTTTTCCACAGTGTAGACGAAGCCTAAATAAGAAACCTGTCTCCTCGATTGAGAAATAAGCATCTCCTTAGATTCCTAATACAGAAAACATATGTATATACCTCCTGTTCCTAAAATTCATAAGGAATTAACATGCAGAAGAGAGCTGTGCACTGCACTGCTTACAACTCCAACAATAATTGGTATTTTCTATAATGTGTTGTCAGAGTAATGAGACGCAAAACGATTCTTGAACCCTGTGTGACTTTTAGCTACAATAAACACAATTTGTCAGTGATGTCTGTGGGATTTAAGCTGTTTGATGCAGATAAAAATAGCGGCAGAACCACAACACGGAAAAGGCTTTTGGCAAAGGGCTGTCCAGTTTAATTCATACATTAAATATTCGCTAGTTAGGGTCAAAAGCAGAGTGCTTAAGATACTGTGCCCTCTGAATGAACCTGGTTGGAGCAGACAGACTTCTGCTGAAACTAGCAGCTTACTGAGATCAAGCCCAACATCAAAGGCTCCTTTCGTTCCAATCATTGAATTGGTTTAGCTCACACAGAAGGACAGATGCATCATCGGAGATAATTAGTGCCTGGATTAATTTACCTACTCTTGAATCTTGAGTCATGGTGGAAACATTAAGGGGATTGGGAGGGAGGAAGATGACTTGGAGTCTGAATGTAAAGGAAGATTATAATATGAAATCTATAAGTTGTAGTGCAGTGCTAAACATATAGTAAGCCTTTTCAGCAGCTAACACCATACACCCCAGGTGCCCAACCTGCGGCCCGGGGGCCGTATGCAACCCTTTGGACGTTCATCAGTGGCCCCCTTGGTCCTCCATTTGTGGCCCCTGAAACAACTGTTAATGCATAGGAACTCATCTGTCCACCGATTCCCAGGATCTTCTTAGAGGGCCTGAGCAAGTAATTTGCCTCTCCTCCTCTTCCAGCTCTTAGAAGTTCCTGGGCAAAGACATGTTGGAGGGGGATGGGCAGACAGGTGAGTGCCTATGCTACCAATATCCCACCAATGAATGGGGCATGATTGTATAATATATATTGCGGCACATAACCTCAGAATAGGGGCACATAACCTTTAAAGGTATAAATTGAAAATGTTATGTGCGGCCCTTTAGTGAAGCTGAGGGCCGCCATTGTGGCCCTCCATATCAACTCAGTTGCCCACCACTGCCATACACCATTAGAGGGCAACAGACTGGATATTATAGGAATCATATATGGCTGCTCTTATGCATTCATTGTGATAAGAAAACAAGAGTTTATCCTCCAGTTTGCACACAATAATTAATTAAAAACAGCCTAAACCTGCTTATTTACTTTGATAATGGGAATTCCACAATGACCAGTGCCTAGTCATATGGCTTCTGCTAAGATATGTGATCTCTGTTCTCGGTTCTTGGAAGACTCTTATCTGAACAATAAACTCTGTCTAATGTAAAAGCAGCCCTACATGTGGTGATTCTCCCTCGATAGATGAGTCACCAACTGCAGCGTAATTACGCTGCATCACACTCTAGCCGCTGGCTCAGAGGATTGGCGTGCACCCTTTGTGTGGCAGACTGGCTGGGATTGGCTGGGAATTTACAGACATGTTGGATCACCGTGTGATCTGTCCAGGTGGGCGCACCCGATTTGTGGCCGAGCAACTGCCGGGCGATTGTTTGGAGCGCATGTGGTGGTCGATCGTCCCGCGTATTCCTACCTTTAGTCAAGTTTTCTCTCTCAAGGAAAATTGGTTGAGGTTTGCTCCATAGACCAACAGATCACATTTAATACACCAGATTTATAAAGAGTAAGGTTGCCAAACGTTTGATTGGCGGCCATATATGGCCCACGGTATAATTTTAGCTTGTTTCCATCAAAAAGAATCATATATTTCTTAATTGTAGACAGTTTTTACAATAAAAATCAATTTGTCTATTTTTTTCATTCTGGCCCACTCTATGTTTGAGTTTGACACCCTTGGAGTAGAGATTCTTTGCAAAGTGCAAACAGGGTTTTGGGTTTGTGCTTTGATTGGCTCAACCCAACATAGATTTCCATCAGGCACATCTTTGCTGCACCATGCTTTAGCTTTATTGAGGCCTTGAAGCATGGAAATGCAAATTCCATAAAGTAAGGAATGTATAGGAAAGGAGGCCTTTGGGTAGTTAACAGAGGAAACAAACCGGTATTGAGATTTTAACAAGAACTTTACTAACTTGGTTCAAATACAACTGGGTAATTGGGGAAACTTGTTTGGTGGTGGCCAGTCCTTGGGGAAAGCAACACAAGTCTCTGTTTGGTGGGCTTCGCTTACTGTGCAGCAGTCTGTGTCTTCTCCATTTGCTGCCAGGGCCTGATCCAGGCGGCAGTGCCAGTGGCCAGCGATGCGTTTAAGCAGACACCGGGGCTGACCCAGAATGAGAGATTGGCGCGAGGACACATGTTGTTAGACCCAAGAGCCACCTGTACGCTTCGTTCTCCCTCTCCGCAGGGCCAGAGGACTTGTTCTCTAATACTCTCATTACCCGCTCTTAATAATTGGGATGACCTTCAACCAACAAATTTTACAATGTATTGTCCTTTTATTATCCATATGGAATCCATATGGAATCTTCAGAGCCTACACCTTTAAAAACCTAGAGAGCAATGGTGACCTATGTATTAGGGTCCCCATACACCTTTAGATTTCTCTGTCAGATTTCCTTTAGATCTCCTTTTGTTTTTCCAAAACCATGTAATATGAGGGACTTTCTAAACAATCAAGTCTACCTGTGTTCAATGACAGAGCGATCTTAAGGTGTATGGCCAGCTTAATATATAATAATATAATATATCTACCCTCATATGTTACCTTTAAGATAAAGGATGTATTGTTAAGGAGGGTACAGAAAGCTCGATGTTTGAGCCGTCCGATGTTCCCTGCAGCAGCGCGATGACGTCATTGCGCTGCTGTCAGATATCGGCGGAGTTGTGGAGAGCAGAGTGCTCTCTCCCCAGCTCAGCCGATGCTTTGCCTGGAGACCCACGGTCTCTATGCAAAGCAACGGACATCGGCCGTATTTACCGGTCATGTCCGATATGGCTCGAAAATATCGATGGCCACATATTATATGGGCCAGATAGGTGGCCGTGAGCGTGCAAGGCGCTTAAAGCGGCCATGGATCTGGCCCATGTCTGTACCCTGCTTAAGAATTGTGTTATAATTTACTGTTAACCGTTTAATCCAAAATAATCCAAAGAAAAAAGTATATTTTAAGTTAGATACGTCTGATGTAAACCATCACAGAGATACGGAGGCTGCTATGCTGCTTATAAAGCTAAATAGCTGACATAAATCACAACACTTTCAAAGCCACAAAAAAATCTAACATTTGTTAAGTTTACTATTTCCCTATAAAACCACAAAATCAGCAGCCTAAATACAAAAAGACATCATTTAAAACAGATGGTTGTTATACAACTGCAATAAAGTGAATGTTAGACATTCAAAATGAGCAGTAAATTAGGTTGAAAACAAAGTCAGAGATGACAACAAAAAAATAATGAAGTTTCAATTGTGACAGAAGGAATAACCTCACTCCCACCAAAGGAGTGATACTCAAACATGGGCCATGTTCAGAACATACATGTCCTCTAGTTTATCCAGTAGTTTCAGAACATGTCCTCTAATGTCCACATGTCCTCTTAGTGTATCCAGTAGTTTCAGAACATACATGTCCTCTAGTTTATCTAGTAGTTTCAGAACATGTCCTCTAATGTCCACATGTCCTCTTAGTGTATCCAGTAGTTTCAGGGCTTTCTTATTATGAAAAGTGTGTGCCGATTAGAAGTTCTGACTTTCTTTTCCTGAACTGCGTATTTCTTTGGTTGGTTTCTAAAAAAAACACTTTTAAGAATCACGGGGCAACTATAATTTTCAGGAGAGATAACAAAAGTTCATTGAAAGTAAGATCACTCTCATCGTGACTGCCATGGTTTTTATATAAAACAAAGAAAATGTGTTGGTCATTAGTGTTGAGCTCGAATATTCCATTTTCGAATATTTAGCTCGAATATCGCTATTTTGCCATTTCGCGAATATTCGCGAATATATCATCGAATATCCGACGCGATCGCGATTTTTCGCGATTTATTGCTCTTTTATAATCGCTATCCATTGCAATGAATGGGGTCGCGATTATATAATCGCAATGCGATTTTTTAAAACGGAAATGACGGATATTCTCCCAGTCGAATATCCGAGCTCCATTGACTTCAATGTATTGCGCATATTTGGTCGCATTGCGCTTTCTCGGATAATCGCAATTTCGGATTTCGCCATTCTCCATTGACTTCAATGTATTGCGCATATTTGGTCGCATTGCGCTTTCTCGGATAATCGCGATTTCGATTTCTCCATTGACTTGCATGCATTGCGCACATTGGTTCGCAATTGCGATTGTTAGATCGCAATTCATGTCGTAAGTGCGGATATTCGAGATTACGAATATGGAATCGAATATTATGGCGGATATTCGCGAAATTACGCAAATTCGAATATTGCCTAGTAGCTCATCACTATTGGTCATGCCCATTTAGCCAGTGTGACACTCTAGGGTTTAGGCAAAAGTTCTGTGAGCAGCAATCAGTTGATCTGCTGCTCCTGCTCTGGCACCATCATAAGTTTCAGGGGAAATCTCCTGAAGAAGCCGAATGGCGAAGCATGTCGAGATATTGTTATTCCCTATCCTTCACATCAATCTCTCTATGTATACCTATATTGACAATTTGAGTGAGAGTATTATGTTTTGAGAATTTATATATTGAAATCGAAATCGATCATCATGTATTACAACTGATGAAATGATGTATACTATATTGACTAACCGTTGAACTATATGTGCTGTAGACACAAGCGTTATATTTTTACTATAACAATAAATGTTTCATATTAGACTGATGACTACGTTGTCAATAATGGGTGCCTAAAAATTCCCCTTCTCTGAAGTCCCTAGTCTTCACATTGGAAAGTAAAAGGGCTGGTGTTCAATGTACCTGCCCCTCACTCTCATCAACGTTTTTTCTGTACAAAATTAGTGTGTATAGAGCTTCATGCATTAGGGTTTCCATGGCTAAGAAGACTCATATCACCATGTACAAATGGAAAGTGTTGGATGCCATGTCTTAAGTGGACTTCTAAAATAGTAGAGATGTGTTCACTTGAGTGACCGATCAGGCTAATCTTTCAGGCAATTTGATGGATGAGTGTAATGCCTGGCATACACATGCCGAAAGGCCAATTAAAGCAGCCACAGAATGCAACGTGATGACGTCATTGCGTTGCATTCTGGGGCTCATCGGAGCTCGTCTGTCTGCACCCGTCTGTGGGTGTATGGCAGGCATAACTTCCTTGACTGTATTAGGACAATGTTTGTAATGTTTGGTGGAGGTAAAAAATAAAGCGTGAGAATGTTTTACAAGGGGTCCACACTCCTAATCCTTTGTGTAAAGCTTCTATGTAATATCTGTAAAGAATGGGAACATTTCTATATGAAGGCCTACAGATAAAGAATATCACTTCTGTTGGTTTGGGCTGTCACTCAAGTTGAAAAGTGTCCAAATACTTTTGACACTAATATATTGGCCACACTCTTCTCCTGACCACCAATGTAATTGGAGCATTTACAGTGATCACTAATTGAGAGGGGACACATACTTCTGCATAGAGAGCTTTGCATTTTTACGCCCTAGGGACATAAAATGATAAAATGACAAAAATCGGATTCGGAATTATGTACCCGACCGATCCAGATTTCTCAAAGTTGGCCGAAAAATCGGTCGGGACCGCTTCGGACCTGTCCGTAAATTTTTGGTCGATCTGCTGTTAATAAATAGGGTCGGGCTGATGGATCGGTGATAATTCGAATTCCGATTTTTCGTGCCAGCCGACCGACCGACCATAACATTTTAGGTGAAAATTGGGTGACACGATCGGACGAAAAATCGGTCGGGAGAATAATCGGAACGTGTATGGGGAGCTTTGGATATGGTTCAATCAGACAGGTGTAGTGGTCAATAGTGTATATTTTTTAGCCCTTCCTGTCATTCAATAAACTGTATATCTGTATATTAATTAATTATAAAGTTACAAAGCATAAACTCCATACAATACAATACAACCCAAAAATAAAAGAAGAACGATCAAATATTCCAGGTTGGGTCATATTAATCAATTATTGAAATTAAAACTAATATATTAATATAATACTATAATAAAACTGATATACTAATACTATTATAATATTATAATACTAATGTGGGTAAAACTTTTTTAGAAACCTGATGCTGATTTCCCCACTTTGGGGCAGATAGTATATAAACCATGCTCCGTATATCAGCTCATAGAGATCAGACCTGATGGCTGAGGAGTAACTGGGCTACAGACCTGTGGCCAGGCCTTCATCTCTCAACTGTTCATACCGACATGGGGGCAGCCAATGAGCCTAATAGCACTCATCTTCCTGCAAAGAACCAGCAGGACGGCTATAATGTAGCAGTGATCCAGCGGTGCTATCCGAGTGTCAACGTTACTTTGGGGTGGCATTGTCTTCTAGTGTGTACAGTTGATGTACAGGTAAAAGGTGTGAAATGTGCAGGTGGGGTAAGGCATTCTTATGTGTTCAGGGACTTTACCATAAAATAACATAGGAAAACTTACTACTCTTTCACATATGTGGAGAAGCCAGCATTCTAAATATAATACACCATACACAACCAAGAAAGTAGGAGCACAGCCCACAAACTTAGATCAACATTCCCCCTGAGAAATCAGGGGTGTAGGGACTTTAAAGGCTTTAATGATCATATCACCTCAAAAAATTACAGGATTGATCAGTCGAAAAAATACACAACATTTATTTACAATGAATGAATAAAAATCAGACACAACATCTAGTGTCTGCATGAATGGTCCCAACCATACATCTACATGCATAAAGGCGAATGGTAGGTATCTGTAGGCATAGAGAGAGATACAACCCAGACGTCTTTTTCGACATCCAGCATCCAGCCAGGAGCGAATTAGGAGACCTTGGAGTTCGCAGATTCCTTTGAAACTCTTAAGCTAGGAACACACGGCTCGATTTAAGCATACAATCGATGTAAGATTAGATGAAGAACCTCGATTTTGGTATATTATCGATTGTACCATGTGCGCTATAGGGTCATACAATCGTAGTACAATATCGATGTAGAAAACACAGATTATTGACTAAAATCGTCGATGCTATTGATGCCCTACAAACAGTAAACTATCACTTCATCGAATACAATTGTACGATGAAAATGAAAAAGTAGTACAATCATGGTACAATTCGACGATAATTTTTCAACTAGTCCGATCACTTTTCAATCGATGTAAAGCTCTTCATTGAACTAAAATCGTCGATTGTACCATGTGTCCGCGCTACGAATTTGGTACAATCGATGTAAATTTTCATTGATTTACATCGATTGTACGCTTAAATCGAGCCATGTGTTCCTAGCTTTAGAAGCTTTTTGAGTACACTGTTTAGGGCTTGTCCTCACTGGCGAGGCTGGCCACGGGGCGGAACTGAACAAAGAGCGCGAGCGGCCGCGGCTAAATACATGTCATTGCAGCTGCTGGCGGCCAAAAACGCCCATCCCAATTTATGGAAGCGGCTGCCGCGCTGCCAGTGGGGCATTGGACATATGAATACTGTACTGTTGTGGCTATTATGGTCTGTGCTCCCAGTTCCCCCATGAGAGCCCCTGACCTAGGTGGTCATCGGTTGGCGGTTTTATTATTCACCTTGCTTTCTATATGCATGGAAGATAACCTGGTATCATTATGTTTTCCTTAGAACCCCTTGAAGAAGTCCTCTATGACGAACCGCACGTTGTGGTTGTATCTCTCTCACCTTTATGCATGTAGATGTATGGTTGGGGCCATTCATGCAGACACTAGATGCTGTGTCTGATTTTTATTTTCTCATTGTGTGAAAATATATTTTGTGGATTTTTTCTATTGATTAATCCTGTCATTTTTTCAGGTGATATGACCATTGAAGTCCCCACACCCTGATTGTTCAGGGGGAATTCGATCTGAGTAAGGGCCCCCATACACGTGTCGGATTCCCACCGGATTCCGGCACGATCGATTCCGGGCGCGTGCACGCGAAACGATCGTGCCGGAATCGCATGCAGCCCACCTTGTCCAATCGATCAGGTCCGATCGTTCAGGGGCCCAGAATCGGATCCGACAGAGAACCAACATGTTGGTCTTTCTGATCCGATTCTGCACAGATCAGGGGGAGTTGCCATTTGTGAGGTGGACAATCGGACACGGAATCGTGCCGGAATCCGTTGGACAAGGTGGTATGCAGCGATGGATACTCTTAATTGGCCGATTGATCACACCTGCGATTCCCGGCAGAATCGCCGGAATCGATCGGATGGCTGATCGACTGGCCATGGAATCCGACACGTGTATGGCTAGCTTTAGTGGGCTGTGCTCCTACTTTCTTGGTTGTGTATGCTGTACCATAAAATAACATTTATGAAACTGAATACTTTTTTTTTCTTTTGGGACATGCCACCATAGAAGCTTACCCACCCCTCACCACCTCCAGCAAAAATCCCTTCTACATCCAATCTTAAACTAGAAGTATTTAGCCAGAGAACTACTTAAAAAAAACAATTTATGATTTAGAGTTTATCCATCCATGTGATAAATTGTTTTTCTTTTATAAAAATAAGACTTAGCCTTCAAAGCGGATAAAGAAAAGGGCAGACTGAGTGACATGTATACTATTATATTACCATCCATGATAGTTGACCTGAAATCTTCTGCTGGCAGCAAAGGATTGGTGTGTGCTGAGCAATACACCTGCAGCAGTAGAAGGGATAGTACAATTAGCTAGTAACTTCTCCCTGAGCATAAAGAACTACAGGAGAGATGTGTCTGAATCTTCCAGGCCACTGCTGCTGGAAAGTGAACTAGTCACACTACAATGACAGACTGGAGACAAATGACTGGACTCCCTGCTCTCTGCACTGTCTGCTATTTAACCCTAGAGGAATACCAGTTACAATAACTAATCTTCACAATGTTTCCAGCTCACTGGAGCCAGGTTGGGCAGGATTACTCTACAGATGAAACAGTCAGGATTTTTCCACTCTTCCAACTTGGCATATAATGTAACGTGCTCATTAGCAGAATAAACTATATATATAATCTATATTGTCTTTTTTAACACTTAAAACCCCAGATCACTGTTGAGGCTTTGTACTCCACACTCAAGCAGTATACAAATAGAAATGTATCTCAATATGAATTGGTGGGGATCAGGCAGGGCAGACTCCACTGCTTTAAATGACACACTCCATCTGTCACGGACAGCTTGTTTAAAATGTAAACTCCCTGGTGGACCTAATTTAAGTTATACAGAAAAGTTAGGCTATGTTTCCACGGCATCGAGGGCACACTCCTTGATGTTGGATGTCGACGGAGCCCATATATATCACCTGCCTCCCGCACTGGCTGGAGGTTGATGTAGTTCCCTGCGTTAACCTCTCAGCTAAAGGATCCGCTCAACACCATCTAAATAGTCAGTTCGGGAGCCAGGTAATATATATGGGCAGCCCTAGATGCTGTGGAAACATAGCCTTATTGATAGTAAGACTGCCTGCAATTGCTAAAGCCCATACACACTTAAGTTAATACTTCGACAAGATGGTCTAACACAATCTTCTCAGCTGAACATCTTAAGTTGGGCATACACAGTTCTATTTTTCAATTAGATCAGCTTAAAAAACAATCATATAAAGTTGATCATTTGAAAATCGATTCCTTTTTTTGGATCAATAGAAATTGGATCAAAAACATTTATTGAAATGGAACATAAAATAGAAGAAGATGTTGGTAAATTTCAGTCAATTGTTCAATGGATTTGTATATGATGGTACTATGGAGCATGTACACAGGGCTAAGGAATGGAAATCGATCTGTTTGGAATTTATCAAATTATGTGGTGGTAAAAGCGATACAAATGTAATACAATTGAGTCGATCAGGAAAAATCTAATTGTATATGCCCAGGCTTAAGGTGGGTTTACACGTGTAGATTTTTTCATTAGATCAACGAAGAACGTACCATTTTTCAGTTGATCTAGATCTAGAATGGGCAATTTGTTAGATGGATACATTTTGTTCGACCTCAAACTAAAAAATCGTTCGAAAGGTCATCGAACATGTTGGTAAATTTGTATCTGTCGTTATAATTTCGAATATATTTTCATTCCATATTGGCGATGAACAAACAAAAAATCTAATGTTACATTCGATAAATAAATGAACGATGTTCAACAATGACATCAAACCAAAAACCGAATTGACAATATTTCTAGAAATGAATGTAGAAAGTAAAGTATGGTACTTGGGGCTTGCTCATAGTATGAGAAAGCAGAAACATTGTCTTACTTCTTACATTTCTCTTTTGACGTCTAAAAACAGGCTGTGAGCATGACCTGACTATATTGATGAAGCTGGGCATAGATGGGCCGATTCCTGCCCGATTCTACAGCCATGCACGTGAACGCAACTGATCGGGTCGGCAACTGGTCATATTGACCAAAAATCTGCAACATGTTGGATCGCACAGTTCGAAGTAATGGCCGGCACACAAAGGGTTGACGTGTGTGATGACGTCATCATGCCTGCTAGGTTGGCTCGGCAGTCGATGGGAAATCGTCCTGTCTATGGCCAGCTTTAAAGCTTAACACCAATAAAAATTATTTTTTTTATTTCTAAAACCTCTTGGTGCCGGGCCAATTCGATGGCCAATCAACCAGGCATGATGCCGTCATCACGCACCCTTTGTGTGCTGGCATTTACTAGTAATCAGATAGGTCTAAAAATTACAGACATGTCCGTAATTCATTAGATTGATTTCAGGGCCTGATTTAAGGAAGGCACATCAAATTTGCGGCCAATTTTGCAGCAGATCGACGGTCAATCAGCGACGAAATGCGATGCAAATGGAACTGTCTATGGCCACCTTTAGATTTACACAGTCCCTACATAAGACTGGAGACTGACATTAAAGTGGATGTACACTCAATATGTAAAACTTACCTCTGAGCTGGTATGATGATGGCTTAGAGCAGTGGTTCCCAAACTGGGGGGCGGGCCCCAATTGGGGGAGCGCGAAGTTATTTCTGGGGGGCAGAGGTCCTAATACCTGTGTTTGAATAGGGAAGGGGGGCTCGATAATGTTCCTAAATAAAAACGGGGTGGCCCGGCAAAAAAATAATATACTTAGATGCTGTTCTGTAGAATCCTGAGCAATTTCATATTTATTCGCCAGGCTTTTGAGGGTTCACTCCGGGTGCAATATAGCTGCTTCTCCCAGACTTTAGCCGGACAAACACAGTTCAACTGTTCCATTCGACTGAATCTATTCCTTTTAGCTGAATCAATCGACCAACAGTAATCCAAATCGGAAAAAAAAACGATTGAGCAGTGATACGACATGTTCATATATGTCAGTTGATCGTTTAAATATCTGGCAGGTTTTCCAGGTACTTCGATTTGTATGTGATGGTGCAGTTGTTAATTGATCACATTATGTTTTTAAAATGTTTTTTTTCTGATAATTTTGGTGCACATCCTCTTTGTAATGCCTTCCACTACTGTTACATGAATTTTCCTATAAATGCCAATAAATATGACCCATTAAGTCTAGGAGAGCTGGGCTGAGTTCTTACTATATGTTGGTGAAGCAGTGTAGCCAATAGAATTAAAAGCCACTATTTACCCTCCTAATCTGCTAGACTTTGGCTCCCTATGGTAGTGAGGTCACCAGAAACATCACTAAAATGTTCCTGGGTGTCAGGTAGGGGCTTTTCTGGGTGCCCACACACACGAAACGAGCAGGGCCCGACAGACGAGCGGTGGAGAGCAGGATGGAGGGCTGCACTCCATCGCTCAGAGTATTGCCAGGCACCCTTTGTGTGCCAGTCGTAACTTTGGACGACGGTCCGTTCTTTGGCCGACAGATCCATGTGGGCACCCGCCATCCGCTAGCGATTTTGCCGCTGACCGACGTCTACCAGCGTGCATGCACATCATTTGGCAGGAAAATCATCCAGAGCACACTTCATGTATGGGGGCGTAATTGAAGCTCCATCTAGTGGCCATTTAATAGATTTACAGCTCCATAGTTCCAGACTTCAGGAACCCATTGTGTCGATTTGAATTAGAATTGTGTCTGTGTCGCAATATTCTCAAATACCCTTAGAAGTCCAGTCTTATTTTACCACTGAGATTACTTACTTCCCAATTCACTCCCACTGCAACCTTTCATTGTTTTATTAATGTTTTCTGCAGCTATTTAATTGACATAAATTCTAAACACGTAACAATAAAAAAAATTAAGAATTCTGGTAGTCTAAAAATTTAACTTTTACAGTAGATTATACATGATAAAGTGAAGTTATTTGTACAGCTATTTTAAGAGTTTAAGCTTTAATCTTAACTGGAATCTTAACCCCCCCCCCCATACCTATTTCAGCCACAAGATGCCTCCAGTCCCCAGTGGTGGGCAGAGGAAGTTGCTGCGTGTCGGACCCTGATAGCTGTGCCCTCCCGGAATACCTCTTATTTGGTATTATGCAAAGGCGCTGTAACACTGTGACAGCTACACATAACAACTACTTTTTATTCCTAAAGCTGGGCATACATGGTTAGATTTCATGCCAATTTCTTGGCAGATCGACCACGGGTGATGACGTCATCAAGCACCTGTTCCGATAATCAGCCCAGTACCCTTTGTGTGCTGGTATTTACTTTGGATGGGGTCGCTGGTCCCCATACAAAGTAATGAGATCATCCTAAGGCCGAACGATTCATGGCCTGATTTAAGGTGGGCGAGATAGATTTGCAGCTGATTTGGCAGCAAATCGATCACCGCGAGAACTCATGGTGGGCGGTCTGCGGCGAAATCGGACAGAAATCTAACTGTCTGTGCCCAACTTTATGCGTAGCGTACGTGTGATCTCCAGCTCGAAACTGTTGTAATCGAAAATTATGTAATGTCGGTTGGATGCCAACAGGTCGATCGATAGGAATGTTCACATGTCTCCATTACCGTTGAACAATTTTACGTGCAATTTAGGGTCAAATCGATCGATTGATCACTTTCTGCATGCATCGATTTGTGATCGATCAATTGGGCGATCGATTCCGGTGAAAGATCTCGTACAGAAAATCGAGACATCTATGCCCAGCTTTAGATACTTGTACAATCGACTGGCATGTCAAATCACTGCTCGATCAATTGTGTTTTGATTGATCACACCAGGATGGCAAGAATCGATTCCTGTTCAATCGACTTAAAAAGATCGTTTTTTTGGAAGACTTTTCTTCCCCTCCTATGTCATAACCTGTACCTGTATGTTATCTTGTGTGGTTTCTCAACTCTAATGTACAGTTGCCGGGCTTCTTATTGTCCAGCTGATCTATTCAGTCACTACGATGCGCTACGCTGCTGTAGGTACCAGTAAAACCCTTCATACACAATCTTACCATACAATTTCTGAACATTCAACTTTTCTTCTACCAATATCATGTAATATGAGAAGCTTTCTAAACCTTCCAATCACTATATATTCTATCAGTGAGGACCCGGCACTACATAGTTGTTGGTGGATCTAATGGAAATTGTAATCTAAAGGTGTATGGGGGGCTTAAGAGTTTATTAGGAGTTAGAGTGGCGATTAAACTTTTTTTTTCCTTTAGTTAGTTTAGTAGTTAATAAATGAATAAAAGCTAATCATAAGCAATCATTAAAGGCCTCATACACCTTACAACCTTTCCATATAATTTCTGTACGATCCATTTTGTTCTAGGACTTTTCTAAACCTTCCAATCACTATGTATTCTATCAGGGAGGACCTGGCACTACATGAAAGATCTAATGGAAATTGTATGAGTAATCTAAAGGTGTATGTGAGGGTTAAGCCTGGCATACACACGCCGATTAGCAGGCAATTTTGCCGCTGACCGACGGGCGTGCGTGCTTGCACGGTCGGCGGCAAAATCGGCTGCCAATCCAGATCCTTGTTGCCCCACAGCTCGACCGAGAACAGACATATCCGATGTTCTCTGGCCGATGTTCTCTGGCCGATGCCGGCCGATGCCATTAACTTCAATGAAGACCGGCGTCTTCATTAAAGGTAATGGCCGTCACACAAAGGGTGCCCGCCGATTTAGTCAGCCCGGGAATGCAGCGTGATGATGTCATCACGCTGCATTCCAAAGCTCATCGGAGCTCGTCTGTCGGCACCCGTCTGTGGGTGTATGGCAGGCTTTAGGTTGTTACATTTCTCACCATCATAGCTGCAACCTTCTATTGAATGACTTTAACATTCCAGTAGGCTACTTTTCGAAGCTCAGTAGAATAGGTAGTATGCTTTCCTTCATGGGCCCATTCATATTGTTATTACATCTGTAATGAATCCGTGGTAATGTATCCAGCCTGTTGAAGTATATTTTCTTGTTGACAGGAAGTGAATTTATCAAGATGCTATTAACATTTAACTTTTTCAGAGCGATAATTAATAAGTGCTATTTATGGTTTTTATAAATGTCTCCTATCGCCGCTAATCTGCTACCATTACCATCACAGGAATATGATAGTTAAATCCTACAGAGAGCCCTGTATGTTGCTGAGAACGGCACTGTGATTACAAAGACCTCTCTTTGTAATAGATTATCAAAGCTGACTCTTCTATTCCAGCGAGTATGTTTTGCTGCTGTATAAAAATGCTGACTTTAAACTTTTGCTACAGCAAGAGCGGCTGGGTGTTTTTTTTTTTTCTTCTCCCTTCGAGTTAGTACTATTGATTCCACACACCTAAGGGTCAGACATATAATCAATGCACCTAGTGACCCCTGCCTGTGTCCTGGCCTGCAGGGGTCTGAGAAACAAGCAGAGAACGCAACAATTCTTGTCTCACCTTTCCACACAACAATTCTTCACCGAGAGGAAAAAGCTGCATGCCTCAGAACTCCTTCATCTGACAGTGTGGAGAATAACAAAGTGGGATGATCAATGCCATAATCTGTGGTGCAGTACAAAGGACTGATTGCTTTAGTGCTTCTAAGAAAAAGCTGGTTGGGGATACCTTTCGCAGGGTACAATAGAGATTAATGGATTGCACCTTGAGATTTCCATTATTTACTAAGTCTTTGCAATTAACACCCCTGTTTTATTGATAAACACACATTAACCAACTTAGATTCCAGTCTAGAGATGTGTGCGCTTATTTTATTCACAACACAGTCAATATACTATAATGAAAAGACTAAAGCCCCCCATACACGTTCCGATTATTCTCCCGACCGATTTTTCATCCGATCCTGTCACCTGATTTTCACCTAAAATGTTATGGTCGGTCGGTCGGCTGGCACAAAAAATCGGAATTCGAATTATCACCGATCCATCAGCCCGACCCTATTTATTAACAGCAGATCGACCAAAAATTTACGGACAGGTCCGAATCGGTCCCGATCGGTCGGGTACATAATTCCGATTAATCTCCCGATCGATTAATCTCCCGACAACATTGGTCGGTCGGGCAAAATTCGTACGAAAAATCGGAACGTGTATGGGGGGCTTAAAGCACGAAAATGACCCTTCTCCATGTTTTTGACCAGTGTTGTTACTGAATGTATTTATTGGTTATCAAACATGCAGAAAACAGTTCAATTATGAAAACTATTACCAAGTAAAATCTTGAATACAAATCATGTCTGCCCTGTAAAGTATAAATATACCATTTAGAATCACACACAGCTAACGTGCATATCCAGTGGTAGGCTATGCATTGTGGTCAAAGTTGCTCAAAAACCCCAAAATATATATTTATCTATCCTGCTGCCCTTTGTAGGAGCCGCCATTTTACATTCAGTGTTAGCTGCAATAATGCCGGCGGATACAATATGTGTCAATGGACACAAAGTGAACGCAGAAGGGGAGGGGTGAGGGGAAATTTTTTATTTTTATTTACATATTGCTCCAATAATGTGGGGTTGGCTAGCTAGGGGGTAAGTTTGCTTGGTGGGTGTAGGTCATACCTGTCAAGTCTCCCGTTTTGGCCGGGAAAGTCACGTTTTTATGTGGCTTTCCCGGCCAAATCCCGATTTCAAGAAATCCCGGATTTCCCGAGTTCTTGAAATCGAGCTGTTCTAGCAGGGAGGGGGCCTAACTCTCCCTGCTAATGTCCCCCCTCTCACATTATAAGTACAAGCGGGTGGGACATTAGCAGGGAGAGTAACGCCCTCTCCCTGCTTGAGCAGCCAAAAGACCGGGCGGACGACGGAAGTGACGTCAATGACGTCACTTCCGGTACGTGGAACGTGGAAGAACCACGATCCATGTACCGGAAGTGACGTCACTGACGCCATTTCCTGTATGCCCCCCGGGCCTCCGACGAGGAAACTTGACACGTATGGTGTAGGTGTGCTTTAATGCTAACTGGATAAATATTCCTCCAGAGAGTAGGCATGCAGTTATACATGCCACTGACCTAGGTGCAAATCCACAAAAAAACTCAGAAAAGTATCTGCTAGACACTAACCTGGTGCGGGAGGTGTGGTTAGCATCAGGTGACGCAATTTCACTTCCTGAGGAGGGAGTCACATCAAATCACCAAACTTTCCAACCAGAAACCTTTTTTTTATATAAGGGCTAAAGGACAATCTTTCTTAAAATCCACAGCTACATCACAGTCTTTGGCTTTCCCCCTGCCCCTTGAGAATGGATCCTTGGCTACACATAAAAAGCATCCTCAGCATTTCATTAGTTGACTGGGCAGATACATCTTTGCAGTGCGTGCAGGGGTGTGTTTGGTTCAGTTTTGGTAAGTAAACTTTTTATTTATTTTTTAATACATTATATGTTTTTAGATACAAGAGCTAAAGGACTCCAATCTTTTGCAAGAACCACATCTGCATCACAGTCTTTGGTCCCCCCCCCCCCCCCCTTGGTTCAGCAAAGCACTTTGGTAGGTAAATATTATACTATTACTGAGTCTAAAGTTCACATAAAAAATTTGGAAAAAGGGAAAAAATAAACAAAGAAGATAGGAACCATATCATTTACATGCCGTGCCAATAGAGAGACAACTAAGGGATAAAGATGAGTTTAGTGAATAAAACTGTCACCCATAGCACAAGTATTTTGTTAGAATGGCGAGATGCAACTTTACAATGTTTTAGTTATTTGAAATATAAATTGAATTTCATGATTTGCTACAAAACCCCAGGAACAGGTTATGGGAAAGTCACAGCAGTGTGAGCTATTGTTATTATATTTAGCATTGAGGCTGCAGAGAGCCGATGACTGAGAATGGCCACAGATATTACAAATTAAACATCCAGCCCTCAGGACAGTCATTTGACCCAGAAGATCTGGGGATGAAATTGCAGGATATTTCTCTGGAAGCTTGGATCAAGCCATCTGAGAATTATCACCTATTTCATTTAGCACACGGTGTGGTTTTATTGGTGGGAATAGTTCCTGCTGGCAGCAATGGATATGAGGCAGAGGTATCAAGACATCAGAGACATGCAAGGATAATTCATTACACAAAGCTTGCAGGAGAATGCTGGACCTGAATCTATTTGCAGGAAATGTTAAAGAGGAACTCCACTTATCAAACACTTTATTCAGTTGTCTAATATGCAGTTAATTCTCCATTGGTCATTTCTGTTTGTTTTCTTTAAATAATCTTCATAAAATGCTCTTGGTTAGTTTTAGGTACAACAAAGTTAGGGCTTGTCTGCGTGGAAGACGCTGCTAATACATACAAGACTCGCCTGTTTCTCGGGCATGTTTTGTAGGCATCACACCTATTGTTTTAAAATGGGCATGGTAGAAGCGTGTTTGGTTACTCCATGCCTTAACCGCCCTAGTGCTCATCTTGTCCAGTGCTGTCCTGTCAGTACTGCACTGGACGATATGGGGCTGCCCGGCAATGATCGGAGCCTGGCAGGGCAAATTTACCATTCGGCAGTGCTATGGCGGCTCCGATCTAAAGAGGAGGCTGCTGCAGGAGAGCAGATCCCTCTGCCCCCCCCCCCCGGGAAGTGGCAGCGGGAGATTCAAAAGTAAATTGCACAAAAACAGTTCCCCAGATGTGCCCCTTTGCAGTTAACCCCCTCGCCCATGGTGCAATGTCACCAGGTCCATCACACCAGGGGTGCCAAAGGGAATTGTAGTGGATACAGTGATAACTGTATCCAATACAATTCAAAGTAAAAAAAAACACATTTCCAAATAAATACATTTTTTTTTATATAAACATAATATAAACGTCATTTTTTTACATAATTGTTTGTTTCGGACATTATTACTTTCAGGATGTCTACTAGACCCTTGTACCGACATATTGTGTGAAGTTACAGGCCTGCAAAAACCTAAGTCTAAGGTGCACTTGTGGTACAGAAATCTGGACCTCACAAGAGCGCTAGGGAGGCTAAACTTGGCCTGAGTGCTACATTGGGCCCGATGGACACTTGTCCATAATGGAGACATTTAGGATTCAGGTATGTGTTACTACCTGTGTTGGATTCTGGTGGTGGCTGGAACATGGAAAATAATCACTGCAACAACATTCACATCTAGGAGGAAGAAATCAAATCATGATGGCCTACAAAGGATGGTGTAAGGTTCAGGAATCAACCAATGACAGGAGTCAATTGTTAACGAACAAAACTTTATTTCCAGCAACCCAACAGGGGAGTGCCAGTAAAACTTTGAACCAGCAAACAGGTGAAATGTTCAACATTAAAGGGTGACCGCAATAGTCCCAGGGTACATAAACAGTTCAGTCCGCTGCACCCACATGGTGCCAGGGGAAGTAAGGCCAGAACTGGCCGGTACTTGCGCGATCACAGGGAGAACTCCACAGACTGGCAGGGACACCTTAACTCGGAACTCCACAGCAGCCATCGGCTGTTCTTCACGTGTCGGGGGCTCCCAGCCACCCCACTGAAGCCTTGGCAAGGGTAGAGACGGGACCATGTAACTGGGGCTTCCAGGAACAGTGCATGCTATTTCGCTGCCCCCACGCCGATCCAGACTGCGGCAGGTATATAGTCTCGGGGTTGATTGCATGACCAGTTACCCCTATTCCATCAGGTTTTCACTGAGGTAAAAGTTTAGGGAGAAAAAAAGAATTTTACAAGCACCAGTTAATGCGGATCTTCCACCTCGTAGGTTGGCACAGCCGATAAAAAGGGGAATCCGCAATTAAAAAGAAAATTGTGACAGCAAGAGGGGCAATATTTCCGAGATCGCCCCTCCCACTGTGTGACTTAGCACCGAGCCGCAACGTCATGCAGCCAAAAGTGCACTTGGGATCTGTCCCAAGTGCCCTAGCCGCTGTATGACGCCGCGGCCGCCCAGATATAATCCTGCGGTATCAGGAGATTGATGGATGCAATGCTGGGAAAGAGCATCTGATGCACACCTCTCATCAACCACAATTGCCCCCCCCCCCCCCCCCCCCCCGGCAGAATGGTCCTAAAGTAAAGTCTTTTTCTGACCCAGGTGCATCAAAATACAATTACAGCATACAGAGTGCAAAAGCCCCTGAGTGGGATCCTTGCCATTTTTATGGAAGCGGTGATGTCTTGGTAGAGGTCAGAGCCAGAACTGTCCAAACAGAAGGAAGCATAGAGTTCGCTAACTGTAGAGCTATTTGATTCTGTAAGGGAGTGTGTAAAGCTGGCCATACACCTTTAGATCTCTCTGTCAGATATCCTTTAGATCTACCAACAACTATGTAGTGTAGTGTCCTCTGCGATTGAACACAGGCAGACTCTTTTGGTAAAACAAAAAGAGATCTAAAGGAAATCTGACAGAGAAAACTGAAGGTGTATGGGGGCCCTAAGACCACAGCTTCCAGAATACCTATCAAAGTTTGCAACTACTGATGAAAGAGGAGGGCTTGTTATATATGTATTTATTGGAAGATGCAAACTTTAACCCTTTGCACGTTTTTTTTTACGTATATGAAATATTGTTAGCAGATGAAGAACTGAAAGTTCAGTTGGACTTCAATTCATGTGACAGCCTGCTACAGTGTCTACATCCATTTGTTCAACTCATATATGAAATGGAGACAGCAAAAAAGAGAGAGCTCATCTCATAAAAGAGGAACAGATCCAGCCAGCCACCAACCCGCCAGGATCACCCACAATGCAGCAATCGGTAAAGGCAAGAGGATCACTTACCGTCACACATTTATTACCAGCTGCCCAGTTAATGTACACAGACAGTTAATGAAAAGTTTTGTGAAAGTCTGTGGGCATATCTTGTGTTATCGTTTATCTTATTTGTCATGCCTTGTAAAAGGATATCGATGGGCCTCATGCCACACAGATGTCCCTACTGCTTAATCAACTGTGTGGTACGGTCAGATAATGGCTCTCTTCTCCTGAGTGACAGGTACGTTTTAGGAAGGAACAATTACTGACCTGAACCTGGATACAAATACACTAAGTCCTATTCACCGTAACATTAAATGATATCAAAACAATAAAGGTAAAAAATCACTGATCACTTAACCTATGACCCGCTAATTATAAACTGGTATTTTAAGATAATAATGAGAATAGCTCATGCATAATGTTCTGCTCTGGAGAAGTCCCAAAGCTGCAGAGCACGGCACTTTGAATGCTAAAGCTGTAGTCATAAAAGGTGCGACACGGATGAGTGCTTTGCTTTGATTGCCGCTCTGGTACATGGCGATTACTTGGGCCCATTTTAAAAAGCCCATTTGAGAATCATAGTGATGCTGCAACTATGGCATCCAGGTCTGCACCTTTGGGTGAACAGAGTGCTCTCTATTGCAGCTTCCTGGAGGGTGAAATATGTGAACTAACCTCAAATTATGATGTCATCTCTGGAATGTTTTAATTCTGAGAAGATCAAACCCCATGAAGTAGGATCCTGAGAAAGAATGTATTGAGGCAGTTTTGGTATTATGCTGCTTGTAGAATAGAGCAACACTGCCATCTACCGCCCGCTTCACAATATTCTCAATGGATGCACAGGTGACGCTGAGCCTGTTATACTGGCTAGCATGATATTCATTGGGCTATAAAACATACACTGTTCATACACTGTTCAAATAAATAAAAGGAACACAAAAACAAGACATCCTAGATCTAAATGAATGACATATTCTTATGACATACTTTGTTCTTTACATGTTTACAATGGACATCACATTTATCAACCCATGGAGGTCTGGATGTCTGTAGATGTAATGTCCTTAAAACAAGACAAAATGTGGTGCCAGATGGTCTCCTTCCACACCTGGACTAAAGCATCCTCCGACTCCTGAACAGTCTGTGGTGCAACGTGACTTGGTGGAAGGAGCGAGACATTATGTCCCAGATGTGCTCAATTCGATTCAAGTCTGGGGAACGGACAGGCTAGTCCATAGCATCAATGCCTTCATCTTGCAGGAACTGCTGACACACTCCGGCCACATGAGGTCTAGCATTGTCTTGCATTAGGAGGAACCCATGGCCAACTGCACTAGCATTTAGTCTTACAAGGGGTTTGCTTTCATCTCTGAAGAGCACAGGGCGTCAGTGGTGAATTTCCCAACCTTGGTGTTCTCTGGCAAATGCCAAATGTCCTGCATGGTGTTGGGCTGTAAGCACAACCCCCACCTGTGGACGTCGGGCCCTCATGCCAACCTCATGGAGTCTGTTTCTGACCGTTTGAGCAGACATATGCACATTCGTGACCCCCGGAGGTCATTTTGCAGGCTACTCCTGTTCCCACTTGCACAAAGGCGGAGGTCACGATCCTGATGCTGGGTTGTTGTCCTCCTATGGACTCATCCACATCTCCTGATGTACTGGTCTGTCTTCTGGTAGCACCTCCATGCTATGGACACTACACAGCTAACCTTCTTGCCCCAGCTCGCATTGATTTGCCATCCTGGATGAGCTGCACTACCTGAGCCACTGTATGGGTTGTAGACTATGTCTCACGCTACCACTAGAGTTAAAGCACCGCCAGTGTTCGAAGGTGACCTAAACATCCGCCAGAAATCATAGGAACTGAGAAGTTGTCTGGGGTCACCACCTGCAGAACCTCTCCTTTATTGGGGATGACTTGCTAATTGCCTATATTATCCACCTGTTGTCTATCCCAACAGCATGTGAAATTGATCAGTGTTGCTGATCAAGTGGACAGTTGCATTTCACAGAAGTTTGATGGACTTGGGGTTACATTGTGTTGTTTAAGTGTTCCCTTTATTTTGTTGAGTAGTGTATTTCCATACAGGAGCTGGTTATAGGGATAACAGTAATGTCCCTTCTTTGATTTGGTAGCTAAACGCCCTGAACAGAGTACACTTCCTGGAACCATGGCCTGGGTTATGAACAATTTTTTTTTCTATTAACTTTTATTTATAAAGCACCAACAATGTACATTCAATTGTGGTTTAGAGGCAACACAAGCTAACATACAGGCACAGACACAGGAGAACAGGACCCTGGCCAATGTTGGGGTTGGGGATTTGTTGTCCATAGGCTATATTCCAGCATAGGCGATCAGCCGTGGGACAGACACGATTGACCATAAAATCTTCATCCACGATAAAAAAAAAAATTCGCCCCCATTGTAAAAAAGAATTGCGTCCATTCATGTCTATGGGCGCAATCAGCAAAAGAAATCACCGCCGCTCGTGATCAGGATGCAGGGAGTCACGATTCTGATCAAGGGTCTGATCACGCCCATTTGTGGAGTGGGGAGAAGTCCATTCAACTGAATGGATGCGATCAATGGGGATTACCGTGTGCGATTAAAGTCGTGAACATAGGGGAACATTAGGGGAACATAGCCTAAAAGGGGTCAAATTGTTGAGAAACTTGAAGGTGGAGTAGAGATGGTCGAATTTTTTGACTACCTGACTTTGTGAGCTGATTGCAAAGCCTGTGAATACGGTATCATCACCAAAATTGCTGGAGATGTAGAAAAGGGTTGTATGAACATTGGGGGAAAGAGTTTTGCTCTAGCACATGTCGTTTTTGCATAAATTAAGTTAAAAATCAAAGTTGAAATCCAATTTCTAAATTTTTACTTGACTTTGAACCTAATTTGTGCAAAAACCCTTTGGTGTTAGAACAATACTTTTTTGTAGTATACCCTCAACCCTTCTCTACATCTCCAGCAAGTTTGGTGATGATACCTTGTTCAGGGGCTTTGCAATTAACTTGAAATCCGAAATAGTCTAAATGGTCAAATATTTTCTTTAAAAAGTTCGACCCTCTCCCTAATATTGAGGGGATCTGAAAAGGCTGGACCTTCCAAATGAGTATATGTCGCCCTATATATTTATCTTCTTCAGGGCAAGTTCTCTTCTTTGTGGAACTCTTGAAATGGATGGAAATAGAAAGCAACATTTGTCATTTTAAATGCTATGTACACAATTACATTTAACAAATGTTACCTTTTCTTTTCCCTGGGGATTATAGGGGGTGACCAGTCTACAGCCTCTACCCCAGGCCCCTTAGAGCCGTGATGGCAAACCTATGGTACTGGGTGCCAGAGGTGGCGCTCGGACTCCTCTCTGTGGGCATGTGAGCTGCCAGCCAGTACAGGCTAAAAGTGAAGAACTGCAGCCTATTGGCTCTCAATGCATTCGGTTCTCTTTCCCTTACTTCTAATTTCACACAGTGCCCTATACCCTTCCCTAGCATTGCCAGCCAATCAGAAGCCGGGGAAGGGAGGGCTAATAACCCTGAGTTATAGCTGCATGTAATTACAAGCTATCCTAGATGGATTATTATATTATTTTTTACAAGACAACAGTGATGACAGTCTGCATCAATATATGTGTATAAATAGATACTGACGATCCTGCCATACATTATCCTTCAGCAACTTATTTTCATAGGGTGACAATGTGTGTAACAGGTACAATTCACTAAAGCAAATCATTTATGACCCAGATATGATTTTTTATATATTTACCGCATTTTTCAGACCATAAGACACACTTTTTCACCCCCAAAATGGGGGGGGGGGGGGGGGGGGTGCCTGCGTTTTATGATCGCAGTGAGCGGCCCTTGGCTTCCCACCAGCTGTCCCGGCACAGAAATTAGCCAGGGAGCTGGAGGTTGAGAGATGCCAGCCAATGTCCGGCTCTCCTATCTGAACTGTGTAATTGCTTATGCCAACAGAGCCCTGCTGGCATAAGCAATGAAGAGAGAGATAGATGAACTGCCATCTATCCCTCCCTCCCTCTGTGGAAACTGCAGTCACTCTACAGCTCCCATGGACACAGGCAGCCAGGGAGGGAGAGCAGAGGAGAGCTGACTGTGCAGCCCGGCCCCCTTCCTCCCGATCAGTGTGGAGAATGACGTGATATGCTGAGAGTGCACTGCTGCTAGTGATATCTACTGGCTGAATTTGATATTGCATTCATTTAATTCATTGCATTAACCCAATTGATGTGAAAACTTAAATATATTAAAGTTTTTTTTCTGGTTTTCCTGCCCTAAAAACTGGGTTCGTCTTATGGTCCGATGCATGTTATAGTTAGTGATGGACCGAACTGTTCGCGGCGAACTTCGCATGTTCGCGTTCGCCCCATGTTCG
>CM070034.1:129279241-129299346 GCA_036250615.1 Ptychadena robeensis | reverse complement strand
TCCCTTTGTTTTTTAAAATTCGCCTCCCATTGAAGTCAATGGCGGGTTCGCGGGTTCGCGCCATCACTAGTTATAGTCTGAAAAATACGGTCTATTAGAGATATAAAGAAAGAAATGTGTGTGTGTAGTTCAGGTTATATTGCCATGCCGGCACTTTGAGATAAATCATTTGGTTTTGGGTTTCAGTTTGGGCACTTGGCCTCTAAAAGGTTCCCCATTACTGCCTTAGAGTAATAAAATGGATGTTTGTGCCTTTTGTACAGCAAGAAACACATACAAAAATCTCATAATATATTGTTACCCCCAAGGCTACGACTACTTTAACACATTAAAGGTCTAACTCAAAATATTCTATAAATATGCAGCGTCTTAGCTTCCCGGACACGTTTCATTTATATTGCCTTGCTCTGGCATACTAACATTAAACAGGGTAAAACAGAAAAATAAATATTTGGAGGATTTCTATTCTATTCTAGAAATCTTTGTTCTTCGTGCGATCTTGCCAATTGTTCCAGGTTCTACCTCTTTGGCATCATAGAAATCAGCTGAAAATCGAATGCTCAAACTTTAAATTCTGCCATAAAAAAACCCCAAATCAATCTGTCGACATGTCCGTAATGTTTAGATTGATCTTCTTACTTGACTACTACTGACCAGCGTCCCCCTCCAATGTAAGTGCTGGCACACAAAGGGTGCGTGGATGATTCTCCTCACCACCAGCGTCAATCCCACGGTCGATATGCTGCGAGATCATCAAAAAATCTACACGCGTGTGGGGGATTTAGGAAGGGAATTGATGGGTTTTAAATTCATCACACTGTGTGATGTGTACAGGACCACTGGCACAGGTCATGCAAGACTGAAACATTTCCTCTGTCAGGATGTACTGCCATCAGGTGTATAGGTTGCTGTGCAATTTCTGTTTTAGGGTCCTAGATTCTGGAATGGGAGGGAAAGAACTGGGTGGAACTTCCAATTTCAATTCCAATTTTCCAACACTCTGGGAATTTACACCTGCTCGGTATAAGCAAAGTAGCCAGGTGTATCTCCACAAAGAGAGTTGAGACCACTCAGTCAGGGCACCTAGTCAGATTGGAAGCACTGTGCTGTTGGACCAGTGGGCATGGGCACACAAGAAGTGTGGGGCCCAGGCCTGTGACGGGTGTCAGACCAGATGGAAAGAAAAATGATTTGTGTTGTGTTGTGTGTTGATTGTGAGCTGGCAACAGGACTGTGAAAGGCTTAGGCCCCCCCATACACCTTTAGATCACTCCATACAATTTCCCTTAGATCTACCAACAACTATGTAGTGCCGGGTCCTCCCTGATAGAATACATAGTGATTGGAAGGGTTAGAAAGCTCCTCATATTACATGGTTTTGGTAAAAGAAAAGTTGATTGCACAGAAATTGTATGGTAAGATTGTAAGGCGTATGGGGGCCTTTAGGCTCTACTGTGTTTTGTCAAAGACGTAGTGGAGAATAACATGTTTTTTTGTATTGAAAATGTATTTAAAGCTGGGAATAGACGGGACAGTTTCCCGTCGATACCCGACCTAGCGGGCGTGATGACGTCATCACGCACGCCCTCTAGTGCAGAGAATCGTCTGGCACTTCGAACTAATGGGATCGGATCAAAATTATCCGTCATGTCGGATCACTGTGCGATCCGACATGACAGCTGATTTTAGTTCAATCCTGCAAGTTGGCACACCTGATTCCTTGTCAACCTAAACCCGATCAGAGGTGGGAACGTGCGTGGCATCCGATTGGCGGGTCGGGCAGGAATCGGCACGTCTATGCCCAGCTTCATTCATACACACATTATATAAAAACAACATCGCTCAGAGGCACAGCGCAGAAGCACTACATCAGCACAGCACAGCCCACCCACAAATAAATAAATATTATTATACTGACACCACTATGTGAGGTGCAATGCCTGACTTACAGTGACAGAGAAATCTCCAGACCCACACGTTCTACATGATTCTCCATGCATCTATACACATTACTATACAGTTATCTATACGATACTACACTGCATTTACTATACATTACACTGCATCATACTTTAAAAAAGTATACATAAACAAGCAATGGGTGTGATGGGGGAAGGGAAGGAGGGTGCAGGGGGGGGGCCCAAATACGTTCTGCATGTAGGGACACAGCCAGAAAAGATGCAAAGCAGTCTCCTCCTCAGTGATACACCGGGGGCAGTACATGTTCCAGGCAAGCATGAAGGCCCTGAGAGGTAATCCCCTCTTGGACATCCAGTCCTTGTGGCTGTTTGTAAGCCTCCACGATTAAATGTTCTGCCAGACATACTGGCAGGTGGCGGAGGGTAGGCGAGGGACAGGCTCCATCCTGTATCTGTGTGTTATCTTGTGTTGCATCTCAACTCTTATTTAATGTTCAGCACTGCGTAATATGTTGGTGCTATATACTCATGGGCCACTTTATTAGGCACACCTGTCCAACTTCTTGTTGACACAAATTACTGATCAGCCAATTACATAGTGGCAACTCAATGCATTTATGCATGTTGGCATGGTCATGACCAACCGCTGCAGTTCAAACTGAGCTTCATAATGGGGAAGAAAGGTGATTTACGTGACTTTGAATGTGGCATGGTTGTTGGTGCCAGACGGGCTGGTTTGAGTATTTCAGAAACTGCTGATCTTCTGGGATTGTCACGCACAACTATCTCTAGGGTTTACAGAGAATGGTCCGAAAAAGGGAAAACATCCAGTGAGCAGCAGTTCTGTGGGTGCCAGAGGTCAGAGGAGAATGGTCAGAGTGGTTCGAGCTGAGAGAAAGACAACAGTAACTGAAATAACCACTTGTTACAACCAAGGTATGCAGAAGAGCATCTCTGAATGCACAACATGCCGAACCTTGAGGCAAATGGGCTACAGCAGCAGAAGACCACACCGGGTGCCACTCCTGTCAGCTAAGTACAGAAAACTGAGACTACAATTCGCACAGGCTCACCAAAATTGGACAATAGAGGATTGGAAAAATGTTGCCTGGTCTGATGATTTCTGAATTCAGAATTTGACGTCAACCACATGGATCCATCCTGCCTTTTATCAACGGTTCAGGCTGGTGGTGTCATTCGGGGTGTGGGGCACATTTTCTTGGCACACTTTGGGCCCTTTAGTAGTAATTGATCATCGTTGCTACGCCACAGCCTACCTAAGTATTGTTGCTGACCATGTCTATCCCTTTATGACCACAGCGTACCCATCTTCTGATGCCTACTTCCAGCAGGATAATGCACCATGTCATAAAGCATCTCAGACTGGTTTCTTGAACATCAACAACTCAAATAGCCTCCACAGTCACCAGATCCCAATCCAATAGAGCACCTTTGGGATGTGGTGGAACGGGAGATTTACATCATGGATGTGCAGGCGACAAATCTGCAGCAACTGTGTGATGCTATCGTGTCAATATGGACCAATGTCTCCCAGGAATGTTTCCAGTACTGTGTTGCCACGAAGGATGAAGGCAGTTATGAAGGCAATGCTTTATCAAAGCTGGTTGGGAGAAGAGTAAAACATGCTTGAGTACAATAGGGAATGTTGAAAGATATAGTTGTCCAGCCAGTGGCAGTGTACTCTGGCAGACATAACTACAACACTCTTTTTTCTGCCCCACACCACTCCATATGCAGACACATACATACAACACACAATAAAAGACAGGAATATACATACATACATACAATCTAGTAACTTACTATTTTCTTTTCCACTCTGCATCCAGTGCAAGAAAGAAGGTTGGCTGTGTGCACTCAGGAGGAGGGGCAGCACGGAGATGCAAAGCAGAGCTAAGCCTCTGGGCTGCTTACTCTGCTTGTACTCTAGAAAATGTGCAGACATTTTACACAGATTTGGGGGGCTAAAAGTGCATCTTATTTTGTGAGAAATGTATTATTGAGTCACTTTCTGCTCTAATACATCCCAAAGAAATCCAATCAGGTTGAGGTCCCATCCTTTTAGAAATGTAAAAGCAGTCTGCATGTTCTGGTATAAATTAGAGACCACTGAAAAAATGGTACGTGTCTCATCTTTTATCTTATATAAGTGAGAGCATTGAGCTCAACAGTTTTGCCTTTGTTTTTTAGGAACTAAAATTTCTCCATATTTACACATAAAAATATAGTTATTTAAACCATAATTTTGTCAGAAATAGCATTACATCCAAAAAGTTTGGAGAACTTTTAATAGTTAAATGAAAATAAACACCCTGTTCACTCTTAACCTCCCTAGCGCACTGCTGAGGTCCAGATTTCTGTACCAAAAGTGCACCATAGACTTCAATGGTAATTTTTTCTTTATGTTGTAGGTCTGTAACTTCCCAAAATCTGTCCGTACAAGGGTCTAATAGACATCCTGAATATAATAATGTTTGAAACACACAATTATGTCAAATAATTTTTTTTAAATAATAATATTAATGAGAAAACACAAAAATCAGGCACAAAGCTATGCTACTATGTACTAAATCTCGCCCAAATAAAGTCTCTGGTGCCCCACATGTGCCCACTTGCAGTTAACCGTCTCTAACCTGGTGTGATGGATGTGGTAAAATCAAACCAGGGAAGAGAGGGTTACTGCAAGTGGGCACATCTGAGGCACCAGAGACTTTATTTGGGCGAGATTTCTTACATAGATGTACATTGAAAGCAGTTTTCTACATAGAAAACTGATTTCGTGCTATTCACTTTCAAATTTCCCGCCACCTCACCCGAAGGGGGGGGGGGGGGGGGAGAGACCGAGGATCCAGCTGGCACCATGTCGCATCGGGGACACCGGGACAGCGCAAAACTGTAAGTATGAGCTGCCGGAGCCCCGATGTGTACTGGATGGCACCATCTCGTGCAGTGCTATACTAGCAGTAGCAGCGCAGGACAAAATGGTGCCGTCCCGACCGCTAGGGCGGTTAAACAAAATGGCAATAAAGGTTTCACAAAAAATAAAAAATAAATCATCAGTATTTGGTGGGATAACCCTGATTTGCATCATGCTTGGTTTGGCTAGGAAGGGGGCACGCACGCTCATGGTGGTTTGTCATCCCCACCATTACCAGACTCTAAGTCTAAAGGGGGTCTGGTATGAGCTTGAACTGGGGGCCTTGCTCAATTTTTGGACCCCTTTTCCAGGACTGCCAGTATAATAAGGGGACCTTGTTGTAAAATAGGAGGGGACTCCATATCAGCTTATATATCAACACAATAGCAATATATTACAATTCCCTGTAAACATGCAATATTGTATGCATGCACGAAGGTGTTATGCATTTTTTAGCACTTGTATATGCATGTGTAATTGCAGAAAAAATGCAAACTCAGAACACTAGGCCAGTGTGAACCTAGCCTAACTATGTGTTAAGCCTGTGTGATTTGATGGGGTGTCCTGATTTTTTCCACACAGAAATTACATTTTAGTAGATTCTGCAGTTTTTGGCCTTGACTCCACTATGAGTTAAAAGCCTGTGTTTGATGTACGTCAAACACAGGGATGTTGAAGCATCCATTGAAAGTCAATGGATGTGTCTACACATCCGTTGCGGTGATCCGTCAGAGCACTGCGTTGACATAAACACAATGTAAGCCATCACAAGTATGGGTGCGTTGAAACACCCATAGATAATGAATTGAGTCCTTTGAAACGCAATAGTATGCGCTGCTCGATCATTGATCAATCCATTCATGGAGGAAAATGAAAAAACAGATATGTCACAAATGCATCCCTTAAAGCAGTGGTTCCCAAACTGGGTGGTGGGAAGGTATTCCGGAGGGGTGCGGGCCCTCATTCTTAACCTGTGTTTGAGTGGGGAGGGGGAGCTCCATAATGTTCCTAAAACAGAAAAGGGGGGTCCTGCAAGGAAAGTTTGGGAATCACTGCCTTAAAGCATCCCTGACGCATTCCCTATCACATGGGTTGTGTATATTGGATGGATTTATTGCATTTGGATGGACTTAACGCATTGTGGAGTCAATGTCTTACTGTTATATTGCTAGAATCTCTCACACTAAAAATGGGACTAAATGTCCAAGAATATTGTTTACATTATCGTATATACACTATACCAGATGCCCCCTGATAGGGATTGTATGTTTGTTTTTATGTTTGGGTTTATCTGTATGTTAATCAGAACAGATATGTTATTTTTATAAATACATCACTGAAAAGTTTTCTATTTTTCCAAACCCTCAGCCCCAAAAATATTCTACTATTGAACCACTAGAGGTCAGTATGTAACCATGTAAGGGACGGAGCAAGAACATTTTCTGTTGTAGATGTCATTGCAAATTCTTTTTTTATCAAGCTGCCAAAATGTCTTATCATAAACTTGCCTGCTCAGCTCAGAAACTGCCAGCTCATTAAGATAAAAACCGATTATATGAAAGTATACATATAATGATCACTCAACCTAAAACACAGCTAATTGCGGTTTTCCTCTTATGGCATACGGTGCATCCAGAAAGTATTTACAGTTGTTTCCACATTTTGTTATGTTACGGCCTTATTCCAAAATGGAAAAATTTTTCATTCTACACACAACACCCCATAATGACATAAAAAAGTTTACCTAAGGTTTTGGCAAATTTATAAAAAAAATTAGAAAACAAAGTATTCACAGCCTTTGCCCTGGAGCTCAAAATGGAGCAGAGGTGCATCCTGTTTCCCCATATCATCCATGCCGCCCCTTTTACACCAGCTGCGCTGTGCTTGCAGTTGCGTTTTTTTTTTAACATATGCAGGAGCATGGCCATTACCCATAAGCGGCAAACAAAAGGCATTTATTTTCCAGTGCACTGTGCTTGCGTCCCCCATACATGTGTATGGGAGATACTTGCGCCTGCAAAAATGAGGGATGCAGGGCGTTGTCAGTAAGGCCCTAGCTGTGCTGCGGTACTATATTGCAATGCAGCTAGTGTGAACGAGTCCTCAGATGTTTCTGCAGCTTAATTGGAGTCTACCGGTAAATTCAGATGATTGGACATGATTTGGTGAAGGTTACAGGGAAAATAGTTTGACGATCCCAATGAGCAGTGGCCGCCATCATGGCCAGCCATCTAAACTGAGTGATCAGGGGAGAAGGGCATTGAGCTAGGTATACACGGTTCGATTTTAGCATTCGATCGACCTAAAACGATCAAGGTTTACATTGATCGGACTTAAATTGTATACATGGTTCGGCGGAAATTGTCGAGTACCAATCAAAACATCGATCGAAATATGATCGGATATGTTGGAAAATTTCCGTAGATTGTGCAACAATCAAACTAAAATCGTAGCATTTTGCTTGTTGGTCGGGTAGATTGTATTGGATGAACTCATTTATATATGATTCTTTTATGAGTTTTTTGAATAAACTAAAATCAGCGATTTTGGTCATATTACGATCTTATTATGATCATACTCTTATTATGATCATGTGGTGCTACTTTGGATTCGATTTTGATCGGTGTCCGATGAAAAAGATCTAAAATTTAATCGAAAATCAATCGTTCTAAAATGGAACCGTGTATGCCTAGCTTTAGTCAGGGAGGTGATCAAGAACCTGAAGGTCACTCTGTCAGATCTCCAGAGAGAGGAGAACCTTCCAAAAGGACAAACATCTCTGCAGCAATCCACAGTAGAGTGGCCAGATGAAGCCACTCCTTAGTAAAACGCACATGTCAGTCCCCCCTGGAGTTTGCCAAATAGCACATGAAGAACTCTCAGAACCATGAGAAACAAAACTCTCTAGTTTGGTAAAACAAAGATTGATTTGGTGTGGTGTGAATGCCAGGGGTTGTGTTTGGAGTAAACCAGGCACCTCTCATCACCAGGTCAATACCATCCCTACAGTGAAGCATGGTGGGGGCAGCATTATGATGTGGGGAGACTAGTCAGGATAAAGAGAAAGATGACTGCAGCAATGTAGAGACATCCTGGATGAAAACCTGCTCCAGAGCAGACTGCGGTAACACAGCCAAGATTTCAAAGGAGTGGCTTCAGGACAACTCTGTGAATGTCCTTGGGTGTCCAAGCCAGAGCCCAGACTTGAATCCCATTGAACTTCTCTGGAGATCTTAAAATGTCTGTGTACCAATGCCTCCCATCCAACCTGATAGAGCTTGAGAGGGTTCTGCAAAGAGGAATGGGTGAAACTGGCCAAGCTTGTGGCATCATATTCAAAAAGACTTGAGGCTGTAATTGCTGCCAAAGGGGCATCAATAATGTAATGAGCAAAGGCTGTGATAACACATGTGAGTTTTTTTTTATTTTAATAAATTTGCCAAAAACCTCAAGTAAACTTTTTTCATGTTGTCATTATTATGGGTGTTTTGTGTAGAATTCAGAGGAAAAAACAAATGTAATCACTTTTTGCAATAAGGCTGTAACAAAACAAAATGTGGGAAAAGCTCTGTGCTGTTAATACTTTCTGGATGCACTGTAAAAGTATTGGGACACCTGTCCCATTTGTATATATGGAGTTGAACCCCCATTTTGCAGCTCTCCGGTCTTCCACTTCTAGTTTAGGATTCCAGTTTAAGATTCTTATGGGGATTTCCAGAAAAGCATTTGTCAGGTCAGAGACTGATGTTGGATGAGAGCACTTTGCTTGTCTGGATACAGCTGCTTGGCCATTTAAACGCATTCAATGATGATTTCAGGGCCCCTTTGACACTGTCAAAACAGCGCACCACAAAGTATATAAACAACACATGTGTTAGGGGTACCACACAAGTGGGCCTAAACTCCAGAATAGGGAGTGAGTTGGTTTATAACAGCTTAGAAACACTTGTTTTGTGATTATATTTGATGGCACATGACACAAAGTAATCACAACTTTCATATGAAGTGACCACTAACATTTACTTTCTTAGAAAAACTGAATTTATGTGATTAACCCTTAAGGCTGCAAGGATAGTCAAGTGGGTTTGAGTTTCACAAGCATTTTTCTAGCAAACATCTGCAAGTACATAGGCAAAACTATACATACACTATACAACATTTGTGCGTTCTCTTTTTGTCTATTGTAATATATTTCTAATTCTAATATATTTTAGAAAATTAACCTGCTACAATTTTTACAAAATGAATTGCTAGTTGTACCAAATGAAGGGGTAAACACATGACTTTTTATGTAGATACCTAGCATTCAGTGCCACTGGTAACATATTACACCCTGCAGCAGGTTAGATATAGTCCATCTCTTACTCCACGTATTTCATTTACCAATTCTTTCAGTTATGGAGGTTGGCGATCATACAGTCAGGTCCATAAATATTGGGACATCGACACAATCCTATAATATCTGGCTCTATAAATTCCTTAATGTGGAAGTACGTATATAGCTCTAACAATAACTAAACAATATGAAAGATTGACTTGCCTCTGAGCTGTTATGATAGTGTCATAGCGCTCCACAATCCCCAAAAAATATACACACCTGTTGCCTGCAATTATATGAAAGATTCCATTATTATTAAATATTTATAACTCCAGCTGCAATATCGTGAGTAGCCACTGGGGGCATTTATAATGATTTTCTATGGGAAAATACTTCCATTCAGTTTAATGAACAGCCAAGATGAGAGATTTACCCGTCTATCTCTGTACTGACTGTGCAGAGGCACAAAACAGGCAGAGAGGAGGAGCTGCAGAGGTTCTTCTTAAATTACTCCTTAGTTTTTTTTTTATGAATACCTGCCTACTATGGTAACTTTCTAGTGCAGTTCATGAAATGACTAATTTATGGTGGTAGGTCTGCTTTAAAACTCAGCAAGTCATAAACAGCCACATGATAAAAGAAAAAGTCCTACAGAAATATAAGTAGATACAGTGCTATTTTACAACTGAATTTCTTATTAGTCTGATTTACAAGTAAAAGAAATGACACCAGTAATGTGTATCACGGCATTTCATTTTAATTACAAATTAAAATATATTATGTTTGTAATAATTTATTTTTATTATAATAAATTACACCACAAAGTTAATATTTAGTGCAGCACTCCCTGAGTTGTATGATTCCTGTTATAATATGGAAGAATCGGCAGTCACCAGACCCAACAAGAAGGAAACTATTTAAAGTGCCTTGAGGTGAAAAGATATAGAAGTGTTCTGTCTCCTCCGCCAGACTGCTTAATCACCATATTGCATATTATTCATATTGAGAGAATGGTACCCTGAGTTAGACCTCATAGTATGGATTTCAAGTGTTACTTGCACAGAGGTGGAGGAAATTATTGGGACACAGAGATATAGAGCAATAATACACCACTACTGTATGCTTCAGGCATAACCCTTAAATCTTAGGATAATTTCCTATACTCATTTTTCAAAGCTTTACCCCTTCTCATCTTCCCTCTCTTCCTCAACCATGTTCTTTTGTTCTGGATCTTCTTCTTGCGGTTGAGTAGTTCAGTTGGGAAGTCAATGCGATCATCTAAAGAGAAAATAAAACTTTCTTTGCCTGAAAGATGCTCAGTCTGCCCATCAGGCATGGCCATTTCCTCTTCTGTGGCTTCTAGAGCTTTCAGAGCTGGATGCTCCATATTCTACAACACAAATCATCATGGAGTTAATAGAGAATGTACCTGGTGATATGTATAATGTAAACAGCATGACATTTCAATAATGTGATGATTCAAGTAAAAGAGGCGTGGTGAACAACCATTACCATTACCTTTTCTGAACTACCATATATAGAGAGAGAATGTTTTAGATCTGAATGTCAAAATGCCGCTAGAATCATCTTTGCTTTATATTCAGGTAAATATGTATTTCTGGCTAACAAAAATTTATTTTTTATATAAAAAATTACAATGCTAAGAAACATGCAACGTTACCACATCAGAAACGACTTTATTTGTTACTTCTTTCACTTTGAGGACCTAGATATCTTACAATGTTAAAACACTTTGTTTAAGTTGGGAAAATTTTTATAGATTGTTGCAGTATCCAGCATGACCTTGTCCTGTAGCTTACTGTGCTGCAGACCAGTCACTGCCGTCCTTTCTTTTTGTTCAGGGTCACTGGTCTTGTATCTGACCCCCTCCTTCTACACGCAGCCTATAGAGGTTGGGCTTGCCAGGCCCCTCTCACATACCATATGTAGCACAGTTACAATATCACTGCTGCTTTTTTAAGGCAATAACTGGTGGAAGACATATTTATCTGTCCTAGAGTGGCCCTTTAACCTTAAAGGAAAAATTTTGGTACAAAGGTACGATGGTAAACTACGGTAAATCTATACAAACTGCACTACCAAGATCCAATACGTCCATCTGATTTGCATCCATTTGAGGAGCACAGGACTCGGAAAATTAACGGCAAATAACATGTCATGTAAATATTTGTATGAAATAAATTACATTTATAAAAATAGATCAATGATTTATTTCATACTTGTTTAACCTCCTTGGCGTTATGCCCGAACCCAGTCCATGTACAGTTTCTTCATAAAAGAAACTCTGCCCTTGCCGGAGAACACACTGTTGCTGTGGGAGCCTGCAGCGACCGATTTCGCCACAGCGCCCTTGGTGCCACAGGCGTCCATTGATGACGCCGAAGGGGCGTGCCATAGACCTCCATGTAAATGGAGGCAGTGTTGCTTCCCCCGAAGCGAAGCCGCGATCGCCCTTATGTCGCAAAAACGCAGTAAAGCCCAGGAGGTTAATATTTACATGACATGTTATGTGCCGTTAAAATCCCAGAGCCTGTGCTCCTCAAATGGACTCAATTCAGATGGACATATCGTCCATTGATAGTGCAGTGTGCATGGAATACTGTTTGGATGTTGGCACTGAAGACAGGGAGGGCAGCCCCCCTTTATTGTTGAATACAGTGAATCTATGTTGAAGTGTTCCTGTCATTCATATACTGAACTCAACAGCTTAAGTGGACTGGTTCCATAGTTGTGCTTTGTATCTCAGTATAAGAACCATCACCTAATGAACTGGAAGTCTCCTTATATACATTCTAAAAAATAAAGAACTTACCACTGAGGTCTCTCCAAGCTGAATCCGGAGCCATATATTGATTCTCTGGCACCAGTCTCCAGGAGGATCAACTTCCCATAGGCGGTCCTGTTCTTTAGGATTGTCCATAAGAAATCTTCCACAAACTTAGACAAAAAACATCTGATCAGTTACTGTGCCAACAAATCCACTTTTCAGAAAAACTTCTTCAGCCCAATTACATTAGAAGGATTGATTCTGAATTTTCAGGTTTTTGTTGGGGAAATTACACATTGAATGTAGCCACTTCCAGGGGGATCCAATCACATACCAATGTTCAGTACACTAAACAAAAATTCTCTTTTACAGAGCGGACAATAGCTTAAGTATATCATAATAAAATCTTTTAATGGCATGAAACCAACAAAATCCCTTTAAAAACACTCTATACATGCATGCGATACATGCTTTATTTAATGTAATAATTTTGTTCATAAACTAGAATCAAAGCAAGATGGAGAATCATTGACAAACCATTGGCCACTACACTGCTACAAAGGTTTGCTATTTTGTATTGCCAAGGTACTATAGGAACTATAAGATGAACAACTTACCCATGAGCAGCTATTTACATATGGGAGGAGATATGTAGAGTCTGTGTCACAAAATGTATTTATTTCAATGCAGAATGTTTATGTAAATCCACAACTCATCATATCTAATTGTAAAATGTCTTTCTCCATAAGCTGGTCAGTGTGTTCAGAGAATGGGTACTGCTAATGCACGAAAGATTTCTTTTTGGCAGTGGCTTTTTGGCTTGGCTGGAGGGAATGGAACACATTTCTGCCTCCTGGGATGCAGAGCTATTACACCCAGGGTGGATGAGACAAAAAATGCAGGGACACTTTCCTATTGATTTTAATGGTAAAAAAGGGTGTCTTATAGTATGATAAAAACGGTATATGAAAAAAGCTTTTAATGCACTTGAACCTGTTGATGCTACAAACTACATTATCAATGTAATAACTGTGCCAAGGCACATAAGATAGAAATATTTTTTTCTGGCTGTTAGTGTTAACAGGTTATAATACAGTGGTGCCAACTTTAGTTCAAATTTTTTTCTATTAGCTTTACTTACCATGATACATATCTGAAGAGATTGGAAAGCTGATACCCAAAGCAGCTTCTTGGGCAAACGTGTGGCAGAAATCTTGTAACATAGTAGTTCCAAAACCATGTTTCCTCCATTTTTTTTGCACGTAGATTGTATCCAGCACTGGTAGCATGTAACACTGACTACTTCGATCACATAGACTCCCTAGGGAAAGGTGGTACAATGAACACAGAAAGAAGGCGAGTTTGTGCATCTAGTAAAGAATAGCGGTGTGTTGAGTAGAAGAGTAATTTTCCTATGTATAAAAATATTCAGCATATTGAAGTTATGAATGTCTTACAATATTCACTCACACAACTTCACAAAATAGGGAATTCGGAGGATGTTAAAAATAAACTTTGGTTTATTTTCTCTGCATCTATTAGATTATTTAATCCAATTATGGATTCATTGAAGAACAAATAACTTTATTTTTGCAAAGTATCAGACTTGATATCGGCTCCTTATATGAAGTACAGTAATACTCAGACTGGGAGAGGAAGAGCCAGTGTCAGCCAATCATGCTCTACTCACTGCACAGTACCTGCAATCTACCACTCATACAAAGCAAAGCAATGACCTCATTTGTACCAACTGTGCCAACTTACAAGCTGCGACCTGTCTCCTAGAACATAGATGTGGGACACATGAGCATTAAGAACTTGTCTATGCTGGGAAGAGTGTCTGGATCACAAAACTGGCTGAACAGTAATAGGTATTTAGTCCTTTACCGGAAAGGTTTAGGTTCAACCCAAATTAAACTAACTCTCTAAAGCCCCCCATACACCTTAAGATCAATCCATACAATTTCCATTAGATCTGCCAACAACTGTGTAGTATAGCGGCCTCCCTGATAGAATACACAGTGATTGGAAGGATTGGAAAGGTCCTTGTATTACGTGGTAGAACAAAATTTGATTGTACAGAAATTGTATGGAAAAATGGTAAGGTGTATGGGGGCCTTAACATGATATATTATTATATATGTCAAATGTACACACAAAAATTATTTTATATGACTGGTGGTCATCTGGCTTTAATTAAAGACACAATAAAGTGTTCCTTAATAGGCAAAGATATGTTTTTAAGACAAAGGTGCAAAACTACATCAAATATAGAATAGTCCTAAAACTATATTGTTGTTCATATTATGGTCATTTGGGGGGGGGGGGGGGGGGGGGGGGGGTGTTGCATATATACTGTGTTACCCCCTTGGGGCTTAGAATATTTAGCCATTTAAGGGGTTAAGTATTGTGAGCTGGCTGTGAGGTCACATCCAGAATGCTGCAGCAAGTCAGCACACTCAGTATATTGTCAAAACACACAGTGGATGTTGTCACCTCGGCCTGATGAGACAGTCAACAGGAGGTAATTATTTCTGCTGCTTTAATGCTGGCCTTGGCACAGGAGAGGCCAGAGGAGGCCTCGCTGCCAAAAAATGACCCTGTTTGTGAAAAACACTGACACCACCAAGCAAGAATGCAGCCCCAGCCGCTCACAAACAATGTTTTGCAAGCTGACATCTCGCTGTAGACTCAGGGTAAACATGTCATTATTAGACAACAGGGGTCACTTAAACATCATTAAGTACTGGCACATTTCATCAGGAAAGAGCTGCCACTGGCCAGAGATTTTGGTTCCCTTACATAACACCAGAACTTTAAATACTTAAAGCCTGGCAATAACCAAAGCCTAACACGTTAGCACATCATCTCTGGGGATGCTTTTCATTTTATAGAATATGTACATTTTATTGCACCAATTGTCAAGAATGATATATTCAGCTTGAGCAGTGGTTCCCAAACTTTCCTTGCAGGGCCCCCCTTTTCTATTTAGGAACATAGTTTTGCCCCCTCCCTATTCACTCCTGTAAAAACTAAATGCGATATTACCACCAATACTGTTCAGCTAAAGCTACGGACACACATTTAATTTTGATTGTTGGGAATTATCTTTTTTGATTTGGTTTTGCACATGTAAGATACTTGGCTGAGACAATCATGTTAGATCGCCTCAACAAATTAATATCTGGTACAGTAAGCTCCGGGTTCCACTATGAGCTGGCATCTGCTGCGCAAGCCTCTGTGACGTTACTGTGGACACAGATGGGCTGACGGAGGCTGGGACTGGCGGATCGGGACTGTGGGCGGCATGTGCACTTCCCTTAGCCCTAGGCTCCACTATCTGCTAAAACACCTGCATTGAACGCAAGGATTTTAACAGATAGTGGAGTCTAGGGCTACAGGAAGGCAATATACTGCAGAGGCCAAGAATAAAAGCGGGGTAGTCAGTATATGACCTGAAACTGTAAATGCTTTGAGAATTGCTAAAAACAATCTGTTTCTTGCCACGTTGCCCCCTGGAACTCACAGCAGAGATAGACGGGTAAATCTCCAATCTCAAGTCTTCAATAAACTAAATGGAACGTATTTTCCCATAGAAAACCATTATAAACCTCCCCAGTGGCCGCTCCCAATATTGCACCCTGAGTTAACCCCCTGACAAAGCCTGACAAATAAATATGGCATCTCTCATATGATTCCAGGCAACAACAGGTAAGTATATTATTTTGGTAGTGTGGAGTGCTGTGCCACCATCATACCAGCTCAGAGGTAAGTCAAACTTGAGATTCCCACTTTCTGTTAGAATATTTACAGGAATTAAACATTTTTATTTGGGTTACATAGGGGGCAGCTAGACCCCTGTGAGCTTCTCGGATGAAAATAAAGAATCCACAGGTTTGTACTGTTGCCTCCATATGTACCTTCTTAACGGACACACACTGCTGTGATTAAACACAAAAACACACACAAACTCAAAATGCGACTACAGTATATTATGGCTTTGTTTGTACAGTTAAACCAACCTCCTGCATAGCTGCAGCAGCTGTAGTGGGGCACAATTAATGCTAAAGGACAATGAACCTTTAAGGTGCTTACCTTTGTTTTTGTACGTGTAAAATGCCACGGCCTCTCCGCTGTGCCAAAGGATCTTAGCCAGCTCTCCTGCAGAGTGTGGAAGGAAGCAAACTCCATTTTCAGAGCCACCACCCTCCAAAAAGCCACACACCAGGCAGTTCAGCACAAAGAGGACAATCCTTTCTCCACATGTCTGGACCTGGGGAATAACACACTTCATTGCTAAAAGGAAATACCAATTGCCAAATTACCACAAATTGCTGATAAGAACAGTTTCACTGGCCATCTCTTACAGAGAAATCGATCTTTGCCTGTGGGTACACGCACATTGTGAGATAATACATCAGTAATAACATTACAACCGTCTAATCAGCTACAGGAAATCAGGCAGTAAAAGACAAAAACTTATCTCACTTTTGAAACACTATATGTGTAGTGTGTTTTCAAACTGACTGATCTCAAATATCAAAGTGCTTATACGGCAAATACCATATACTAAAACACAGCAACATGATGGCAGCTTGTTGTAGTTTTTGCAGTGCGTGTACCATCTGTTGCAGAAGATTTTTTACATCACAAGGCACATCATTGGCAGTAAGAGTCTAAATGTGTCCATACACAGTTCGATATTTTCGATTGACTTTAAATACGATAGTTTGAAGTTTAAAAAATCTATGGATTTTACCACCACACAATGTGATGGATTCAAAACCAATGTATTCCTTTCCTAAGATCTGTGTGCAAGCTCCATCAGACTACCTAGAAAACCCATCAGATGCTGATTGAAATTTACCAACATATCCGATCGACTTTATGTTCCTTTTCTGTCACTTTTGGCCAGCCAATTCAAGTAAAAAAGGAATACATTTTTAAAGGATTGAAAAGTATAATTTTTAAAAATTTTTACTGTGTATGGCCCCACACAGTACTTGTCTGGCTATTGGTGGAGAAGGGATAGTGGTGTGGGTTTGTTTCTTAGGTATTAGATTTTGTCCCTTGGTTTTCAGAGAAAGGATCTTCAGGATACCAAGACATTTCAGACAATTCCCATCTTTGTGGGAACAGTTTGGGGATGACCCTTTCTTGTTCCAACATGACTGCACACCAGCACACAAAGCAAGGTCCATAAAGACATGGACAAGCAAGTTTAGTGTGAAGGAATTGGAAGAGCCAGCATAAAGGCCCGATATCATCCTGACCGATAAACATTGGTATGAATTAATATGAAAACTGTGAACCTGGCCTTCTCATCCAACACATACCTGTTAAGCTTTCCCTTATTGATTAAGGGAAAAATGACAGGAAGATATGTCACAACATCACTTCCAGTATTCAGACCAGTAATTTTGTGTTCCTTTTAGTACTTGCCTAACTTAGGAGAGAAGGGACATTGCTCTCCCTGCTAACTTCCCACCCCACACATAATGTGCACAAGCAGGGTGGGAACGTAGGAGGGAGAGAAACGCCCCCTTCCTCCTAAATTACCCTGATTTTAAAATCCCGGGGAAATTCTGGGATGTATTGTAATGGGGATTTGGCCGGGAAAGACACAAAAAAACTTGACTTTCCCAACAAAACAGGATACTTGACAGGTATGGTCCAACAATAGTGCCTGACCCTGAAACAATATTTAAAAATGTCAATGACACCCATGTGTCACTGAAGCCTCCCTTAAGAGCTGAAGCTGTTAGAGGTCTAAAGGCACAATGCCATGTTAAAGACAGGTGTCCCACAACATTTAAAGTGGTTTAAAACTAAAAACACATACATGAAATAGACACATAACTCATCTGTCAGCAGTTCAGATCCTGGAAAACTGTTACAGAAAAATAACATACTTACCTTCCTCACGTTTTAATTCATTGCACCAGCATCTTAGTTATTGGCAAGCCGAAGCCACTTCCAGGTACACTCTCATCACAGCAGCTGACCCAGCTCCCCCAACTCCTCCAGCCTCTCTCCTCTGCTGGAGAGCTCCGGTGTGTGTGTGTGGGGGGGGGGGGGGGGTGAGCTGAGAGATGTGCATCCATGCAGATGTCGGCTGGGTGATGAGAGGTGAGCAGCATCTTTCTGTCCCCTCATCACAAAGTCTTACAGATGTGACGCTGATGTTACAATCCTGCAGGACTGGGCAGGCTGGACTTAATACCGCCACAAGGGCACTGGGGACAGATATCCCAAATGCACTTGTGACTGTATGATATCGCGTCAGACAGTGGGAGGGGCAAGCTCTAAAAAAAACACCCCTCCTGCTGTCAGAAAAAGTATTTTAATTTTCCATCGTGGATCTTTGCAGTATCGGCTGGTATGTCTGCTTTAATTTATTTGAAAAGTGGGCTTAAGGTTAAAATCTTTTTCAGGTCGAAGCAAACGTATGTTTGGTCTATAAAAGGGAAAGCAGCAAATTCACTTTAATGCCAGATCCAGCATACACTAACCTATTTTTACTCTCTTCCTCACCATGTTTGCATTAAAAGGAACTACTCAATATGGCAAATGTTACAAGATTGCAGGGAGAGAGCCCTAAACTCCAGGGATTTTTCCGCTGGAGACATAGTGGTAAAGGAAATAAGATAAGTTAAATCAGCAAGCAGCACTAGAATTTTGGTAAACCTGGGATTTTGTAAATAAACATGATTTGTGTAGAAGATAGGGGGGAGGGGTCGTGGTTAACTCTGTGCTCAAGGGGTTAGGTTGCCCATCCCCTTTCAATGATAGTTATAAGATAAAGGGGGAGGGGGGGGGGGGTTACCCTTGTTGGGGACTTTAAGTTGGCAGACCTACCCTATTGATTCTACTTAACAGTAATCACATGAATAAACTATATTTGAAATTTGGGTCTGCGCATGTGAGAAGAGAATACATCACTTCCGGTTGGGACACGGCCCGTACCCGCGGGGAGCCAGGGAGACCTCCGACTCGTTGGGGACACTATCAAGGCGGTGGATGCCCGGGACCAGGCACCCATTAAAGTCCCCCGCTTTCCCTTGATTCATTGCTTTCCATGTGGGATGCCGGCTGTGGGACTTGCCTTATATGGCTCCTGGGGGACCCCCTTTCCATCGGCGATGCTCTCGACCCTGAAATGCATTTTCGTTACCTTAATGACTCACAACTACTCTTACAGTTTTTTCAAATAACGGGGAAAACATAGACATCTCCTGAAGAAGCCGCATGGCGAAACGCGTCGAGATATTGTTCTTCCCTATCCGGCATATCCATTTATATATACCTATATTGATAACCTGAGTGCTAATATCATGTCTTATAAAAGCAAATGTATATGTTTTATTACTGAAATTGATAAACCATGTATTAGGAATTTTGAAATGATGTCAAATACATTGACCAACCGTTGAATTTCTTGTGTACTGTGGATATAAATGAATTATATGTACCTGTAGATACAAATGCGATCTTTATATTACAATAATAAATGTTTTACATTTAACTGATGACTATGCCGTTGACAATGGTGCCTAAAAAGTCCCCTTCTCTGAAGTCCCTAGTCTTCACGTTGGAAAGGGAAAAGGACTGGTGTTTAATGCACCCGCCCCTCACTCCCACCAACGTTCTCTCTTTCTTGTACAAAATTTTGGGATGTGGCACAATTACTTAATAGGAATAGGGAGCTAGATTATGTATATATATTTGAAATTTTATTTTAAGACAACAACATATAAACATATACATATAAAAACAACATACAGTACAGAGTACAGGTGGTCCAGAATGACCCCAATTGTGCAATCAAGATGTTGGGCGTCACTTAAATGACAAGGTTCCAAGGTGTAGGCTGTAAAATATGGTCAACATGTTTCGCCCTTTAGCAATGGGCTTCCTCAGGACATTACAGCCATCTGTTGTTTAAAAAGACCCAAAAGAAAGCAATATATCAAATTTGTGTGACATAATTTTCTAATGGGCATAACAACTTGAGCAACCTTATACAGTCCAGATCATTATATGATACATTGTAGTATAGTATACTGAACACCATACATACACACATATACAGCATATCACATGTACCATATATTTATGTCTATACAGCACATCAACCGGCAA
>CM070034.1:129259870-129278161 GCA_036250615.1 Ptychadena robeensis | reverse complement strand
TGTCTGGGGGAAAAACAAATGCAATTGATGAGAAAACCATCCCAATCATTCAATTTTACCCACCAAGAAGGCATAACCACGGTGCAATATGAGGGACTTACTGATTGATTGCTATGGATTTCTGCATACAGCCAATACTCTTTCTGTAATACTTAAAACATATGTGATCAGTTAAGTAGTATTTGGTAATAATATTCATAATAATGATAATCTGCCATTACAAACATATGTTATCGATGAGTACTGATGGGAGGGTACAGAGAAGGTCTAATAAATAAATACAAACAAATTAAGCATGTAACTTAATTAAATGGGGTATGTGGCCCTCAGGACTTTAGTGTAGGAAAAGAATTAAAGTGGTTTTAAACTAGAAACAACAAAAAAGCCATACTTGCCTTCCTCACGTTTTCATTCTTGGCACCAGCATCTTAGCTATTCGCATGACAAAGTCACGGCAGCTGACGCTAACCCTGCCCCAACCCCCAACTCCTCTGCCGGAGAGCTCCGGTGTGGGGGGGGGGGGGGGGGGGGGGTAGGGCTGTCGGCTGCTGTGATGAGAAGTGTGCATCCATACAGATGTCGGCTGGGTAATGAGAGGTGAGCAGTCACAAAGTCTTGCAGATGTGATGCTGACATCACAATCCACAGGGACTGGGCAGGCTAGACTTTCTACAGCCACAAGGGCACTTAGGACATATATCTTAAATGCCCTTGCAGATGTATGACATCATGCCACTGGTAGAGCTCTAATAAAACACCCCTCCCGCAGTAAAAAAAAAAGTTTATTGTTTTCCATCGCGGGAGTATCGGCTGCAGCATAACCTATTAGGTGGTAGGTCCGCTTGAAATAGTGACGTATCAAAATCCTTTTTATTACAAGAATTAATGATTAAAGTCCGACGTGGACTCACCAATAAACATCTAAACGATCAGACATCTAAATAGCAACTCCATGGTTGATTTATCATTCATAACTTGGTGCTGGGGAGGGGACCATGATAGACACCCCCTGATTGGATTCCCTCAATGCATTTGCCCCGCATTGCCCATTCCTTCAGGAGGGAACTGGTCCCAGTGAACATGCAATCAAGGTAAGATATGTTAAAAAAGCACAGCAGTCCAGAATACCCTGATTTATTGTGAAATTACTGACCCCACGGTAATGTTTACTCACATACAATAGGGCCTGATCACCTCCTTACCCCCTGCATACACAGTGATATCTGACAATATTTAGCAATGTCAGAGCAACAACTGGCATGCACCCGTAAAAGGATGTTACAGGCTCAAGTAGGTATGGGTAGAGTTTTTTTATTATTATTATTATTTTTCCTCTTAGCCATAAACCATATAAACCATTTATAGATTCACAATGATTTTAGGGCTATGGATGACATTTCAAGCCAACAAGAGTTCCTACAGGTAATGAAATAAGCAGAAGAGGTTCATTACAGAACTTTATTATGCCAGTTTCGAGCCAGAAAAAAATGCAAACATTATTTAAAGTGGAATTCCAGACTATTCAGTCTTGCTTTGCTATTGCTACCACTTGTCCAACTCTGGCAGAACCAGCAAAGGAATATACAGGGTAACAGTAAATTTTGCTCTTATTGGTGCCTCTAGATTCAACAGTTCAGGAAGTGGAGTGACACCTCATACTTATAGAGACATCAATGAATATCTGAAAGAAGAATGCTTTGGGCATACCCAGCTCCATTATCTTGTCCTGATTGTTTTAAGTAAATTATTTGGAACACAATTCCTTTATACCACCACATGAGGTGATCCATTCAAGCCAATGGTTTTTTAAGTTGACCGAACAGGAAAATCAAGCTTTGTACTCCCACCTTTAAGTTAAGACATAACAGCATCGCTCTATAAGTGGTGGTTTTTTGGCATGCAGTTAGCAAGTGGGTATCGATCACCCCTGGCGGTTGTTGTTCCCAGACATTAAACAATGTCCAACTGACCATCAGAACCAAAAAGGCTAAGGTGAAACCTCCCTTTATGCAATCCCCAAATAAACAGCCAATTAGGAGCTATCAATTTCCTTCATAACTGGTAAAATACAAAATAAAGCTTGCTAGCTCTGGTTTGAGCATTCGTTAATGACTACAAAGTACTCACCGGTCTAAGACCGTCCCGGATGGGAAGGCATGACTGTAAGACTTCATCTACACCCCACCATCTGCTTTTCAAGTATACAGCCACAACTGGGAAAACAAGCAGTACAGCTCACATTATTAATCCATGGAGATTATTTGCACAAAACAGAAGATGGGAACCCCATGCAGACTCTAAAATATTACCACACATTCTAGGGTCAATGAAAAATATGTCTGAAACAAATTAAAAAGATTGGCACACAATTCTGAATGACAGTGATAATTACCGTACATTTTTTAATACTATTATTACTGGTATTTTAAAATACATTTTTAAAAGTAGAACTAACAGTTTCGTTTTAATGATGTCATCAATCTAAAATCATTGAATATATATAGCACAAACAGTGCTCATGCAATAAGGAGCATTAGGCATTTCCGCATCAGGAGAGCACAGGAAGTATCATTAGTGTGTAGTGAAGTGATTGTCCGCTTCTAGGCATATATAGCCTGTGTAGATATGTTGTACATATTATAGCTTGGCCATGACATGCTGGGTACTGTAGCAGCTGCCAGGAGATGAGGTCATGGTTTATCTTTCCCTCTTTTCTGCCTAGATAATGGCTTAACCCCTCCTCTAGGCAGAGGCTATATATTTCTATAGCGTTTTCCCAGGCTTTTTGCCAGCAGCTTATCTTGGAGCAAGGTGCTCCCATCTCCTTCTGGGTCCCCCTTGCCGGCTATCCACTGAGCAGTGCCCAGGCTGACCTCCATCCATGGCGAAAATTAAAAGGACGTCTCTCCCTAGTCTTGCCCGAGTGGATGGATGCAGCTTCAAAAGGTGTCTGAAGAGTTAGGGTGAGACGCAGGATTCCTCCCCTCTCCCTGCCTCCACTGAACCGCTATTGCTACCTACTACTTGCTTCTCCTAATCCTGGGTAAGAGAGCCATCAGCCAAACTTCCTGTGTAGATAGTTAGGACTGTGTAGATTGTTTGTGAATGTATTCCCTATGCTTTGAACCCCATCCCTGCCTAAAGATAATGGCGAGAGGCTTGTAAACACTCCTAGTAGTAAAAGTTATCCCCTTAACCAGCTGAGTAGACATTTGTTTAATCCGTTTAGTGTGTGTGACAGAGTGGGAACATAGGAGTCCAAAAAGAACCTGGCTGATCTGGTGGTTGCCCCCGGCAACACTACAAGTGTAGTTCTCATTTACTATCCAATGAAAAAGGTTCAATTGGTGAGGTGACATTGTAGGCACCCTGCTGGCATGACTGTGTTCTAGTGTGTGTATGTTTAACCGGAATGGACAGATTTACCAATATTTTGGCTGGACTAACAGCTCACATATGCTTTTATGAACCTTGTAAAATATTAGACATAACACGGGGTCCATGTCTGTTCCATAGGTGGGATAGAACACGATATACTTATTATTTGCAAACATAATCTGATTGGTAAAGGAAATAATAGTCTTTTTATATGAAAACTACCTGAGTCTCTTTTTTGGGGGTTTACCAAGAGCAGCATTGTCTGTGAATCTTCATCTCTGTACAGTGGTGTGCGAAAAACACAGTCGCCATCTACCTTAATCTGCAAAGTGAAACAACATAATAACAGATCACCAAAGACTGTATATGAGGTTCTGTGACATCTTAACCCACAAATAAGAAGTCTGATAGACATTGTACTAAAGGTACCCATACCTGGCGCATCGGGCACTCGACAAATGATCCATTGGATCCATTGCAGCCGTCACAATGAGGTCACCGCGCTGCGCTTCAGCGCCCATTGATTGGACGGGAATCATCGAGCACTGCTTTAGGTCAATCCTTTGGATGGAGACCCTGGTCTGCACCCAAAAGAATGACAGTCGATCAGGATTTATGGACATATTGATCCTGCTCAAAGACAGGGGTGGCCGCATTAGATGGGCATTAGATAGATGACTGACGCTCAAAGCAGCCATCTAGCTCATATCTATGCGTGTATGGGGACCATTACAACCTCCATTTGAATTGTGTTATGTCTAAATATCTTTTTTGTTACATCAAAAATTACTCCAGTATACAGGGGTGCTTATGGGAAGCCATAATGACTATTATAGATTAATATAAATTTCCCAAATGAACAAAAATAAAATAGTTCATTAAAAAGGTAAAGAGTTGCACAAGAAGTGAGACCCAAGGAACTTATTAGAAGAACTGGATCATGTATCCCTTTGTGCTACGGTCTAGCAACATCCCTGGAAGTATAATAGATAGACTTTAGCAATCAGCCCACTGGCCAGACACACCAATCTCTTTCTCTGCAACGCAGGTCGATGCAAGGAATCCATGAGAGCAGTGTTTAGAGTATTATTCTCTGAAAGACATTTTATTTATCATCTTCCAAGTTCACTTTTAGCCAGCCACTAATGATTCAACTTCATTTGTGCTTATATTGTCCATTAACTAATCTCCACTATGCATTTTAAGAGATGCCGGGACAGAGCCAGAAGTCTGTACTGAATTGCATATGAGAGACAGGCAGTGCACAGGCAGGCAGTGCACATAGAATAATAATGCTAGAAGCAAGGGTAAAAAGTTTTCTGGCAGAAGAGACCAAGTCTAGTCTGCCAAAATATCTCCCAACAGCTTCTAATTTAATGACTTTCCACTTTAAGACATTTGTAAGCAAATACTAGTTAAAAATCATATCAATCGGGAAAGGAGTACCATAAGGATGAAAACATTGCAGACATTTAACTTTAATTATAAACCAATTAACTGATTAATATATATACTGGTATATATAAAACAGCAAGACATATTATATATTTTCTGGAGGACTCACGCTGCCTTGGCTTCCACTTATTTTACAGCACCTTGCAGCAAAGGCAGAATGTACAACCAAATATCTTATGCATTCTTCTAAATAGACATTAAATTAAATCATCTGTTATCTCTAGTTTAAACAACGTCGATGCTTCTTGCTGCAAATTTAAACAAATGGTAAACTTCCCCACAATGCTTGCAACTACAAATGTCAGTAGGGACTTTTAAAGTTCATTTATTAGTTAAGAACACTGTAAAAAGTTTAATACCGGTTAATGTTAATGCCTAATGTTAATGTTAACGCAACCACCGGCTCTCCGTGAGCCTACAGGCTCGCAGAGCTTTTCTGGCCCCGTGTCTTCGGTGTCATTGGTGACGCCAAAGGGGGCAGCGGCTCCATAGACCTCCATGTTAATGGAGAGGGAGTTGCTTTCCCCCACACACACTGGCGGCGTCTATTTGACACCGGCGGTGTGTAGTGAGCCGGGAGGAGAGCTGGCAGTCACGGCGGAGTACTGTACTCTGCCGTGATTGCCCGGGAAATGGCTTTTTGTGCCATGGAAAATGGCGCAAAAATCCTGTAACACCCAGGAAGTTAAATAAGAAAAAAATGTATGACAAAAAATGTCATTGTGCATATAAGCATAATCATTACAAAATATAGCACTGTTTACTAATGTATTTCAAAATGTGTCTAATTAAGCAGGGAACACACGTATAGATATGGGCCAGATCAACGACCTCTTCAAGCTCCAAGTGCGCTCAGCGGCCATCTATCTGGCCCATACCTAATGCGGCCATACCTGTTTTCGAGCGGGGCCAATCATTCCCGCTCGAAAACAGGGATATCGGACATGACCGTAAACCATGGTCAATGTCCATTGCTTTGCATGGAGACCGAGGGGTCTCCATACAAATCATCGGTTGAGCTGGAGACACAGCAGTGCTCCTCAGTTATCACGCTCAATGACGTCATCGCGCTGCTGCCGGGAACTTCGAACGGCTTTTAGATCGAGACTTGTGTTCCCGACTTTATTCCCAAACTATAATTAGCTTCCCACAATTCTCTGCACTGAATAAATTAGATTGAGTGGGAGGTTATTATGTATTAAAAGATTTTTTGTTTGTAATTTAAAACTCAACTTGCACAACTGTCAACATTCTAAACTTTTATTATCTTCCTACAAACCCCTGCAAAGCAGGACTGGGTGGTTCCCCGCTTTGCCCTTACAAAAAGGATTATATGTTTTGGGATTTGTGCTGGATTGGGCCATGTGAATACCTTCTGTTTTAAGAAGGCTTGATTGTGCTATGCACTGCTCGAGTTGAGGGTTTTTTGATTCCTTTCATCCCTTCTCCCCATAACCTTCACGGGTACTAATCTTTGTTCGGCTTCCAAGCCCCACACCATAGAGCCATGGTTTCCATGCACTGCACTGATGATGGCCAAGTAGCCTGAAACAGCTGTATGCAGTTTGGAATAAATGGCTCTGTACTAAAAAGGCTATATTTGCACTGTACACCAGCGGTTTCTGGATGTGCATCTGGCTGATGGGGCGAAAAGGAATAATTTGCATGGCTCCGCCCACTGTCCCAAAACGAAGGCTTACACCTAAAGTTTTGGGATTTGTGCTGGATTGGGCCGTGTGAATACCTTCTGTTTTAAGAAGGCTTGATTGTGCTATGCACTGCTCGAGTTGAGGGCTTTTTGATTCCTTTCATCCCTTCTCACCATAACCTTCACGGGTACTAATCTATATTAACCTCCTGAGCGTTTGGCCCTTGGCGCGGTTTTTTCATTACCGTGCCACGGGCAATATATTATAAGCATATAAGCATATTGTGCTCCGCCGCGACTTCCTGCTCAGCTGGAGGACGTACACGTAAGTCCGGCGTCACTGGAGACGCCGGACTTACGCTGAGGAAAAGCGACGCCCCTCCAGTTACACGGAGGTCTATGGCGCCGCCTACCCCCGCCCCCTTCGCGTCACCGGTGACGCGATCGGGGACGGACCCGGAAGCATCGGCATACATGCCGATGCTTCCGACCGCCATAAGCAGACGGCGAGACCCTGAGCGCGGCTCTAGTTAACTGGGGCTGAGTTTTATGATGCATAAAACTCAGCCCGAGTTAATTCGGGCTAAACGCTCAGAAGGTTAAGTGACTGAAATTTCAGATGATTTTGTACATTCTCATGTAATATGTTACTGCATGGTTTTAATTTTTTACATTTCACTTTCACTTGCCATGGAAAACAATGCAGTACTCTCTTTGTAAGAGATCTTTACAACTTCTAAATCATTCCTGCTCAGGCCCACAGCAAAGATGAATAAAGTTAGGGCACTGGAAATATGTGAGGGACATGGCGGGAACTCTGAAATGAGCATTACAAAAATCCAGCCAAGGTTCAAGCAGGGTCTCTCTGCTTACAGGCTGTGGAAAGCTGCACACATTGGGTGGCCCCTTTTACTGGCAAACACATTAATTTTAAGGTTGCACAACTGCATATTAGGTAGAGAGATCACTAACAGAGAAATGGCATAAAACCTGTAGTCACAAAAATCCAGGCTGTGTAAACAGCCATTACATCTGAATGGGAACCATAAAATGATTTTTCTGTATCAAGCAGAACACCTGAAACCACTAAGCAGTGAGCTACTTGGACGGCTGCGATTGCCTAATCATATGAGATGTGTCAGAATAATAACTTGTTGCATTAAAACAGATTTAAATATAGACTTTAACTTTAGTATACAGAGTCAGAAAATTAAGGTGTGAGAAAGAAAAAAGAAATTATGATCCATCTATAATGCCTTAATATGTACTAAATTCTACCTTCTCTCCGTCTGGACAGAAGAAAACCTCAGTACAATTGCTGTGTTGTTGTGTGATCTGTGTGTAGTACTGGTTAGATTGCTCCAAAAGGCTCTGCAAATCTGATGACATCAGGCAGTCTACATGGTGGCTGTGCTCTGCAAAATAATGTACAGCATTAGACAAAGGTTTATCAGTTTAGTTATGTTACTTTTTAAAGCCCCCCCCCCATACACCTTGCAATCTTACCATACAATTTCTTTCTGTACAATCCATTTTTCTCCTACCAATACTATGTACTGTATTTTTCGGACTATAAGACGCACCCAGTTTTTAGAGCAGGAAATCAGAAAAAATATGTGCAGCTTTCCTCACATACACTTTGCATTGGCTATATTTGCGGGGTTCTGCAAATATAGCCAATACAGTTCATCTCCACAGAGCTCTCCCGGCAGATGGAGATCACACAGCTGACACAGGTTCCTGTGTGCCGATGGAGATCACACAGCTGATCTCCTCTCCCTCTGCACACAGCTGATCTCCTCTCCTATCTGCCAGGAGAGCTGTCGGGAGCCAAGTTGCGATCACCGGCGGCCAGATGGCCGTGGATGGCTACACATTCAGACCATAAGACGCAGGCACTTTTCCCCCCCAATTTTGGGGGTGAAAATTGCGTCTTATGGTCTGAAAAATACAGTAATATGAGAACCATTCTAATCCTTCCAATCACTATGTATTCTATCACAGAGGACATAGTTTTTGGTAGATATAAAGGAAATTGTATGGAGTGATCTAAAGGTGTATGGGGGCTTTAAAAAGTAACAAAAAGAAAAAAAATAAACTTTCAGCTGGCTGAATCACCGTATTTTGCCGACTATGAGATGCTCTTTCCCCCTTCAAATATGAGTGAGAAAATGTCTGTCTGTCTTATGGTCCCTCTACTAACATGGAGGTCTATGGTGCGCCCCCCTCCCGCCCCTTCAGCATCATCAGGGCGGGTGCAGAAACCCAGAAATGCTGCGGCGAAATAGAGCTAGAGTCCAAAAATAGTTTAAGCACTTCTGGCCTTTGTTATTGTCATATATCCAAAAGTCTTTGGTTCTCGATGCGTTTTGCTCAGGGCTTCTTCAGGAGAGTATATGTCCAGGTCAGATGATCAGGGAAAAGGCAAATAAAGTGCTTTGTGCATATAAAACAACCATTTTAAATCAATATCTTGTGTATCAGACTTGTAGAGAGGCAGGGATAATACTTAGAAAATCGTTTCTTACATGAATGCAATTCCAACCACCCCACTGAAGACAGAAGCACTTACTACGGGCTCGCAGAGCACAGGCAAGTGTGCCCAATCCCAGCTCGGCAGAGTTTGTTACCGCCAAGGAGGTTAAAAGTTCTACACATGCAGAACATCCTAGGAGGCTGGAATTTGTTCCATTCCCTCCAGTCAAGCCAAAAGGCCACTGCCAACAGGGAGATCTTAGCTGTATTAGCACTAGCAGTACCCATTCTCTGAACACTCTGACCAACTTATAGGGAGACACAGTTTACAATCTGACAATAACAACTTACCTCTGATAAGCTGTTTATAGATAGGAGGAGGGATGAGCCTGTGTCACATATTTATTTTACTGCACTTATAATAATGTAAATACACAACTCAAGCTATCTAAATAGCATCAACTCACATCAGTCTGCTGATGTCAATATAAAATGTGAACTTTTTGTTTCCCAGGAATCTTTCCAGAATGATAGCAATGTCATACCCTGCAATGTAGGCAAAAGTTAAAAGTTTTGTACTCCAAGGAACACTTAATAACTACCAATTTTTGTAAGGGGATTCCAGAGCAGACCAGGGACACTTTAATTCATGCTCTTTTCAATTATTTTATGTTGAATAGAAAAAGAAAGTACTGGAGGCACACGCCTTGAACAGTAACAGACAGAGGTCTTGTTCGTTGTTTTCAACAAGGCTTGAGTAATGACCTGTGTTTGTCCTACTAGGGAAACCACACTTTCTGCTGAAAATGTTGGAATGGATAGCTGTTACATATGTATGTGGGTGTAATATGTTTATGTATAAACTCCCTCTGGTGACCCTGGTCTGACTGCCAGCATATGTGTGTGTATATAGGGTATCAGTATGTAGGACAAGGTATAACTGCATAAAGGATAAATTTAGATGAAGTGTCATGTGAGTCAGGGGATTCCAGACATTACTGAGTCCATCTTAAACAGATGAGAACTGGTAAACAACCCTACCCCTCCGGCCCCCTCCGCTCCGTCTCATAGAGCGTTCCCTTGGAAATTGGAGTGCCTCATCTGGGTATCAGCTTCCGTCTATCCCTTTCAGCTGACACTACCGTAAGGAATGTATTTACATAGAGAAACTGGATAAAAAGCAGCAAACTTGCTGAGAGGTTAAAGTGTGGTTGGTCATAAAACTCATTAGAGGCTGCTGTGTTGTTCTATGGCTAGCTATGTTCTTCATTCCCTGTGGGTGTGACATGGGAAATCTACAATAGGTAAAGTTAAAGTAACTGGCTCCTGGTTTGTAGTAATTTGTAGAATATTTCCTTGCTTATCACAGGTAATGGTAGCTTGAAAAGCTTTTAAACCTTTACCATGTGTGTACTTTTCTTACTGCAATCTAAGCAATGCTACAAATGTTTTGGGTTTTTTTCATTAATTTACACCAAGCATCCTATAATAGGATCCTGTAAATAGTGAAATCACTGAAAAAGGGGTTTTAAATGTTCTTGTAAATAGGAGTGAATGTGATATTTACGGCCTTGTCTATACTTGTCATCATGGACGTGCCGAAGTTACGCACCCAATAGGGGGCATGGGTGCAATTTTCCTGGGTTAAGGATGCTATGTTCACGTTACTGTACTGATGGCATAACATTCCCTCTTTACTCCTACGGGCATAACATGGAAAAGAAGCCAATAAACAATGGGGGTATGTTGTATGCATATGTTAGCACATCATAGCCTATTGTAAACAAGCAGAGTCTTCTACTCGTTAAAAAAATAACTATATACTATAGACAAAGCCAACTTTTCATATTAGTTTGTCATTATGGAGAGATGGGTGTAAATTAATTAAATCAAAAAGAATTAACTGCCCACCCCAGTAGGAAGCGGTTATTCAGTAAACTGCTTCCTAAAATGAAACAAAGACACTAATCAGTTTGTATTTCATGGGTGCTCTCTGCCCCTCTACACATTCCCGGTGTCATCACTGACATCAGGGAGGTTGGTCCAGCAACGAGCCCAGAGGACGCCAACACATGGGATGAGGCATACTAATGTGGAGCAAGTAAGATACCCTGAGTATAACTGAGATACCACTACTGGTAATAGATATGAAAGTCAGGAATACCACCAGGGGGGTTAAAGCAGCTGGAGCTGCTCATGTACTGCTCAGAACCAACTGTAAAGTGCAAAATGTTGTGTCCGCCAAGTGGCTGTTTATAGGGTTAACATGCGTTATGCACAGTGCAGTGTGTTTTTGTAGGCATTTGTGTTTTTATAAACACTATCTGCAACGCATGAGAAAATGCATGCAGCTGGGCATGAGGAAAACCGCTTGTGTAAATGCAGTGTTTGTTAAAGTGTTAAGTGTGAAAGGTACAATTGGTTTTCTAAGAGAAACCTGCAGTACCATAAAAACGCATGCGTAAACAAAAACTGGCCACTTTGCAATATTACAACCTAAAACTGACACTCCACTAAGCACGGTGCCACCCGTGAATTTACTGAGCTCTAAAGGCCCCCATACACGTGTCGGATTCCCACCGGATTCCGGCCCGATCGATTCCGGGCGCATGCATCGTGCCGGAATCGCATGCAGCCCACCTTGTCCGATCGTTCAGGGGCCCAGAATCCGACAGAGAACCAACATGTTGGTCTTTCTGATCCGATTCTGCCCAGATCAGGGGGAATTGCCATTTGTGAGGTGGACAATCGGACACGGAATCGTCCCGGAATCCGTTGGATTAAGGTGGTATGCAGCGATGGATACTCTTAATTGGCCGATCGATCACACCTGCGATTCCCGGCAGAATCGCCAGAATCGATCGGGGGAGTGATCAATTGGCCATGGAATCCTACACATGTATGGCTAGCTTTAGGCATAACCCTCTCTTCCACAAAAGTTTGATTCTGTATATTTGTGTTACTATTTATTGACTGTCATTAGCTTGGGACTAATTTTGGGCGGGAGTGTCTGTATTTGTTTCTGCTTTACATGGAATAATTCCTACAAATACCTCTGTTACTTTATTTTGTCTAATCAAGGAGGGATTAACTGATCTATATTAGATACATTTACAAATCATATATATTGTTGCATTATACAATTATAGACATATATGCTTACAGCCTAAATCAGATCAACATGTCTCTTACCAAGTGTTGGAATAAGCCCAAGTGGCCAAATAATCAGCAAATGTGCCAATAAAAAAAATTCAGTGTAATGAGTAAAATTACGATGTTCCTTCCCACACGTGGAGGAAAATTCTGACAGCAAGAAGCTCAGAGAATCATGCCCCCAATACAGCGCAGGGAAAAAAGACACGGCCGATTTGCAGGCAGATTTCCATCGACTAGTGAGCAGTTTGCAGACACGGCACCGCACAGAAGATGTGGCACTCTGAAATTTTTAAACAACGCTGCTTGGATAACGCAGTGTGGACACTGTCCCATTCAGCGAAATATTTCTTCCCCGGTGATGTTATGATGCAAAATGTACTTACCTGTTGTTCCTTGGGGGCACCAGTTAAGTATATTTTGCATCATCACATCATGGCAGCTCCATTTTTTTAATTATATATCTGCTTTAAGCAATCTAGTCAGAGGATTATAACTGCAGCCATGTGACTTTCATTTTGAGAAAATATAGAGGTAATGGACCTGGCTCTGCTTTTATAATGAGACCATGTTGTAAAGTAATTTTTTTTGGGGGGGGGGCACAATGTGTGCCAATCAGAGCAATCAAAGTGACAATAAGATTATGTCAAGATGCTAGCAGAGCTCCATGGAGATGGTTTACATGCACAATTTCAGTGATAGCTACTACCGCTAAGGTGTGAAAAAGTAAAGATATTTTCTCATATGAGGAATAAGCCACCATCAGTATATACTTAATGTTTGAAAAAAAGCGGAGCCTCAGATTTCCATGGGAAGAGGACAAGAGTGTTGTGCAGTCGCCCTTTCTTCTCTTTCTGAAAAGGTCATCCAGGCTGAAGCAGGTCAGTGAAAGAGATGAAAGGTCAGTCAGCATGGAAGTAGGTAACACTCAGGTATAGGTCAAACACATGAAGGAGATGGTCAAAGCCACCGATGGAAGAGATGATAGGTGGATACAAGTATCAAGGTCAGTATGAAGGGGTCATTACCACAAAGCAAGAGGTCACAGCCAGAATGAAACAGCTAAAAGATGAAAGGGTTTGTCGTATTGAAAGATCCCAGTCACAAAAAAGATAACAGGGTAGAGCAGTTACAGCATGTAGGCGACAGAGATAGGACAGAGGGGCAACAGTCAGGATGGAGGAAGATGTCAGAATCACAATTGGGATTGGAGTATGTCACAGTATGTGTGAAGGAATCATGGTTTATATAGAGCAGCAACAGCCAGTATGAAGGGGTTGTAGATAAGTTAAAGGTGGTCACACACAAAAAGTGAAGAGGTAAAAGTAAAAGTCCCGCTAAAGTTATGTAAGCAAATTTAGCTTATATTTTGTGTCACCTGACCTGCCAACCCTCTAATGATGCCTGCCCCACAACAGTAGTGGTCATATGATGGTGAGCAGAGAGTGTGGGGACTGGGAGAGGACTGGATGAGAGAAGATAAGAAGTGGATGGTTGTGTAACTAAATTCAAAAGACTTCAAGCTGCCATTGATGTTAAAGGGGGCAATGCACAATATTAAGAACTGGGGTATGTAAACTTTTGATCAGGGTCATTTAGATAGTTTATATTGTGATTATGATTTAAATAGAGTAAATACAGTTGTTTGACAATAAAGCCCCCCATACACATCTAGATTTTTCATCCAATCAACTCAATTCAATCAATTTTTTTGGTTGATTGGTTGAAAGTCTATGGCAGCCCACATGGTTACATCAACCTAAACCAATTAAAATTGGGAAAAAATTGATTGGAAAAGGATTGGACGTGTTGGTAAATTTAAATTGGTTGTATTGAAATGCATTACACTTTCAGTCTATCTACAGAAAAGTTGATCAAATATCTGTTACTACAGTTAACAAACATACAATCAATCACAGATTTCCCTGACCCCAAAAAAATGATCTTTTTTAGTTGATTGAACAGAAAATCTAGACGTGTATGGCTAGCTTAAATGGCTTCAGACAACCACTTACCATGAGTGACAAATTCGTTTTAGTGTTATCATTTATAGTCCCTAAAAAAGGTTTAAGAAATCATAAATTCTGCCCGGGTGTGTAAACTTATGAGCACATCTGTAGGTCTATACTGCCATACACAAAATGGCTGCTATAATTCAGTGGCTGTATTAGGGCTTGTTGGCACTAACTGCGACTGCGGAGAGGTAAAGCACCACAACACAGTGCGATTGTGTTACCACAATGTATACATAATGAGCAATGGTGTCTGTTACTGAAAATGCCTTGCAATACATATTTGCGCAGGTGAAGCGTTTAATATGTTTCTTTGGCCAGTAATGGACATGGTTAGCAGCCACGGTAATGTCCATTATCAACAAAATAGTGTAAATGATTTGTGACATGGATGCAGACACAGCCACTGTGGGAGGGACCTTCCAAAAATGAGCCATTATATATAACTGATTATGAATATATTATTTGCGTTCATCATTGCTTTAAGATATAGGGGTCATTACCAAAACAAAAGGATCGTGATCAAATGGTCATGGTTAAGATTGAAGGGTCACTATCAAGATGGGTGGGTCATGTGCCTAGGTGTGTCGGTGGTTTCCAAACTGGGGTTCGGGCATGGAGGTAATCCATAAGGTGGGTGCAGCTAGGGGGGGCAGTCAAGGTTGAGATCTCAGCTGCCTATTGGTTATCACCACTATCAGTTCTCTTCTTCCTCTGGGGATTGCACACAGTACACCCACCCTTCCCATACCACTTTATATTATATAGCTATACCCTTATCCCAATCAGACAAGCCTAAGATATAGACAAACATGAAGACAACCATGGGGGAACTAGCTGCTGACAGTAGGTAGGGTGATTGTAATGTGTGTGTCTCTGTGTGTATTTGTCATCATGTGAATTATTTAATTATTGGTGTTTGTGAAAAAGGGAATTGTAATTTAAATAGAGACATATGCCTGTTACCAAAATGGACATGCTAACTTAATTAAACCCTGTGCTGGCCCTCATTCTGAACCTGTGTAGTTTGAATGGGGGGGGGGGGCTGGATAATGTTCCTATACAGGAAATAGGGGCCCTGGGAAAAAAGATTGGGATCCACTGTAGTACCAGCACCACTCCGCATTCCCCATTTTCTTACCTTACCTGCCTTCTTGTGACATTGGTACTAGAATTGGCTGTACCCACACCTGAAAATACGGCACCCTTACATTTTTGCCTCACGCTGAAATATAAGGTATCCCCCCCAAAATAAGACACCCTGAAGACACGGTACTGTAACTCTGGACAGGGGGGATCAGAGGGGGCAATGAAAATGACATAGGAGGATCACAAGTGGTTACTAAAATGGTAATCCCCCCTCCTGCCAGTCTCTCCTGTGCCATTTTGAATCCCCCCCCCCCCATCTGATCCCTCGTGTCATTTTAAGTGATCACCCCACCCTGATACCCCAGTGCCGTATCCCCCGAAAATAAGACATAGGGCATCTATGGGAGCAAGACACTGTCTTATATTCGGGGAAACATGGTACCACCCTGATTTGGGACGTGGCATTTATCGCTGACTAGGATTCTCTTTGCAGAGACACCTTGCAGGGTTGTTCTTTATGTTACATAACTTTACCCTTATCTTATAGATCTCCTTATCTTCACACATGTTCTATGTCTGTGCCTGACACAGTTGGAGAAGGACTATGACAGGCAGTCAACACGAAACATCAGCAGGGAACACACATGGCCACTACCAGGATATCTAGCATGTTCCTGACTTTTCTAGTACTTGTGTGTGAATAAACAAGCGGCCATACACGATGCACAGGGACCAGGATAACTAGAACCAGTCCAGGAAGTGTAACAAGGACACACTCCAGGCACATAGACATTAATAATCCTCCACCAGCTTAGTATATACCTCCAGCCTGGGAAGAGCTCTGACTGGATAATCTCGCCATAAGAATCACCATATCCGGTGGGCGGCTTCAGCCATGCTACGACCCTATACAAAGATGGCGGCGATGGGCTTCCTGCTCCTTTCCCTGGCATCCTGTCTTCTGGATACATCACTTCCTGTTCTCGGTCACGCTGCGATTTCTGTGTATAGGATTATCAGTCAGAGAGGGGAGGTGGGCGAGTGTCACTCCTGCAGGAATGGGCGCCGCCACTTATATTACGAGGCAGCCACTAGCCATTTATGTGATTGCACGAGCACGATCTGCTTATACACGACTCTCCGTGTAATGTTCTGCTGTTCATAGACTGTACTGCATTGGTATTGTGTCCCTAGTGATACGGTGTATATACAGTGATCTGGTTTACTGGGACTTGTAGTCCCACACCACAAGCTTGGTATTGGTATCCGTGCACTTCCTCACCTGTGCACATGTGTAGGACATGTTTCCTGCAATCTAATGTATGGTGCGCTTCCCTAAAGCTAGCGTACACATCTGCTTTTGTTCATTTTAGATTCCATTAGCTTCGAGATTAAAATATCTAACATTGATGGTACAGCACACAGTGCGATTAGTTAAGCTGGGCATACACAGGAATATTTTTAAATAGTCCCAGATCCCCATCCAAAGTATTGACTGAGCTGGATGACACCTCCAGCTCCTTAGATACCGGGCTCTGCGCGATGAAGTAGCATGCTGGGCTGGAGCTTCCTCGAACGGCTCGAGCCATGTATGCCCACCTTTACCTCCCTAAAGCTAGCCACACACGTTCGATTTTGGTTCAATCGATTGAACGAAAATCAAGAAATGCCCACATGATACGATCGACGATGATTGTTCGATGAAGGCAGAAAAATTGATCGAATTTTGATCAGACATGTTGGAAAATCATTGTTGATTGTGCCAAAATCGTTTTATAATCGTCGATGTTTGTGGTGTTCGATATAATAACATAGACCACTTCAATCTGGAATTCAATCGTTTCCATTCCAAACATCGACGATTTTAGTAATATTCGAAATCTCACCACAATCGCAAACTCAATGTGGGGTGTATGTTGATGGGATTAAGATCGATTTTCGATTAGACGATTGAATTCCTCGATCTAATCGAGCATCGATTGAACCAAAATTGAACCGTGTGTGGCTAGCTTAAGCCCATCAGATATAAATTGATGAAAATACAGAGAAAACCTGTCCCAACTGAAATGTAGAAACTTACCAGCATGACCGATCACTGCTGGATTGATTAAAGTTTTCATCACTTTTAGCCAATCGATTCAGGTTAAAATTAATAGATTTTCAAACTTTACTCGTAGAAAAGAGTAGCTGTTCTGCTTTGAGCTCAGCTGGACATAAAAGGGGGTAGAGCAAGCAGCGGCTTAGGGCAGGGGTCGGGCTGTGGCTCTTTTGATGGCTGCATCTGGCTGGCTGCCAAATCTTTAACCTCCCTAGCATTTATGACGAGCTGGGATCGTCCGCAGTTTGTTTGAAAAACAATGTGCTTGCACGAACCCTGCATACCCCCCTGGAAAGCTGCGGCAATGATCTCTGCGGCTGCAGCATTTCTAGGGTTGCGTCACCGCCCTGATCGGGGCCGCGCCATAGAGCAAGAGAGTAAAGCCCTCTCCCTGCTAAATCAGCCATGAACTAAACCTGATACCATCAGAAGAACCACATCTCTTATACTGGAAGTTCCTGTATTTCACCCGGTTTTTTTTAGATTAAAATCGACAGGTATGAACATATTGTATGGCTCTTGCGAACTTACATTCAAGTCCGCTCTCTTAACCAAAAATGTTCCCAACCCCTTGCTTAGGGTAGCCATACACAGGCCACTATTTCCTTTCGATCAAAATTAATATTTTGAAGTCAATCAAACAGGAATTGATTTCTGCCTACCTGCTTCAATCGACCACAAGGGATCAAAATCAAACATTAAATCGATCAAGCAGTGATCGGACATGTCGCTAACTTTCACTCCATAGCTGACCTGTACATGTTGTTTTTTGGTTTCCAGGCGCCCTCTTGTGGCAGAAAGAATTATGCTTTATTAAAAAAATAATCTGTAACACTGTATGGTGGTACATTTGATCAATGTTCGACTGTCGATCAATTTTTTTTTACTGCACAATATGGTTGAACCAACAATCGCATTGCAAAATAATCGACCCGTCTAAAGCCCCCCAACACACAGACACACTGCCCCCTGATCATTCCCCC
>CM070034.1:129220742-129257941 GCA_036250615.1 Ptychadena robeensis | reverse complement strand
ACAGCCACACTTCCACTGATCATTTCCCCCAACACACAGACAAACTGCCCCTGATCATTGACACACGCCCACTACAATTATCAGCAACACACACACCTGCTTTGGGAACATGGGGCGTGGCAGCAAAGACTCTAGTGCTGAGCCTATCAGCTTCCTCCTACCTGACACACCCCCCGCTGATGCTTGCAGTCCGATCTCCTCACACAGCAGAAGAGAAGAAGCAGGAGGAGGGGGGACGGAAGCCCCGTCAATCTGTCCCGTGTCTGTGTAGTCCGCAGATGTGATTTAGAGGAACAAAACTGGTACGCAGAGCGGGTTTTTAGACCTGTATGCGTACCAGCGGACCAGTTATGTGCACCCCTGCTTATATTACATGGTTTTGGTAGAACAAAATTTTACAGAAATTGTATGGAAAGATTGTAAGGTGTATGGGGGCCTTAAGATATATATACATAGAATATTTTTACTACTAAACCTTCTGTGTTTAAAACAGGTTTAAACATTTGCTAAAACAACGTGACTTGTACTGAAAATAATGGGATCTTTCATTACTTCTATTCCTTTCCTGTACAGGGTCTTCTAACTAGGTGACTGATGAATGGCATCCAATGGTAATCTCGTGGTTGTCACAGGTAAATTACGTTAAAGGTTTTTTTGCTACATTCCTCCAGGTAAACATTTTCTTAAACCTTCTTTATTTCTAAGGGTCATATAAAATGAAATGTATACTTGCCTAAACACTGGCTTTTGGTGCCATCCCCTCTTCTGGGGCAGAGCTGTGTGGGTCTTTGGATTCTCCATTCTATGGCAAGCCATATGCCGTTACTAAGTTAGGAGAGATGGGTCGTTACTCTTCCTTCTAACTTCCCAGCCCACACATCATCGGGGTGGGAAAATATAAAGGACATTACACTTTTCTGATCATGGCAGAAGTGATGTCAGGGAGTGTCACTTACGGTATTTGGAATGCGGAAGTGACAATGCACCGGCACTTCTGCATTCCAAATACCGTAAGTGACACTTAGTTTTAAATACAGGAAGTGACACTTTGCGACGTCTCTTCCGGGGTCACAGGTTTAAAAAGGTTGAGAACCACTGTGGTAAGTAAACCTCTTTGTCCTGACCCATAGCCGTATATGAACAATAAACCCTTGCAGTTGAGTTCGGGACCAACTGCAGGGGTAAATAATAAAATGTTTGTCCAGAGTTCAACTTTAACCTCCCTAGCACGTATCAAAAGAGCACCATAGACTTAAATCAAAATTTTTTATGTTGTAGGCCTGTAACTTCACAAAATATGTATGTGCAAGGGTCTAATAGACATCCGTAATATAATAATGTTTGTGACACACAATTATGTAAAAAAATAATAAATAAAATGCATAATTTTAATGATCAAATCTCTAAAATACTTATACTTTTTATGAAAGATTTCAAAACAGTATATATTTATATTTTGTTTATGATAAATGTTTTATTCAATTGGAAATGTGTTTTGTATTTTTTTTAACTTTGAATTGTATTGGATACATTTATCACTGTATCCAGTACAATTTCCTCTTGTGTGATGAACACACCAGGGGAGAAAGGGCTAACTGCAAAGGGCACATCTGGGGAATCACACTGAAAACTGTTTTCTCCATAAAATATGGTATTTGTGCAATTTATTTTTGAATCTCCCGTCGCCTCCTCGATGTGACGTCATCACGTCTACTCGGGGAGGTCCGCTCTCCTCCAGCAGCTTCTTCTTCAGATCGGAGCCACTGTCGCAGCGTGGAATAGTAAATCTGCACTGCCGGGGCTCTGATTTACGCAGGCGGCTCTATCTCGTCCATTGCAGTACTGACAAGTCAGCACTGGACGAGATGGTGCCGTCAGGAAGGCAGGGAGGTTAAGCAAGCTTGATTCACTGTTTAATAATATATTTGGGGCAAGAAAGTTTTGGTATTACTATCATAATCTCTTTTTTGAATTTTCAAGGTTTCGGCCCTTACAGAAACTATATTGTAAATTCCAGCTGGGAAGCAGTAAAGGTAAGGCTGCATGCCACTGACACGGTACAGCATAATTTAAGATACTGACGTTGTACTCTTACTGCATGTTAAATCTTTACATAGAGGGAGAGCAACTCAATGCACACCATAGAAGAGATTTTCCCTTACTGTAAAGTGTTACTAAAACCGTCTAAAGCCCCCCCCATACACCTTAAGATCGATCCATACAATCTCCATTAGATCTACCAACAACTGTGTAGTATAGTTTCCTCCCTGATAGAATACATAGTGATTGGAAGGTTAGAAAGGTCCTCACATGGTTTTGGTAGAACAAAATTTGATTGTACAGAAATTGTATGGAAAGATTGTAAGCTGTATGGGGGCCTTAAATGGTACGAGTAAAGCTGTGCATGCTTGCGGCGATCAATCTGCCACAAATACAATGTAATGTCTGTAATGAGCTCATTGCTTCATAATGACATCTTTAATCTAAGTATATTACATAACTCACTAGCTGTCAGTAGAAAGAAAATCTGTACGGTGGAGGCAGATTGGCAGTTTCACTTACCAGAGATGCAGTAGGTATATTGCACCTTTTTTTTTTTTTTGTCAGGAACTGGCAAAGCTCGGTCTTGATGATGATGTTCATCTTAAAATCCTGGAGCTTCCTGTGAAATATACTGAAGTGGAGAAGAGAATAAAGAAGATATGGGCAGAGTGGCAACCTAAGGTTATTATAATTAGCATGTTGCTTCGCCGTAAAATGCACATAATGCAGCGCGGCTAGCATAACACAAGGTATAAAGGTGAAACAGCACTGGGTATTGTGTTGGCACTTTATAAATAAACAATGATAGTGACGTCATGGTGGCATGCATTAGAAGTATTTATTTTTTTATTACACACATATTCAAGCAACGCCAGGAGCTAACTGAGGGAAACATTTGCATCAATGTTGAGGGTTTATAATCCATGTCAGGTTTTCTGTATTCCTTTTTGTAAGGAACTGTTTTCATGTCCTGTCTGTGACCACACAAGAAGTTTCTCCCCAACGACAAGGCAGATAACTATAAATTTATAAAAAAATTAAATTTTCCTTAATTTTCAAATAAAAGTAACAATGTTTGGGTTTTATTTTCATTTCCAAATGTTTCCATTAGTTTTTTTTTTTTAACTCCCGACTTCTTTAGGCTCCGGCTCCACTGTCCGTTGCAACCCCTGCGTTGAAGGCACGAGCGGCTCTTCGTCAGCAATGGGGCTTTTGACAGGGCTGTCTTCACAGCCCATGAGAGCAGCCGATCCGCTGGTCCAAGCCTCGGTTGCCTTCAAATCTATGGGAACACAACGGAGGCTTCAGCGGAGCCTAAGCCTTAAAGTGCTTTGGGACATCAGAAGATGGGTGCACTGTTTAGGGGATTAGGTGTTCTCAGAAATCATGCTCAATTGGGGCTAATTGGCTCAAAGTGTGACAAAAAGTAGGATGGGTAATGGGCTCATAGTATGATACAAAGTAGGATGGCTTTTTGCTTTCATGACGTTGGCACATTCTGACCGTACAATCCTAATGTCACAGACATTCCATTTTGATAAACCCATGTGAATAGAGCAGCTATTTCCTTTTCCATTTATATATGAGCCAGGCTCAAGCTGCCCACCTCACATACACAAAGCAGTGCTAGAGGAAAGAGGCTAGCTGTCATACACACAGCAGTAGCAGAGGGAAGCTCTTTTCTCTGGCTCTTTCCTTTGTGTATGTGAGCAGGGTTTGAGCTGCCCAGTCACATACAGCGCCTCTGACAGCTTCCATACCTCCTTTGACTTTCTCCAATGACAGTTCCCCGCAGGTATTATTAGGGGATTAGATGCTCTGCTGTATAGTGTGTGTCTTGTACAACAGAGGGTTTAATGGTTCAAAAAATACGGTATTCACAATTCTATGTAGAAAAGATATAGATAGCCCTGTAGGTGACACCGCATTCCCCAGCCACAATTTGTCAAAATCTGTACAAAGTTTAGATCCTAATAAGCACACAAATACTTGTTGGATTTGTCATATCGGTCTGTTGGATCCCGTACCAAACCCGTTCAGTCCTGCTACTGTAGGGTGCAGGGGCGTAGAAACCACCATAATGGCAGCTATAGGGCCCACCGCTCCTGGTTGACTGATCTTTCTTTTTTTATCTCCATGTTTCCGACAGTTAACATCCTGGGAAATATTATGGAGTTCAGCTTAGGGGTGATCTAATTTACTGACATCCGTAATCCTGAGCCGTACTGGTGATATGTAAACAAGCAGTGCCATCTGGTGGACCTATTATTCATTTTTACTAGAGATGGTGGAATTTAATTTGGAAAATTTCACTATCTGAATTTGTTAGTTAATCACAAAGCCCTCTGAACATGGTATCAACCCAAAAATCACTGGAGATTTAGAGAAGGGTTAAGAGGAATATTACAAAAAAAGAAAGTTTTAGCACTTTTAACTTTATTTTTGAAAAAAGTCAAGTCAAAATGTTTGGGTTGAATTTTAGTGTTCCTAGTTGTTCCTAATGTCTTCAGCTAGCCAAGTTTTCAGGTGGTATTTTCCAGATCGATCCCTTCTTTATTTCGCCATGTTCTCCTTGTAAACCATTTGAAAGGCTGCCCAGGGGCAGAACCTGCTACCGGGGCAGAACCTGCACCCCTCACTACAGATCATTTTCACAATTCTGTAAAACAATAAATTGTTACCTAACCCTCATTAATCATATGTATTATAATATTTAAATCTCATTGTATGTTGGCATGGTGCACCAGGTAAACAGGCAACTGTTTATTTACCTTGGTACTGGTCATTTCTTTACTTTAGTAAGGTCCTCCCCTTTCCGTAGTAGATGGCAGTGTGGCCATGCTCTCTGCAGCCTCAGGCCTGTGGACACAGAGTGTAGCAATGCTGCAATCTACTACTGGATTCCCCCCAAAAATACTGCTGGTCTGTTTAGCGTTCTAATCCTCAGAATTTGATGCTTTCTAAATCATTAAGAATTCCATCTGTAATTTTGGCTATGTTCCTACGATTTAATTTGCGCTCACGATAAAAAAAAATCACCCCCATTATAAAAAAAATATATAGCATCCATAGGAAATGAATGGATGTGATCAAAAAAAGCGGACGTGGATGGGATTTTTTTTTTAGAATGGGTGAGCTCAGCAGTGATAGTTTTCAGTGTCTCTCAGTTTAGATCCAAATGTAGACGTCTGGTCAAAAAAAATAAAAAAAAGTGTAAAAATTTAAATGTTAAGACCTATTGTTTTTATTCAATAGATAAGTATTCTATCCTTTAACTTTGTTTCAATTCTTATTATTCTTTGCTGGCAAATATGACAAGCTGTCTGTGCATGTTGGAATGATGGCCTCATCCAAAGCAATTGCCCTAGAGCAATGTGGAAGAAACAAAGGATACACAGATAGGGACATCAGTGGTGCCCACCCACAAGAAGGATGTTGTTTGCTGGAAGGACTGGAAAGAATAGAGTCATCCATCAACATGAAAAGTATCTGCAAAAACATTTCATTACCAGGAGTCAATGTTATCTATTCCAGAGATGCTGGGAGGTATTCACATCTAAGGATACAATGTGCATGTGTATAAATAGATATTTATGTGTATATACAGATAGAAAGATTAGACCCATCTTTCCATTCAATGGTTTTTCTTTTTTAAAAACTTTTTGTATATTCTACAAATCAGATTATTTATTTAGAGTCTTCAAAATTGTGAATCAATAACAGCCTTGTAAACATTTACAATTCTCTGACTTAAGCCCCCCATACATGTTCCGATTTTTCGTACGAATTTTGTCCGACCGACCGATCGGGTCGGGAGATTAATCGGATTCGGAATTATGTACCCGACCGATCCAGATTTCTCAAAATCGGCCGAAAAATTGGTCGGGACCACTTCGGACCTGTCCGTAAATTTTAGGTCGATCTGCTGTTAATAAATAGGGTCGGGCTGATGGATCGGTGATAATTCGAATTCCGATTTTTCGTGCCAGCCGACCATAACATTTTAGGTGAAAATCGGGTGACAGGATCGGACGAAAAATCGGTCGGGAGAATAATCGGAACGTGTATGGGGGGCTTAAGATTCATAATGACCATTAAGGTAGCCATACATGGTTCAATTTGCACCATATCGATCATCAATTCCATCAAAGTATTCGACCATTGAATCGTATATCGATTGTAATTGAATTGAATGACACACCACATTGAGTGTTCGTTCTTAAACATTTCCATTACTGCAACAGCAGCCTCAAGATAACCTAACCTTTGCATAGTAATCATAGTGGTCTGACTACAGTCAAAGTGGTGACTGAACGGATCGAGGTTTATTACTTGGGTAGGAGTATGTAGTCTCTCTATGCAGTCTCCGCTGCATCATACTTTCACTACGATCATATTCAAGCACACTACCTATTATGACAAGATTTTTTTCATGGGTAAACATTTCCATTACTGCAGCAGCAGCCTCAAGATAACCTGACCTATGCGGAGTAATCATAGTGGTCTGACTACAGTAAAAAAAAAAAGCATACATACAAACATCCTATTCTGCCGACCAGTAGAGAGAAAGCCCTCCCCCAGATGTAACAGTGTGCTAATTGGTTGGATCTAATCACAATTGGTTGGCACAAGGAATAGTATTTAATTTATACTCGATGTGGTAGCAATCAATAAAAATTTTCCAACTGGTCCAATCAAATTTCGATCGAGCAAATTGACAATTTAAATCAAATTGAAACTATAGTTCAATGTGGACATGATTCTATTTTCAATCGACTGACCAAAATAATCGATCGAATTGAACCGTGTATGGCTAGCTTTAGTCACCTGACCATTGACGGCTATTAACCTCCCTAGCGCACCGTCTGTACCACACCGTTTTTTTTTTAACAGTGTGGTACAAGAAATGGCAGCAGTGTACAAGGTACACTGCCTGCCATTTCCTCCCTCCCCTTCCACACAGCCGGTGTCATTCATGCACCGGCTGTGAGGGGTGGAAAGCGAGGTCCCTCCCTTAACCTGGAGGTCTATGGCACTGCTCACCTCTTCCGCGTAACCGTGACGTGATCAGTGAAGCCACCAGAACCCGGAATAAGCGGCGGAAGCCAGAATCACCGTAGCTGTCCCGGGGATATGCGGCGTTTCATGGGAGCCCACGCTCATCCAGAGTTTTGTTCTTTACACAAACTTCTGGGGGACCGAGCGTGGGCTTGGTGATGGTTAACATCAAAGGGGGGCTTGGTGTGTCCATTGGTAGCGCCGGACCCGGTGACGTAGAGCGTATAGGGATACGCTTAGCAGGGGTCCCGACGTATCTCCGACGTGTATCTCACAGACCTTTGGCCTGCCGGCGGATGGATGTGTCCGTTTACACTATCCACCGGTTGTGAAAGCTGAACGTACTCGACTACGTTTCAGTAAAAGGCATCTTACACCAGGGGAGAGGGGTCGGATGAGCTCAGCGCGAATGATCAAGACAGACCAAGTTTTTTTTTCCAGCGGGCGGCATGCGCAAGGGTCTGTGAGATCGGTCGGAGATACGTCGGGACCCTTGCTAGCGTATACGTTAGGACATGTACGGGTCCCGGCGTACGGAATGGAAACAAAGGCCTAATGAGGTAGTAACTGTGGCTTTGCCAAGTTTGTGGAAGGTTTTCTTCCAGTTGTGGTCCGCAGTAGGATGGGAGTGGTTCACAGTTCGTCTTAATACTCAGCAATAATAGAACAATAGTTATTATTAATATTACACGTTTAGTTTCTGACTCCTTGGTCAGGCTGTTGACTGTTATTTTATGGTTAAGATTGAATTCAACCAATTGTCCTTTGCTTCTATGGCTGACCTTGAGTGTTGAGTCTTACAATCATTTTCGACGCGAGACATGGCAAACTAATCCCGGGGGTGCAAAACCATACACACATAGCATACACGGCGGACGACCATAACCGACTGGCTGCCGGCGATTTTGCCGCGGACGTCATATCCACTGTGTAGCAATCCCATTGCATTTCTGTTGGGGCCCCTTCCATTCGGGGCCCCTGGGTCACCCTTTGGTGTGCGCCGCCATAACCTACAATGAAGCAGCCGCTTCATTGTGTAGCTTATGGCATCGGCTCCCATCGCTTCAGATTTTCCGACATGGGTGTCGGGGATCTCTGGCCAGCGAGAATGGGGGGCGACGGGATCTGTCCCGCTCCATGTGGGGACATGGCCGATAAACGGCCGGATTGTTAACCTGACAGGACGGCGAGACGACGCGCACGCCCCGGCGGTCAGATAAAAATGCCGGCCGTTTATCGGCATGTGGATGGCCAGCTAGTCTTTTATTTCTTTGTCACCTTGGTGTCAAGACACTCTGGCTCCTCTCATTCCCTGCAATAAGTGAAGAGAACACCTAGAGGATAATGGTTTCCCAGTGACAATAGTTTGCCTACAATAGAATGTTTTATCTTCTCTTTATATCTTTTTTTAAATATCCTGTCCTGTGTGGCCCTTGCCCATGTCATATTTAAAAACCCATTGTGGCCCACAAGTAAAAAGTGTGCCCACCCTTGGTTTAGAGTATCTGATAAAATACTTTGCTAATCGGAATATTGAGTTTGAACCGTATACTGGATTTGTACTGAAATGATACGGCATTTAATATAAAACTGTATTTGATTTTAGATACCTTTGTGAATATGCCTACTACATCTCGCTGTACTATGGGAATGGCCGAGCAGTGTTTATTCACGTCCCCCAAATAAGCGAAACCTTAACAGCAGAAAAACTGGGACAAGCTTTGCGAAAGATCATTCAAGAGGCGATGAGACAACTGGAATAGATATTAGAGCTTCCATATTACGGGAACTCTATAGTCTGAAGCAATATTAAAGATATCATCAACCCCCTTTGTTCTATGTCTAATTTATTTTCCTACACAGTTAGGTTATCATGAGTAGCTTTACATCTTCTTTTATATCCTGGGTGCTCAACCTGCAGCCCTTTGGGAGTTCTTTGGCGGCCCTCCTCAGTCTTCCACCTGTTGCCCCAGAAACCTTATTGTTAATGCATAGGAACTAGCTTGTCTGCCGATCCCCCGCTGACAGGTCCTCTTCCAGGATCTTCTTAGAGCAGGAAGAGGCAATAAACTTACGTGATAGGCATACATAAGAGCCAATCAGTAACCCAGATGGCGTCTCAGCAAGTCCCCCGACCTCTCCTCCTGTAGTGTTGGCAGGGCATTCGCAGACCGGTAAGTGTCTATGCTCCCACTTTTCCACCAATGAACAGGGGGGTGATTGTATATTTTGCGGCACATAACCTTTGGCAATGTATAGGACACAAAATGTGCATTACCACACTACAGTGTTCCCTAATGCTTGAGGTTTTCAAGTTTTCTAGCTACGCGTGCTGTAATTTCTTCCTAAAAATGCTTCTAAAAATCTAGATTATATAGATTCTAAAATCTAGATTGTATAGATTGGAATTGTTATGTGCGGCCCTTTAGTGATGTTAAGGGCCGCACTTCTGGCCCTCCATATCAACTCAGTTGGCCATCACTGTTCTATATCATATCATGAGAGCTGACAAATATATGCGTGACATCCGTGTACGATACACTGACAAGTGTAAAAAAAATGAGCAGCAAGCCGAACATGCATACAGAATTCTTTTATTTAACTTAAATCTTGTAGTACTGGAACTACTAGAAAAAAAGCAGAGTAAGAGAAACTAAAACTGCCTTAGGTTCAGCCATTCAAAATAGACAAATTTCTTTTTTTTTGCTTTCAATAATGTAAAGAATTCAGAGTATATAGCAAGAACAGGAATAAATTCTTACAACAGAATATACAAAAACATGTTGAAAATCTTTTTCTTATCTACCGATTTATTTTTTAATATAAACACAGGAATATTTTTATGAATAATTTACACACAGCATGTAATTTTAATGTAACAAATTGACCATGTTATTTTTTCTATTTTTTATTTTCTTAAACAAGAAAAAAAAACTTGGAAAAGATTTTTTTTTTAATCATTTATATTTTATTAGCAATGCATCAATTTCATAACTTTTTTTATGTTTTTTTTTAGTTTTATGTTTTTTTTTGTTTTTTTTTATTCTATATTTTTTTTGTCCCAGAGGTAGTGAAAATCTCTGGCCAGTACTTTTCTTTCTGAAGCCTTACTGGATTGGGAAACAGAAAGATGAAAAGAAAAATAACAAAATGATTTAAAAAACCACTGAGGAAAGCAGCTGAAGGTGGAGGTCTAAAGCAGTTTGCCCCTGAAAGATCTGCAAACATTGCACAGGATCCTGGTTTGGTAGAGAGAATGCTGATCCGCCGCCATGTTACACAAGCATTAAGTATCCAACATGGCGTCATTTCTCTACCGCTGGATGCTTTCAGATAACGATTCATATAATATGAAGGTCTATGCAAACCACGCTAGAGACTTCAAATGTGTTCCCTCACTATTCTGCTGCCATCCAGTGAAGGCTAATATCCATTGTGTTAACTGTTGTGTACAGTAAAAGTGAAATGACCAGTATAGAGCTTCTCAATGCAACCAAGGGGGTTATGATCAGAGGAAGTGAAAGAAGAGATTAAGATACAGAACTGGAGTGAGACTCTGCGAGCCCATATACGACACCACTGCTCATGTTATGTACACACATAGACACAGAACGATCATCCCGACAAAACACACAATACTTGTTCCACTCATTTACCACACATCTAATAGACTACATATTACAAAACTGCTATCGACTGTAAAAAAAAATTGCAGTGAGGCGCAGAAACGTCTCTTGTAAACCAAGCGTACTTAAATAAATATCTACTACCCGTAATCTACTGGACTTGACAGTCCTGCTGAAAACTGCAATTTGATAAATAAGCTATTTAGTGCCTTTGTTGGCAGAGGATTACGAACATCTATTCACTATAGTATAGAAAGGGATTTTAGAAAGACAAGTGCTTAGTTTATATTATCTGGTTTGGCACTATTATAATCTGGAAGTGAAATAAGGCATTTTTAGGGTTGGGCTGTATCTGATATATGACATCTAAAAATTGGAAGGTTCAGGGTATAGCAGGAAACACAGATATAGATGTGGGCCAGATCAATGGCCGATTCAAGCGCACTCATGGCCATCAATCTGGCCCATATCTAATGATGCCATCCCGGTTTTCAGGTATATCGGTCATGACCGTAAACAACGGTCAACGTCTATTGCCCGGTGGTCTCCATTCAAAGCATGGGCTAAGCTGGAGACACAGCAGCTCCTCTGATATCGAACTGCTTCTATATCGAGCCATGTGTTCCCAGCTTAAAACTACCCTCTCCTCACTCATACGATTGGACTGCGCATTTCCCTCCAATTTGTGATCTACAGCTAGCCATACATATATCAATTCTGCAGTAAATTCCTAAACGATCGTCAAATGCGCCCACCTTGTGACCCAAAAAGATCACAATTGAACAAAAATCCTTTGTTGAACAGGGATCCGACAATTTTTTTTTCCTGTACAATCCCCACTACTTTGGAAGGGCACCCTCATTCCCCATCAAAAGTATCAGCCAGGGATCAATTACCCAAGCATCTCTTCCCTTATAGATTATTAGAAAACCTCTAAAGCTAGCCATACACATATAGATTTCCCTTTTGATCACTGACCGATCAATCATAACGTGGTTGACCCCAATGATCGAATTTATATGTGTATGGCTAGCTTTAGAGGTCTTAAAATCCTGTACTAAAACCAGTTCATAGTTCTGTATCATTACATGTAACACAATTCGTTCTGCACTGCTCAGGGGGCCGTAGTTCTGAAAATAACAAAACCACTATTCTCCTGCATTTTCTGAGGTCAGCACTGGAAGCCATATTACTTTCTGCACAGGTCCTCTTTGTGGTAAAGAAGTCAAACACAACTAACAACTAAATATCCATACCACAAGCCAGAATTTCTAGGGCTGGTCAACTTTCTAAATCCGGACCTCTTGCTCTGTATATAAGAAACAAAATACTCTTTACCTTCTGATTACATCTGGTCATGGGTGCCATGTAAAACACTGGATTTGTTCTACAATTATCTTGGGGCCTTAGATTTTAATAGGACATACATATGAAAAAAGTGTGCATTACAAACTTCATTGCTTTCCAAATTTAAAGCAAGCAAACCAAACCCTGAAAACAAAGAGGAAGTGAGTTTGGTTTATGACCTATGAACATCTCTTCCTTCTGTTACCCCTTATTGTTTGCTGTGATATGCAGGCAGCACTCCATAATCATTTTCATTAAGGCTATGTTTCCACATCCGTTGGGACTCCCTATGCCAAGCACAATGCTTGGCGGGAGGTCCCGACGGAGCACATCCACTTTACCTGCTTGGTGGATGCTGTGTTGTCACGGCGTTGAGACGTTCAACCCGATGCAGGGGTTAACATAGTGGAGCGTATGCTGTATTTAGACATCCGCTGCCCTGCTAAAGTGTATGTAATCCATTGGGAAGCCCACCAAACATTGCACTTAACGTAGGTGTCCCGACAGATTACTGTGGAAGCCCCCCTATTCTTTTCATTTTAAACAGCCCCTTCCCCTAGTAAACAGAGCCCAGTGTTTGGTTGCAGTTTTCAAATGACCCCAGAGTTAAATACATAACCCTTCACATATATATGGGCAAATTTTAAACATTCATTTGTTTATCAATTAAGCAAAAAGCAACATACCTTATTCTTATTCTGACCTACGCCTGTGCTCACTTTCCTCACTGATACAACTGGCTATAGATACATTTGGCATATAAATTATGTAGGTGACCACTGGCCAGGGTGACACGACTGGAGGATGAATGCACATCAATTCAGAATGGCCATTTCTGGTGGTATTAAGAAACTAGCTCAATAAGAAGCCTAAACATTGAAACATTAAATAGAATCCTAGAGAAACAGCACACATGGCAGTGCTTTTATATCTGAATTATGAATGAGGGGATCCCAACACCTAGCATGCTGTCTTCATGTCCCTGTCCAGTTACTAACTAGGAAAATATAAGTGCCTTTTTTTTTTTCAGAACACTGGACAGCAAACACCACAGCGAGTACAGATATAACATGGAAACAGAAATGACAAGACAAAAACAAAAAAGAAAGAATGCTCAGGACCTCAGACGCAGTTCTGTATCTCCATTCTCTCCGTTTACAAAGATGGATTTGCCTTTAGTACATAAATGGTGTAAACAAAACACAAAGTTGTCACAGAAAGTAAATCAAACACTTTAGAGAATGTCATTTGGTTCAGGTTTGTTTATCATATTCACAAGCTAAAGGACTTGGCGGGGTAGGAAAGGAGCAAGATGTATTTAAGGATTAAAATAATAGAAAGTGTTGCCCAGAGGACTGGATACAAAAACGATTTTTCTCTCAGGTTTCCGTGTATTGTATTCTATGCACAACTGACGCTTCCTTCTCTGTACAAGTGTTGTACCAGGGATCCCTCCCCCTCCTCCACTAGAAAGTAGTTGTTACTATTCTACTTCAGTTTGGCTGCACAATGAAATCCGGCATTGCACATCTGTACCATGCAGAATTTGTGGGCCCGCAGGTTGCCGTAGCAACTGGGGGCCCCAAAGTGAGCTTATCCTGACCTGACCTCAGATGTAAAGTTCTATTCCAGCCAGGAGATACGCAGGACGTGTCTATGGTGTGCATGCCTGCGAGTGCTCTGGTAAAACAGTAACACGGCTTTTAGAACCAACACACTTAAAAGGCAGCTTCCCGCTACAAAGCTAATTAATCGGCTGCTCCCAAACTGCTTATTGCTTTCAGCCAACGGAAACAACCTCGTTTATACACACATCATTTAACACTTCTCTTGTGACCTATTGACCAACAGATTTGTGTAACACCACTACATGACCGTTGTATCACGACAACAAGGCCTCTGCACATGCGTGATGTCCGTGCTGCTTTCCAATATTTATAGATTTTATTTTATATTTCAGGTGACTTTTTAATGTGATGCACGTCAAACATATTGGTGGATAAAGTCTAAACACACCATCCCCTATGCTGTCCAGGAACACAGCAATGCTCACACTTACTCCAGTGATTCAAATGTTATATTATCAAATTTAAGGATTACAGATAACTGCCAGGGAATGATTAAACCCACTGACGAAAGTGCACAGGCACACTCTATGGACACTATATACTCTACATACTATATACTCTATGGACACTAAACAATATATTCCTAAAAAGCAGTAAGGCTATATTCCCACACTAGTGATCAGCCACGATTCTAATCGCAGAGCTGTGGGAGAATGAGAGCACCCAGCGATCTCCCGCTGTTGGAATCGCGGCTGAGTGATTGCAGCCAGGAAGTGGGGAGTGAGGCAGAACATCTTGTCCCTCCCTGCCTGATCGCGCCCAAAGACACTGGGCACAGTTGAAGTGACAAGCTATTTTAACCGCGCCCATTTAAGTCTATGGCCGCGATCAGATTGCGGGACACAACCAATTAAAATTGTGTCGGCCCCGCGGCCGAGCACCTACGTATGTGGGAACAGCTTAAAGGAGCTTTGAGGAAACTCCTCTCTCACTGATCTAGCAGCTAATATCATGAAGTCATTCATTCTCAAAGGATGGATTTCAGCCTTTTGCTTTGAATAGAAGGGCTGGTAAAAATCTGCCCTCATAAGAAACACAGATTCCTGTTCTACCAGTGCAATATCTGAAAATCACTATCTCCTCAATGTCTGCAGCTAGACAGGTAAATTGTGGCCTGTGTCAAACTACATTAACTGCTCGATATAAAAAGTTTATTTTGAACACAGACACAGACCTAGCTTCATAAATGGGGTGGATTTTATTGGAGATTCACCCCACTATGAATTGTGAGGGCATGTTTTGCTTAAGGCTGCATTTGTGAATTTTCTTTGCATTTAAAACACCAAAAACTACCTTGTGTGCTTAAGATATCATCGGAGTCTATGAGGGTGTGTTTAAAAGCACAACATTTCATCAGGCTGTGTGCTCACAGATCCTTTTTTGAACGGTTCATGCCATGTGTGGATGGTCATTTGGCTGTTAAAGGCCTCATTGATTACAATGGAAAGCAGAACTCATTTTAGGACTTTGCAGAGTCATTTTTTGTGCGCTAAAAGCCTAGCTAGTGAACATACCTCCGCTAAACAACCGTGCCAGGCCATTCCTAGAAGCTTCTCTCTCCCTCTACTGGCATTAGAATTTTAAACGTCTAAGCTTTGAACTGCCCTGGCTTTTATCAAGCTTCTGACTTGGCTTTAGAAGCCTCATAAAAACTCCATTCACACTTCCGGCATCTGCAGAACATTAAACATGTTTAGCAAACGACCATGTGAACGCAGCCTAAACCTGTACTACAGTAAAGCTCATTTAAAAGGTTTTTTTCCTATTTGTTTATATTACAGTAAATTTTGGTTGAATGCCCCTACAATTTCACTGTTGAATCCTGAAAGTTTGAAGTTCAAGTGATAATGTTTATTGGCTAACTGAAGTCATTAGAGAAGCAAGCTTTTGGGATGTCGCAGATCCCTTCTTCTGGCTTTAGCCTGAAGAAGGGATCTGCAATATCCCAAAAGCTTGCTTCTCTAATGACTTCAGTTAGCCAATAAACATTATCACTTGAACTTCAAAGTTTCTGTATTCAACAATGACTAACACGGTACAACACTCTACTACACTTAAATCCTGAAATCCAGAAAGAAAAAACATTTTTTGTACACATAGTTTAAACATGTATCTAGGCAACACAAAAATACCATGGTGGCAGCTTATCAGCGAAAACCTTTCAAATTACAACAGGAAATATATTTTTGGAAGCCGATATGGTTTAACCATTTAGTACCAAAAATACACAATATGGATTTTTTTTTCCTTGACCAAACCCTCCTAGTTGATTGAGATCTCACGAACCTGTTTAGCAGTATGTGCGACAGAGAGAGGGAGGAGAGGACACTGCCATGTCAAGAGGTCATTTGTGAAATTAGAAAATGAGGTGCAATTATTTTCTACTTTGGAAACCCTTTACAAAGAATCACAGAAGAAAACATTCACACTATGGAGAGCAAATTGAATGTATTACATTATAACACTTCAGATTGACAAGAACAGAGGAATTGTGAAAGCAAAAATCCATTTAGTACAGTCAATGAGTATTGCTAAGAGTTTGGCCATCTATAGACACAGGAGGGTAGTGAGATAATTACTCACAATTTGAACACACCCCTGGTTGCCTTTTAGCCATTTAGGTTGGTAATGGACAGTTGTCGAAGTGAACTACACATATCTAAGAACTGGAACAGGGGTGGGAGGGGAAGAGCCACTACGAATGGCTAAAAAGACTCTTCTTAGGGGTACAGATGGTGTAGGTCTTAACAGTAATGATCGCTGTTTTCCCCTAAACAGTGGATTTCTGGGACCTGGCTCTTCCAACATACAAAAGCGTCAACCAATCCAGACATAAAGGCAAGAATGAATGGTAACGCATCTATGGACTTCATTTGGGATGCAGAATGTGGTTTTAAATTTTATTTAGGGTCCCTACCAGCTGACTGGATGTGTAACTTGCATAGAAGATTCCCAGCTGTAAGGCCTCTCTAGAAAAGCAGCATATATGTTCTACTAGAATGACAAGCAACAGCTGGAAAGCTGAAGGTTAACCTGCTTACAAATGGTAGTAATGAGGGGCAATGGTTGATTTTCTTTAGTATTATTGTATAAATGGATATACCAGCACTAATGCTTGTAATATCAATTGTCCAGGGGATTAAATGCTTCAGCCCTTAACCAAGATGCAGGAGCAGATTTAGTCCTTGAGGTTTTAGCCATGTAACACAGTCCTAAACAATTCCCAAAGTTTACACAACAAGAATCGCCAAACCCTCTGCAAATAGGCAGCCTTTGAACATGCTCACAATCTGATCATTGTGGGACAAGCCATTAAACAGCAGCCAAAGTGCTGAAAGTTCGCCAATTTGGTGTTTAACAAAGCAGCCATTAAATAACCATGACTTTGGCAGAGCTAATTAGGTCACACCCAATCATGAATAACAAACATACAGTATGCTATAAAAGAGGCTTGCATCCCCTAACGCACCCCAACAAATTGGAATGGCAGATTGTCTCTCCCTCCTCTCAGTAACAGCATTTGTGGTTTGAATAGTGTATGAGGTTACCGGTTTTATGGTTTATTGTCAACTGCTGAGAAATGTCATTTTTTTTTATTTTTATATATATTTATATATATTTTTTTATATATATAGATATTTACACTTATAAAAAATAAAGAGTGAGGTAGATAAATGTTTGGGAAAAATATTGAAAACTGTCCCCTGTCATTTACAAAAAGGAGAAAAAAAACAAAAAAAACACATCGCAATACATATTTATGTGTTGGGGCATTCAACAGTGACCAAAATCAACAAGAACAATAAATAAAGAAGAAGAAAAAGCAATCCTACATAGAATATTTTCTTATATGTAGGGTTAAATGGTAAGAAAATGTACAAGTTGATATAATATTCATTATTTTTCCACATGTTAGTTCAGCCATTCGTTTTTTAAATATATTTGTTGTGTTGTCATAATGACCAATAAGACAATGCAATTATATCAAAAAACCCTTCCACTCCAAAGCAAATAAGGGATTCTACCCAAAAGTAATGAGCAACAATAGGCAGTAACCAGAATGAAACACTCGTGTTTATAAAGGCGGCTACAGACATAAGAGGAGAGTTAGATAAAGCAAGTACAATCTAACCACCTTTAAGGTAGGACTGCTCGGTTTTTGGACAATAGAGTGCAGTGCGCTCTATTGTGCAAAAATCTATACAAAAATCAAGGCGTGTATGTGTAGCTTCAGGCGGGATCAATGAATCCTGCTCAAAACTTCAGGTTACCAACATGTTGGCAAACCTTGATCGATGCCTATACTTTCAATGGGGATCGAGGGTCCCCATCCAAAGTATAGGAGCTGCTGCTCGATAAAGGGAAAGGTTGGCTGCTGTCATGCTGCTACTGAGATATCTCTAACGGTTTGAATATCGAACCATGTATTCCCACCATTACACACATTTTGGCCACCACAACCTCAAACACAAGCAAACAGCTTGACCAAGTGTTCATGTTGAGACCTATGGGGCATAAAGCCATCTGCCCATCACTAATGATGCAGAAATATTCTATTAAACAGTGGTGATCATACAAGGTTTTCTTGCCTACTAGGCCACTATTTCCCTCTAAAATATTCAGCGATGTCTGTGGATACTTAGAAGAGCTTTGGCTGCAATTTGGGACAAGCAATGCGTCAACTTTATCAAGGTGTTGAGTGAAGAACTTTCTCAAGTGTCACAGTCAGTAAGTAGATTCATTTGTTTTGTGCAGCATGGAAGAATCTCTTATGGGCAAAGGAATGAGATAGATCTCCCTCTAACAAGTAATACATCAAGCCAACCATGTTGTTAAATAAACCTTGTTCAGTTTCATAAATTTTTTTTTTTAAATCTGTGTTTTGGTCTAAATGTCAATGGGTGTCAAGTCTTGATGGCAGTAGTCAGCAATGAGAAGGAATGGGGATTTACAAGTGCTTTGAAAGTATTGGCAAGGCCTTCGAGTTAGAATAGTTATATTTTACATTCTATCTTTATCTCTCTCTCTCTAGATATATATAGATATATATTTGTATTTGTTGCATTTGTAACAACATACGAACATAAGATTACCACACTGTATGTGCAGCAAACATATCAAACGATCATTAAGTAAACTCCTTCAGCAGCTATATTTTGGGGCAACATGCCCACACTCTGAATTAACGTGATTGGGTTTTTTTCCCAGACACAGATTTAAACCTTTACTCATTCTTCATATATAAATTATGTGTTAAGCATATGTGTCTGATACTTTGTAGCAATATAGACATTGTTCTATTACGGTAATTAAATGTTATCACCCATTTCCAGCAAAACTTTTTAGGTTTAAACCACCATTATAATCTGGCAGCTATCCTCCAAACTCACTTTACGAAAACCAAACTTCATCATTTTGCTGCATTTAATATTGTAATAAGTTTAGTTATGTTCTACGGTGCTGGAGAATATGAAAAAAACACTTATTCTCTATGTCTAAATATCTAACAATAGGAACATTGACCCCTAAAAAATAATCACGTTCAAACTTTTTACAGTACCAGTAGACCGTAGTGTGTGCTAGTAACTGCTTGCTCTTAAGTTATTAGATTTTTAAAAAAAAGGAGAATTTTAAGAATAACTTATAACTTACCAATAGCATACAATCAGATCATTTCATTTTCATTATGATTTGAACAAAAGCCATTTCCTCAATATCCTTTGTAAATAGATTGGGTAGCCAGTGTGTCTTCATATAATATACATGGTGAAAACCCAGAGCTGTCTGCTAAGTTCATAACTTACACATAAATTTAAAAAAAACAATATATCTGCAGTGAGTAGTGAGACTGTTGCTTAAAGTTGCCCTTACATTTAAAGGACTTTCCATTACCATGCTTGTGACCCGCATGGTAGATATACTCTTTACTTCCTGACCATAAAAGCAGCATATGAGATCATGTTAATGCAGAAATTAAGTAGACTAATGTTCTCCATTTGATTAACTGATTTCAAAATACAAAATCAGTTAACCCTATAAATAAGTGTTTAGAAAGTGCAGCCTATAAGTTTCAATGTATGGTATGCAGTTGCAACAAGGCACCACAAGATGGGTTTACTGGACTGTGATAAGTTTTATAGAATGCATTTAGTTTCAAAGAATTTGGTCTGTACAACAATTTGTTCTTGGGATGGAAGGGTTTTTCAGGTAGGCTAATGAAAAAGTAGCTCCCAAAATAGACATTGAGACTTAACGCTTGGTGCTGTATCCAAGAATTAAACCACACACACACACACAAAGTACACATACAGGAAAGATAGATGGAAAAACATGCAAGCCATCCTGTAACCGCAGCCAAGCGACAGGCTCCGGCTCTGATGGTAGGAAGGGACAAACAGCATTAATATGAGACTGTGTGATCTTTTTTTTTTTTTTTTTGTTTGTTTGTTTTTGACCTGAGTTATTTGACGCATTGCAACATAACAAAATGATAGCTGTGTGAGGAGATAAAAGGGACAATAATTATACACTGTATACTTTCTCTGTACCACCACCCTTATCTAAACACTTGGTTTTACACTGAAAAAAAGAGGGCAAAAAAAAAAAGAAGACAAATCATGCCACACATAATGGCAATAAACAATTAGATGGCTACTTCCACGGGTTCATAAACGGGAGGCATACAATGTGAGGAATCATATGACACAATCTGGGGCTTATTCATAAAAATGTAAAAACAGCGCGTAATCTCGCAATCCATCCAAGTCTCCCATTACAGTCAACGGAAGCTTCTTGTACATATACTCTTGTTGTATATGTGTGTGTGTGTGTGTGTGTGTATAAGCCCTAGGAAAGCAAGAAGCTAATTTATAGAACATGAGGAGATGGAAGAGTAGACCTGAAGGTGCTTTTTTTCTGTTTTTTTTTTTTTTCTATCATAGATTAAATACACAAAAAGATAAAGAAAAAAAATAGCAGCCTTTTCTGTACAGACATAGATGAATATCTGAACCATAAAAAAGTTATAAAAGGGACACAAAATGCGTATGTAAATGACGCTATGACCTCACATTGAACTGTAAGGACCTTCTACAAAAGTCTTAGCAAGAAAGTAAATCCCACTCTACCCCTCCCCCCAATTATGCACTTGTATATATATGAGGCCCAAGATACTGACTTCAGGGAGATGTGGAGACAGCTGGAAATTGCAAGATAAGTCTGTTGTTTCAGAACGTTCCAGCACTCCAATTCAGAATTCCAATTGGGCAACTAATTTTCTGATTTAAAAAAACCAAAAAACAATTTCGTCAAAAGATCTGTTGTAATTGCTGACTTCCAGCAATCCCCTGAAAACTGTTCATCCACGTTTGTAACAGATTTCTTGCTAGGTTCTAGATCACGATTGTAACATATATTACATGTACATATAATATATGTTATTTCTATACACACAAAGCAAGAACACTAATACTTCATCATTTGCCTCAAAACATCCATATATAAGATGATTACTCCCATATAGACTCCCCCACTGGATGAGGGGTAAAAGAAAAAGAAAAATGTGTGCATGGGTTTTGTGATATGAAAAGTGACTTCATACATCCGTACTGTCCATGCCATAACAAAAAATCTATTTGGCAAAGACTGGCAGAATTAAATAGTTTTCTGGGTTGCAATATGCTTTACCTTTACTAAACATGTCCTTTTTTATTATATTTTTTTTTAAAGTGAGCCAAAAGTGAAAAGTAGTTTGTTTCCATCTGGCCCAAACGTTATGCAAAAGAAGTGCTTTCAGCCTTGTCGTGTGCAAAAGCAAGTGCACACTTACCGTGTCACGCAATATTAGGCACTGGTCTGACGTACTGGGTCCATCCAACAAGTTTACCAGTGCCAACTCAGCAGGAAGCTGATGTCAAACCAAAAGACAGAAAGTGGATTAGTGTTTGCACTGATCTGATTTGGAGGAAGCCTCCTGTGGGTTATGTCCTACAGGTACACAAAGGGCTGTGTTTCCACAATTGTCTGTCAGACCACAAGCCTGGATCAGCAGGCTGAGGACTGTGGAAGAGGTAGCGCTCTTTCGTTTTTGCGCCCCCCATTCATGTGCGCGTATGGTTGTCTCTCGTCGAAGCTTGCCCTAAGGACAACTACGCCAGGACCATTTTCTGCCTTGTGTCCCACATGATGTTCTGATGTCTGCAAGGTACATGAAGGGTCCAATGGAATGCTTTCCATGTTCTCTGCCTCCAGATCTAGCTCTTCTGTGTCTGGTGGTTTGTTCTCTTCACTGTAAAAGAATGACACCTCCCTAAAAGATGGATCAAGCTCATCTTTAATGCTGCTGATGATCTCCAAGAAAGAGGGTCTCATTTTTGGGTTGTACTGCCAGCACATGCGCATCAACTCGAACCTAGAGACAAAAAAAATTATACAAATATAATAATTTCACCAGATAAAAAAAATACTAAATATGCATTCAGAATAGGAGAATATAGAATTGCAAACTTGTACAGTACATAGTAAAAGTAATTGGTATAGTAAAGTTTTTAGCATATTGCATAGGGCAGTGGTTCCCAAACTTTTGCTGCAGGGCCCCCTATTCTAGATAGGGACATTATCAGGACCTCCCCAGCTTTCCCTTGAAACACAGTTTCAGATTGAGGGCCATTTTCCTTCCTCAGCTCCCTAGTTTGGAAACGACTGGCATAGGGCAATTAAAATCTATACAGACCTTAAGAACAATAGTAGTTGTGTTTACAAGAACAGCTTATAGCAAAGGCCCAGAGAACAACACACAGCAGCACTATCACTATCGTTTAATAAAGGACAACTTCTCTATCACTGAACACCTGAGAGGAACAGGCGTTCAGCATTGGATGGAGAACTGAACACAGCTGAACTCCTGCCTTATAATGAAAGACCTTTGCTGCTAGCAGTTTAGGAGGTAGCCAAGATCTGTGGCAGCCTACCGCCTAAATGCCACCACTGCAACAGCAATGGAGATTCAAATCAGAGCAGCTTACCAAGGCTGTCAGATTCCTATTAGTATGGAGCACTCTTTAGTTACTTTTAGTTTGTTTGCTGTTATCCAGTAACAGGTACTGTTTTTCAGCGTAAGAAGAAGAAGAATAAAAGCCTAAAGGGATTTGAGACATCCCGAAAGCTTGCTTCTTTTATTACTTCAGTTAGTCAATAAACCGTGTCACTTGAACTCCGAACTTCCTATATACAATGTAAGGAGGTAATCTAGGTTATACCCCCTTGTGGCATAATAGACACTTGCAATAAGGAAATCTAGGATTTTAGACAGCTGAATTACTAACAGATATTTTGTAAGAGGTAACTGGAAAACAATCTGCTACACAAAAAAATTATTTTACATTCTTCCAGACATTAATTTATAGTAAATTGATAGCCGCCATGCCCTACAGCCAGTATGCTCCAGTCTGTGATCTACTTTCCAGTACTTTCCAGTGTGTGCTGCACAAGATCTCTCCTGTACCCTCCTGGCCCCTTCACGTGGGGTCCACATTGGGGAAACAAGGCTGAGCTGGGAAGCCAGACGTCTGACGTGTACACAGAGCTCTGTCACTTGACGCTCTCCGAGCCATTCCGCACTGACCATGCTTCCAGCTCTTGCCATAAATGGAAGACTTTTTAATCCCCCTCTTCCCCTCCCGTGTGGATTTAATACCTTGTTTACTGAATCTCAAGGAGGAGCTGCCTCCTGCACAGGGGAGAGAAATCATGTGCACACAAGCACACCAGATCTACCCCCCTCTTCCCAATAACACATGCTTGGAGCATGGAGATTGCTCTCACCGCCTTATGCACTTATAGAAGAACAGAAGGTGAAATCTGCTGGTAAAAAGATATCATGCTAAAAATCAGGCATTATTTGTTCAATGTGTGATAACAAAAAATTTATAAAAGTATTTAATGGCAAATCAAAACATTATGCGGTTTCCTAGACCTTCTTAACAACTTTAATCTGTAAACTTGCATACTTACTGGAAATGGCCCCAACAAAGGGTTGCAAATGACCTACTCACAGCCAAGTCACAAGTCTAGGCCAGGGGTTTTCAAAATTTTTTTGCTAATAGCTCCATTGCCTGTATCAAAGACAAGACCAGCCCTTCTTCCCGCATTAAAAGAAATTTTCCCGGAAGTGAGGTCACAACCTTTCCGTCCCGAGGTAACGTGTCCCCCTCCTAACTTGCACACACTAGCATGCACACAACCCTTCTTCCACGTCCACAAGAGAAAGCAATGCTGCTTGTTTACATTTCATCAGCTAGAGGCATAGGGCTCGTTTCCACTTGTATGCTCTCCCACTATTCAAACCGCATCAAGGAAGTGGGGGGGGGGGGGCATCTTTCCCCACCCCATCTGATTGCACCCATAGAGAATTGATGGGCGAGGTTAAAAATATATGAATTGAGATGCGGTTCATCTCTTTGGCAGCGATACGGGACGATCGGCAGTTGCGGCCCCATTAAAATGTATGGTTGTGATCGCCTCAAGTGAAAACATGCCTTTACAGAGAGAGGGTGGTGAGGAGCAAAGAGCTGACCCTACCTGCCCCAACAGACTCCAGGTTGGGAACCACTGGTTGAGAGAAGCATGTGATGTGTGTCAGTCACCTACTGCTTCTGGTGCCAAGTCTTCCGTTTTTCAATTCCTGACATTTTATTGAAGTGACTATAATAATGGATTAGTCCAGGAACATGTGTCAGCGTAACCCAGAGGCAGAGACTGTATTGTGTATACAGGTGCGCATACAGAGAGAGGAAAAACACACGACTTGTCAACTTCTCTCAGGAGTCATATACTCATCGTTGTCAACTTTTCTGTTAATGCCCTAGTATAGACAGTGAATTATAGATCCTGACAATCCTCTGAGCAATAACTCTGCATCCCAGGAGGCTGGTATTTGATCCACTACCTCCAGTAGTGTAGTCTGTTCAGTGCAGGGCTAAAACTATAGCATGTGTCTATACACTAGCAGTGCCATTTCACTGAACCCACTGGGATGGAGAGTCATATTCTACAATCTGGCAACAACATGTAAAGCTATTTACATAAGGGAGGTGAGATGAGTCAACATCACCTTTATGTTTTTACTGCAATGCAGAATGTAAATACACAACTCATGCTATCTAAGTAACTCACACAGCTTTTACTGTTGGAATAGCTGAGTGAACTAATTCTGTTGTGAATATATATGGTGTCCCCTCCCATATGTCAATTGCAATGTAATACCCTGGTGAGTTGAAGCTATTACAACAGCATGTATTTAATTGTACTTCATTGAAGCAAATATATTATGCAACATAGACTTACAACTCTCCTCCCATATGTAAATAGCTGCTCATTGGTAAGTTAGTGCCAGACTGGAAAATGTGACTGTCCATAAGTTGGTCAGTGGGTTCAGAAAATAGTGTATAGACACATGATAAACAAAGCTGGAACAAAGCCTTGCTTCCTGATACTGGCCTTTTGGGTTTGGAGGAATATAGGGTAATTACTGCATGGTCAAGCTCTGCCGGCCTTGTTGGAACATGCAATTTATATGTAATTTGCATATGTTATTCGCAAATGTTATCTACTTTTCTTCACAAAGCTGTATTCACTTAAATTATATCTGTAGCAAATCTCTTCTTTCTCTATTTAGTAAAAATGACATTCTATATTGTCTGTGGCACAGCAAGTTAAATGATAACATATTTATAGAATATGAACATAGGGAAGTAAAGTTTGGCAACAAAGTAAGCCTTAAACTGATATTTGACTTTTAACTATTGTCAACTTTCAAGCTGCCAGAGATGAAACAAGAACATCCTCAAAGTCAACAGAAGCAGATGTATGCTGAAACAAGGTTACTCTGCTAGCTGTTGTTAGATTGGTTACTATAGCAAACTATGAATCATACATTTACTTTTCATGACGAAGAGTTGTCCAAAATAAGGGCAATATGATCTCCGCAGCCGCAAAATCCCTACAACTGATGATAAAGGCCCATGCTTTGGAGTTCTCTAAAGGACACAACGTTAGAATGCTACCCCTATCTCAGGCCTCTTTAGAAATAACCATTGAGAGCTCAAAATGAAACAAACATGTTTTGCAGGCAGCAAGCACTGTGTCTTATGGGGCTATTTTATTTTGTGTTATATATTTTTATTCAAAGCTCTGGCGACAGGGGTGAGTGAAGTAGGTGGAGGCAATAGAGGTTTTCTTCTCATAGTCAAAGGGTAAAATAAAAAGCAATCAAAATGACTTCATTTCTTTAAAGAGGACCTACCACCATAAATTCATATTTTCATTAATGGCACTAGAAGTATAAAAATACTTGATGTAATACTTTTTGTTTTACAATAACCCTTTTCCTAGAACAGAGACACACACCTTCCATTGTATTTCTACTGGAATGTGTATCTACCTTTTATACTTCCATTCTACCAGTATGCACTTAGAGTAAATGTGGTCTATTTTTAAAGCATAATTTAGGAGTACAAATATTAAGATAGGGGCACTTACAGCATATCTGGACAGTTGTCTGGCTTCTCCAAGAGTCCACCTTCCATAACGAAGCGGAGAACTTGCTCATTGGACATGCCATGGTATGGCTGTTCTGCCAGTGTGGCTATTTCCCATAAGACAACGCCAAAAGACCTGTAGTTAAAAAAATAAATATAATTTTAGTCTTTCACAATTGGTGTAAGGTTTCTATGTTTTACTGAATGATAATTAACAACAGCACATTGTTGCTCCTCCAACCAGCCATGATGTGCCAGCATTAATAGATGATTATTAGCATTAATAGAATCCCATTTGTCATTGGATATAAAACAATGTGTAATAAAGTCAAAGGTTATATTACAATATTAATTGTTCTATATCTTGAGGGGGTGGGAGGGTAGACCCGGAACACCAAAATATAACAAGAATATACTATGTGGAACCAGAGCTTTCTGTTCTGTGGTCTTTTTGTCCAGCCAATTTTAAAATCTGAGATAATTAAAAACATCCGACACAAACCTTGACTTTTGAGATTGAAAAACGTGTCTGTTTATTAACTACACCTAGACAATACAAACATATTTGATATCACTTATTACCAGACATCCGAGTGAATGGTAAAGACTCCGTCCTTGAGTGACTCCGGAGACATCCACCGCACTGGAAGGAGACCTTTCCCTCCCTTACGATAATAGTCTGTCTCATAGATGTCTCGGGTCATTCCAAAGTCTGCAGAGAAAACAAAAACAATGATTAGAAAAGAAAAGCAAAGATTTCCAGTCTCAAATGGCATAGCAATGTTTCCAGCTTCAGCCCCGTTCACATAGATTACCTGTGAACTATACGTGCTACAATAATTAAGACATGTCAGAGAAATAACAATAATGCATGGATACAAAACTAAATGATTAAAGTGTCCAACCACCAAGAATATTTTAATTGACATTAAGGAGAATGTCTCTTTTATGCCTAGATCTTGTGAACGTTGCAAGACACTGTCAACATATATACCAAATAGGTTGTTTGTAGCTTATTTATAAAGACGTGCGTTACATGTATTCATTACATGTTATGAGATGACAGGTCATCTAGTTGTACCTCCAATTTTTACTGTGAAGTCTTCTGCAACCATACAGTTCCTGGCAGCAAGGTCTCTGTGAACAAATTTGTTTGCATTGAGGTATGACATCCCATCCGCAATCTCTCCTGCCATCTGGATCATCTTCTTCAGGGAGGGGGGAGATTGCCCAGGGTTGTTCTAAATTGGAAAGATTATAGTTAAAATACCTAAGTCACAACTTTACCAAGACACAATTTTAACTTAGACCACTCAGATCCACGACCCCAGAAGTGATGCTCTGGGTGTCACTTCCACTTGCCAAATACTGGAAGGTACACTCCTTGACTTCACTTCTGGCACAATAAGGTAAGTATTATCTCCCCCTCCCATTTTCAACCTAAAATAATGTGCGGGTGGACATTAGAAGGAAGGGGACATTACTCTACCTCCTAACTTACCACCCAGCTTGTGGGCATCAGAGCTTATGCCTGTTCGCTTTCAGTGAATTTGGTGACCCCTGTGAAATGGTCATTTGACCCCCGAGGGGGTCCCTACCCACACGTTGAGAACTGCTGTCTTTGACACCAGTGAGACAGAAGTGTGACACATAATTCATCATGAGAATAAAGAAAGCTATACACGGATATTTTTTTTGAAGGATTGATCATAGATCTGATCGACTTGGGCAATTTAAATAATTGACTAAAGCTAGCCACACACGGCTCGATGAACTAACAGATTAGAGGAACATCGGGCCCAGTGCATGCTCATCCTGCTCGAAGGAACTCGACCAAACAGATTTTGGTCGAAATTGGTCGAAATCCATTGCATTGAATAGGGGACAGCGCTGTCCTCATCCAATGTAATGGACAGGCTGAGCTGCACACACAGGCAGCCGACCTGCACACACAAGCTAGCTGCTCTGTGTGTGAAGCGGGACCCAGCCAGCTCTGCAAGAAGAGGGGGGGGGGCTGGCTGCTTTACACAACCGTGGAGAGACCCAGTGGACCGGAAACCGGGTCCCCATTGTACAGTAATTGATGTGCCCATGTGGTGCACATTGAATACTGTCCGATTGACTGGCAATCAATCACAGCATGGTGACATCACCACGCTGTAATTGATCGCCGATCAATTGCACGGGAATCTACCCTTGTGTGGCCAGCATAAGTCTAATATCGATCAATTGTACCACCACACAGTGTGATACATTTGAAACCGATCAATTCCTTTCCTTAGATCAGCGCACATGCTCTATAATACCATCGGATACAAATCATTGATCCAAAATACCTAGAAAACCCATCATATACTTGTACGATTAACTGAAATTTACCAGCATGTCCGATCACTGCTCGACCGATTTTATGTTCACTTTTTTGTTGATCGTACCAGGTGTGCAGGAACCGATTTCCACCCGATCAACATAAAACAATACATTTTTAAGTTTATCAAATGGAAATAGCGAACCTTGTATGGGCACCTTAACAAACAACACAAAACATCTCCCCTCATCAACCTTCTTCATTTTCTCCAACCCCAAGGAGAGATTATTTTTCTATGAATGTAACAGACATATCAATTTACACAATTCACAAAGGTCAGTTTGGTATAGAATATATTGCATGCTGTTCGTGTCTATAGGCCCCAATGCACCTTTTGATCACTCTATAAAATTTCCTCCCTGATAGAACATAGTGATTGGAAGGTTTAGAAAGGTCTGCATATTACATGGTTTTGGTAGAGCAATAGTTGGTAGCACAGAAATTGTATGGTAAGATTGTAAGGTGTATGGGGGCCCAGATATCCTTAACAGCAACGTATGAATACAATAATGGGCGACAGGGGAATTGAATGATTTAATTTTGTGGTCACTTCAAGAGGACAGAAAGTGTATATAACGTTGCATATAATTTGCAGAAAGAAACTCGGATATACCCGGTTATAACAATATAAAAGAGATAATACAATTTACACCGGATTACTGCACAGATTAAAAGAAAAGATTTCCCACCGTTCTGCATCTACCATTGTGTCCAAAATGCAGGACAGACAATTCGAGCAGTGTCACCTTAATGCTGAGGGGAAAAGTCTGCCAGTGATTTTTTTTCCTCTTTTTACATCAAGGCCGTTGGGAGGCAGCCTGTCATTAAACTGACCAAAGCGTCTACTTAGTGGGAACACTGCATGCTCTGGACCCTGCCACATCAAGTGACTATACAAAGTGAAACGCCACTTATGGATAAGGCAGCTATTTCGAGGAGGAGGAAATACAAACAACATTTATTAAAGCGGACCTATGCTCCAATTCTAACAGCCGTGCTTTGATAAATGAAGAGAAACAGGAAGGCTGAACTATCTCTACACACACATACATATACACACACTCCCGTTGCCTTTGCGATCGACCAGTAGATCGTGATCAACCTGTTGGGCAACCCTATCCTAAGCCATCTGTCCATACAACTTGTGAACTTTTTATCAACATTTACAAACATGTCTAGCCCAAGAATTGGTCAATTGATTATCTTCTGCATTCCCTTCAGATTCAATAGTTTTATGGGATCGAAATACAGCTCAGAAGTTAAAGCCGACTGTGACTTATGTTTTTTTTTTATTTGACAGAAGGGCCAGAGCAAGAGCCTGTAAGGGCCGCTCAGCATAGGTGTTCTTAGTCTTTGTAGCCCAGACAGGTAATTAGAAAAAAATATATAAAACAATATTAACAAAGAGGCTTTTCATAGTAAACAAACATTCTATTAGAGGCAAACTAGAACCATTAGGAGACCTGAACAATCATCCTCTAGCAGAGGGGAGCTAGAACACCAAGGTGACAAAGGGCCAGTTTTGGCCCCCCCCCCCCCCTCCCGGCCTTAATGTGTATGTCCACGGCTAGATTTTTAATAGATTCAAGCACAATCAAGCAACGTGTGCGTTCTCCACGCTCGAATCTGCTCTAAACTATAAATAAATAGAGCCGTGGATGCCTTTCTGTTGAGCAGTTAATGGACATCCTGCTCGAAAGTCCGTAAATCCTCTGTAGATTCTGCTTGAAAGTCATTCCTTGTAGTGCGCCTTGATTCCCGTCCAATCGACAGGTGCCCAAGTGCAGTGTGGTGACCACATTGTGATGTCACCATGCGGCGTTTGAACGGGTCATCTATCGATCGGCCCTCGGAACGTCGTAGACCTTTTGTTTGCCCACGGCTGATCTAAAAGCTTATAGACTAATTTGTGCACATTAGTCTAGCAGTTTTTGAGTATAAGTGTCATTACAACGGAAGAAGCTGTTTTGAAGACTGTAACTACAGTGGACCATTGGGTTACAACCAGCTTGACTTAAGACCAACTACATTTACAATCCAAAATTACAGCCAAGGTCAAAAACAGGTTTCACTGTCCTTGTTATAAACAAAGATCTGGGATGTCAGAGGAGTATCTGTAAGCTGCACTCTGAACCCAGATGCACATGTTTGACGGCATCAAAATGGCCCCAAAATAGCTAGAAAAGACAGAAGTAAGAGAAAGTAAAAAAAGCAAAATCACAATTAACCAACCAGCCCTTGTAAATGAATGAAGTCCGTACATCTAGGGTCCACTGTAAAAAGGTGGCTAAAATAGTGAGCAAACTAAACAAGTAAGCAGCTCATGTGTCTCAGGAGAAGCAGTCACTCACAGCAGACACCGATATTTATAAAGATACATAAAAAGACTTTCGGGAAAACACATATTTGCGGGTCGCTACGACACAGGCTGCCTAATGCATCTGAATTCATAACAGACAGAGGTTCCCATATCTTAGCATATGCCATTCCATGTTCTTTAACATCTGCTGTTTAGCTGAGTGAAACAGATTCTTTGCATTATCAGCCACTCCAGGCTAGGGAGAGGCTGGCTACAGTGTCCTTCCCTATGCACAGGAAGTCTGCAGATCGCTTTCCATCGCTAATCCTGCTTACTAAAACAACAATAAGTGTAAATAAATGATAGTGATTGGGGTTTTAGGTTAGTTTAGGTTGATCATTCTTAACAATTATACGGACAGACATTTTAGTTTCTAAAACCTGTCCATAATAAAAGGAAATGTAAAAAATTGCGATTGACACACACACACTCACACAATATACATATATACACACATACAATGATATAATGATTAGTGTTAGGATAAGTGTTAGATTATTCATTAAGCAGCTGCCTGGCAACCAAGGTATAAAATACATGTAAAAATGTCTCACAGTTTTACAGCCAGCCCCCTCTATAAACATTGGAATTTAGACTGGTGGTGGTGGCCACTACAAGGGATGCTCCTGGAATTTGCTCTCTTGGACACTGGAATGTAGATAGGCAGCCTTGGCTCTAAGTAATGATGCCATTTAACCTTCCCACAATGGTACCTGGCACTGAGATGATGTATTGTCTGGGAAGACGTAACAATGGAATGCAGAGAATGAGCAAAGTATATACCTTGTATAATCAATCATTTTGTCCAATAAGCAAAGTTTGATAGTAAATGTAAACAACATATATGATATGTTAACTCATCCTGTCACAAGGGGGCTATGACTTAACAGAACTACTGGAGAAAACCTGGCAACCAAGGTCTTGTATGTTTGTATTAGTCTGTTTAGAAAACCAAGAACTAAAAGTTTCCCATGGAGGACACCCCTTATTTGCGTACACGATGCATGGGTAGATTTTTCACTAGATTTTTGCCCGATCACCGCATGCGTTCACAGCAATCCAGTGCTGCCCACACTGAACGATTGAGCAAAATTCAGATCGAACCTTGATCCGACTTTTTTTTTTGTCACCCTCAACAGAAGCAAACCTACATTAGCAAATATGCTACCTGAACAGAAGTTTTCCATACCTCAGCATCTGGCCTTAAAGATCTCAAATAGCTCTTGAGGTCCCCGCGAGTCATTAATTCCATTATGACAAGTGTTGGCTGACCTTGGGAAACAACACCTAACAAGCGGACCTAGAGGACAAAAATATAAAAGATAAATAAGTGAGTAAAGTTTCATTTGTCGTATGAATTAAAGTGTAAAAATATTACAGAGAACCCCACTTACCACATGATGGCAGTTAAATTCTTTCATCACGGAAGCTTCATTTAAGAACTCTATTCTCTCTCGCATGCTGGCCGATTCATTCACGGTTTTTATCGCTACCCTAGTCTCTGCCTCGTCTTTTACCACACCTTTTCCAATGCCTTCATACACCATGCCAAATGAGCCTTGTCCCAGCTCACGGTTCATGGTTATCTTCTCTCGAAGAACCTCCCACTCATCGGGAACATACACTGTAAAAAATAGTAATAATCAATAGGATCAGTCACAGTTTGCCAATATGTGTTATATCTTAAAATACAAATTTTACAATTACATTTTCATTTATTAGTAAACTGAAATTCTTAATCTTTATATAACGTAAAACATTTTGTTCTGAAGAGGGACCAACAAAAGGTTGTTTAAATATGCACTAGTACCAAGGTAATTATGTTGTCCATAGTGTTGCTGTTTGAATTACGCCCCAAACATCTGTCATCCTCTACATCAAGCTAAAAGCTCAAAATCCAGAAATCTGTAACTGATGCATTAAAGGCCCCCACACGCCTAACGAGCAGAGTCCGACAGACGAGTGATGGAGTGCAACGTAAGGACGTCATCACCCTTTGTGTGCCAGCCATTTGTTTGCTTGAATAGGGATGCTTGTCCCCATCCAAACTAATGGCATGGGCCAAAGATTTACCCAAGCTTTAATCCCAAGCATGTAAATATTATATCAATTCATTATTGCTGCAATTATTGTAAATCACCCAGAGGAATGAAAATCTGATTTGCAAAATTGTATTCTTTGATTTACAAAAATGTTCCCACTCACATGGCCTTATTGAGTAATGACTGCTTGCTGGGAGGTCACTTGAAAAAGCATTTATATATACTTGTGATAAGATGCAAAAGATTTTACACCAAAGTAAGGTGTACAATGTAGATAAACATCAGCAGATAGAATAGATAAAAAAAAAAAAAAAGTTAAACTGTCTGTGGCAAGAAGTGGAAGGATATAACATGTCAATTTCCGACTCATCCAAACCCTGAAGATTTAAGGGGATAGGACAACGAGGGAGGAGAGAAAATTCTTCAGTAGATTAAATCACCCTGAGGCTCAGGAAAACCAGAACCCAGGTGGAATGTAATTATGGGATAAACAGGGGAGAAAAACAACAAGCTTTTACAATGTGCTGGATGGGAAATACAGATCAATGTAAAGTTTTAGTTTTTTTTTTCGTTATTACTTTACAACAACAGTTCAATGACATATAATTAGCATGTGTGCATCTCTCTATGACACAAACAGATCATGTTGTGGCTTGTGGAAGTGGCAGGCAGGATGCTGTACGTAGAACGTCCCCCCCCCCCCCAGACAACGCTGGCACACAAACGGTGCCCGGGCCGATTGTGACCCGATATTTCAGCAGATTGACCGCGCATGATGACGCATCATGCATGGTCGATCGTCCAAAACATTGGGTCACAATCTAAACGTGTATGGGGGGCTTAAGACATGCTCTTAAAAGATCACAGTGTGCAGTGGAATAAAAACAATTTCATTACAGATCCTGTACAACACCGAAGGCAAGGCGTTAAAGCTTTTATCTACCATTATGAGAAATACATTTTATAAAAGGTTTTAGAATATGCCTTTAAGAGAAAGAACATAAATTTCCCCCATACACAAAGAACAGTTTAAAACAAGCATGAAACCGACACTGGAAGTATTAGGAATAGAGACAAAATTATAAATTGTCAGGGAAATAATATGGATGGCATTAGAACAATATGCCTTGAGGCAAGACTGCACATGAGTTAAATACAGATTTGTCAAATCTACCAGGAAGTGCTCAGAAAGGTCTGCACATGATGGAAGAAAATTCAACGACTAGTAAGCTCACAGATTTCAGTAACTGATTTGAAGAAATTCAATGTTCAACACTTACCAGTTACAGATTTCCAGCCTGCATAATACCGAGCAGGTGCCTATACCTGTTCTCTTACTAGTGGAAGTGGATATTTCTGCATTCCCGGTGGCAATTTTTACGTTCCTTAACACAGGACCGTGTACTCAGCAGTATTCCATTATGTTCCAAAATTAGAAGGCATGGGAGGCTTTGCTCACATTGCATAACAGTCTGTGATGGTAGACAGTTCATAGTCTCTGGGGTTCATGGTGAAAGTTGTGATGATATCAAACTAACACATTGCCAGCTCAGTGGAAGGCACATATTTTTTGCCCTGGTTCATCACCATTGCACAATATGAGTCGATATTTGCCTAGACACACCAGATGAGGCCACTGAACAAACCAATCTTTGAGATCTGTAGGTTTGGATACAGCTCAAAGCCAGTGTGTGCACTTAAATAACACAAGCTACCCAAGTGATGGTAGCAGCTACTCACTTTCTGCAGCACTGAAGTACTCTGGATTCACTGATGCGTACAGAACTCCAGTTCCTAGTCGGTCACTGTTCCTGTAAAAGAACAAAATTTATTTATTTTTCTGATGAAAATCATATTTTTTAATCTAATTTATGAACTAGTCATGTTGGATCACCAACAGTGAAGCAGGTGTATTGATCACAACCTCTGGGAATGACCATAAAATACCTTTTCCAGAAAGATCTTAGATATGTACACAGCATGTCTTACTAGCCTCCTAGCGGTATGCCCATACTGCGCCATTTTTAACGCAGCAGAGTACATTGCTCAAATTCCCCACCCCTGTCCATGTCATGTACTGGGAGACCGTGGCCCCTCCATTAACATGGAGGTTTATCTTTTTACTTGTACCTTCTTCACTACACATCTGAACACAGCAGTCTTACCTCTTTTTGGTGACATAGCAGGCAACAACACAAATAGTCACAAGTAATAAAACTGTAGTGACTGGAAGGACCACAGACAGGTGCATAAGATTGTCAGGCTCAGGAGCTGCAAAAAAAAAATATATATACAAGTCACATGTCTTGGATATTTTTTGGTAAAAAACAAAAACAGTGGTCACTATAAAATTACTTCTTTCATTTAAGTTGACAAGACCAGCAGTCGCAGTTAGCTTAGATGGAGAATACAGAATGCGTTACAACTACCGTATTTTCCAGCGTATAAGACAACTTTTCCAGTTAAAATATAGAGTTTGGGATATTCTCGCCATATAAGACTACCCCTCTTCAAACGCACACCCAAAAATGTTTTATGTCTACTTTGACTTTCAACCCCCAGAAATCTAAAAATGTAATATAGTTTAATACAGTTGTGTATGAAGTGAAGTTTTTGTACAGCTATTTAATGTGTTCTAGCTTTAATCTCAATATCCCTGCAATACCAATTTCAGCCACAATGCACAATGTCGCTAGTGAGCACACTTGCAGTCAGTAGCAGCCAACTACTTTCACAGACATCGGGAAGGAGAAGGAGGGGCTGTGGAGGGGGATTCTGAAAATCTCTCCATCTGTCGGCTCCTGTCAGCCAGCATGTACTGCGGGGAGCATATCTCCGGTCTCCCCTAGATGGTCGGCCTAGGACAGGAGAGCACCCTAGCACCACCCCCCCGACGGTGACAACTGGCGTATAAGACAACCCCCAACATTTGAAAAAATTTCCTTTGTTCAAAAGTCGTCTTATACGCTGCAAAATACGGCATATTACATGCTCCTTCCCACAACTCTTCCTAAGAGCTGAGAATCGTCCGTGCTCCGTATCATCCAAAGTAAGCAGACCGATTTCAACATTAAGGACATGTCTGTAATGTATTAGATCGATTTGAAGGCCGAACTAATTCCTGAACACAGTACAAACTAACACGAAATTCATAATTTTCTCTGTATATTAAATAAAACTAGTTACTACTACTGCATACTGGAGACCATGTACAAGACTATTAAGAGATCCTTGTCTTTCTTTTTCCTTGCTAAACTAGTTCAGCGTTTTTATACTTGCTACCTTCCTCTACCATTCAGTGGTTTCAATGACTTGATGGATGTGTGTGGGATGCATGTGAAAATCAGCCAACTGACATAAATGCTCACCTCTCTCCTTCACAAAAAATGACACTATATCTGTCCATGAGCCATTTCCAGAGAGTGAAATGGCGCGCACCTGCACGGTGTAGTTGCCTGGGTTAAGCCGTGTTAGCTTAGTACCTCCCAAGTTACTGTAATCTTGTCGGGAAACACATTCTTTGTAGTGTTGCTGAGGAAACAGAAAGAAATGAAAATTCGGTATAAATATCACAGTAAACGTGAATGATAATGATAAATGAAAAAGAATACAAAGGTGTGAATGTTTGCTTAACATATGACTCTATCATAGACAGACGTACAATAAGGAAGGAGACATTACTCAATAGACATACTAATCTGTGAGTTCTAGTTCTTAAAGTAGCAAGAAACTGGTTTGTAAAATTACCTATTACATTTTGCATGGGTGGCCGCAGACCCAACAAACCAGCACTTTTCTATAACACACTTTATTGTATGGATGATCCACACATATACACATGAAATGTTGTGATGCTTTAACGTTGTATGGCCCTTGTAGGGCATTCATAATGAATCTCTAAAGCAGGAAACTCAAACATTGTGTGCTTTAAGTGATGGAAGTGGTTCTAAGTGACCACCTACAAATAAAGAGTTCCAATGATGCCAACAGTGCTACTTTCTGCACACATTTGTAACAGTATGGCAATGATGTTGACACTAGTTTCCATAAATAACCTCTGGGTATTAAGTGTACACGGCAAGGATTAATTAAAAATTTGCAACAAATGTTTTTGTGTACTAAAGTACAGTTCTTAATTAACCTCCCTAGCGCACTGCTGAGGTACAGATTTCTGTACCAAAAGCGCACCATA
>CM070034.1:129203291-129220642 GCA_036250615.1 Ptychadena robeensis | reverse complement strand
TGCAGGGGATGCCGAAAGTGCCGGATTCCCCGGTGTGACGTCTTTACGTACGTGACACCGCGGGGAGGGATCTGCTTCCACATAGGAAGCATGAGAGAGCCGATCGGAGCCACTGCGAACGCCTGGACAGGTGAGTGAGCGCCGCAGGGCTCTGATCAGCGCTGGACGAGTCCAGCTCGTCCAGTGCACTTTTAGCAAGTCAGCACTGGAAGAGCTGGACTCATGTTGGGTATCTTAGAGAAAATGCTTAATCTGAATTTCTGTATACACAACTTACCTCCCCCTGATTGAATTCAATATCATACATCAAAATAAGTCCATTGGGATTAGGTGGCTCTGGCCACTTGAGGATAACAGCATTCTCTTTTGCTTCTTCTGTGATAACTGGTCCAGGTATATTATCGGCACCAGCTGCAAAGTACAATATTGAAACATGTTTCAGATAGATGCATCATAACAGGAATTAATATTCACACGTACAGTGCACAGTTTAATAAAGATATATATAATATACAAACATTTTCTGCCAATGGGTAAGGGTGCCCATACATGGCACGATGGGGGCTCTACAGAAGAGCCACTCCTGCGCCTGTCAATTGGACAGGAATCAAGGCGCACCACTTTAGGTGCCCGATTCCTAGTCACTACTTTCGACATTTGATCCGTTTCCTGTTCGACAGAACTGTCTACGGACGAGATCAAGACAGGGGTGATGGCATTAATAGGGCGCTAGATAGATGGCCATGAACATGCACGGCACTGGAAGTGGCCATCGATATATATTTATGTGTGTATGGGGAGCTCAAGTCAGAGAGCCTACCCACCAGAGATCGACATTTTTTGGTTCGGCGTATAGTCTAAAGTGAAGTTTAGATGGATAAGTACAGGTTACTGTAAACGCAAAAAAAATTCTAATGAGCAGTTGTAATATCAATGTGGGCAGCGGTCACCCCTGACATCCCCCGTGGTCATGTCTGATATTTGTGCCAGATAGATGCTCGAATCAGCCATCGATATGGCCCACATCTACACATGTGCTCCCAGCTTTAGAGATGGAGGTGATCTGATCTGTTTTAATTGTGGTTGTTTTTTAGACCGTATAGCGAATTTAAAAATGTTTAAGAAAGGAATATAAATAATATAACATTGGTATTAGCTCATCATTGATATTGGTAAATGTGCGTGCAACCTTTAAACCAGAACCCCTGCTGAATTACTAACCTGCAGGCATGGTTCTGGCAAAGACAAAATTGGAAGCGCTGCAGCCAAGCCTCTCTGCTGCATGATTGCAGCTATGGATATCAATGCGGTAGAGAGTGAACGGCAAGAGGTTTGAAATAACCGTTCTCTCGTGTCTGTAGTCCACTTTTGTTTCATAGAATGGATACTCTTTTTCCTTTGTGTCAGAGTCAGAAAAGTTAGAGAAGTCTTGCGTGGTTCCATTCTTGCTGTCACCAGACAGTGTTGTATTTGCAGCGCTGAAAACATCGCGTCGTCTACGATCCGGTCTATCAAAAAGAAAAAGAAAAAGAGCAAGAGGATCTAGTAGTTAATAGCTGTAATGTTTTACCACCATTCATTAGGCTTCAGGATCCTTAAGAGTATCAAAAACATACCCTAGTAATTACTTCCAAAAGGATAAACCCATAAAAAAAGTAAAAGTTACATAAATCCTCTTTGTCATCTTCGATGTCACACTTTAAATGTGATGGCACTGATGGCATCTGCAAAGATCTGCATACTTCGATACACACAATTGTCATTTCTATTAGTGACTATTTAACATGATGAAGTTGCTTCTTTTTGTGTAATATACCTTAAAGGCAGCAAAAAAAACTGTGTAAACAGCCGGAATCCGTCACTCAGTTTGCAAACAGAGACTCAAAGAACCCCCTCCGCTTATTAAGGGCATATGAGGATCACCTGTCTACCTGCATTAACTTCCACTTCTCTGTAAATACAATATTTTCCCAGATCCTAAGACGAGTTTGGGCAGGATGAAGTCATAAGACATTCAGCACTTACATTCATCACCACATAGCATGGATCTCGCAGGCTTTCTTAAGCCCCCCATACACGTTCCGATTTTTCGTACGAATTTTGCCCCAACAATCAATCACCGTGTGCGTTTACAGTGATCAATTATTCGGGAATTGAATGCAGCCACCCCTTTGTTCGAGCAGGATCAATCTATCCCGCTAGAGGAAAGCTTGATCAGGACAGGGAACCAACATGTTGGTAAAACCCTGTTTGATTGACATTACTGTTGATGGGCCCTGAGGGTGCCTATCCAAGGATCGATTGCGCAAAGTGGTGCACATTAATTCTCCATTCAATTAATGAACGCTCAAGCGCAATGACTGATCGAACAGGTGTCGGTCCTTGCAATGGGACCCTTAGAGTTTGCTTCTTCAAAAGCACAAAACAATAGGTTCCATCAGTGTAACTGTAATTATTAGATTGAAACGGAACTATTTCCCTGCAGATCCAGAAACTTTTAAAATATAATCGTTTAAATTAATCACTGTGACCCTTCAAATGGCCACCTAATTAAGTGATTGTTGGGAGAATCAGAAACACATTATTTCATAAGCACACAAAAAAGCGCATATACCTTTCTGAGCTTGACTTTTAGAATGGTATAAAGGTTCTATTAACTAATCCAAAAAAAAGATAGGTGAGGGCACAGTAGAGTTAACCACAACAAAGTTGTTAAGCATGTACTGGCAGGTAAGTACAAAAAAAACTTTTAGCTCAAGGCCCAATTAGTATATCCCTGTAATGACAGTCAACTGCTGCCATTTCCTATCGTTTTTGGAACTGAACAGGTTAATAAGAAAAGCTGCAGGTAAACATGATGTCACACAGAACACAGGAAATTAGGACTTTCCATTGTGATTCGACAATCCCCCTGGATAGACACTTACTCTCCTTGGGCTGCCTGTACTTGTCAGGTAGGATTAAACAAAATCCTGCTTCACATTCCTCCTGCAGCTACATCTTGCTTTTTTTCTCTATAACTTTTCTTCTTGTCTACTTAGGTTGGCCAGCCTTTACACAAATCAATATTACACTAAGGAAGCTGCTTTTTTAACCATAAAAATTAAGGGCTCTTTCATACTATACGAGCTGTATTGCCAATAGCAATCCATAGGAAACCTGTTACCATTCACACTGGTATTGTTGCGTTGTGTGCTTTGATATAACAAACTGCTGCATGCATTTTTGGATCCGCTACTGTTCCCATTTCCAATAGCGTTTTGGAAACACAGCTTGTCCAGTAACGCAGCACTTATACAATGAGGTCCATAAACATTTGGACAGAGACAACTATTTTCTAACTTCTGTACATTACCACAATTAATTTTTAATGAAGCAACTCAGATGCAGTTGGGCTGCTCTATTTGTATGTTTTGAGTAATTATATCTATATTATGAAACAACTCCCAATCAATGTGACCACATTTAGCTGAATTTGAGCAGGCAGTATGTCTCTGAACACCTCAGAATTCTTTCCTTTGCTTCTGTCCTGTGTCACATCATCGATAAACACCTATGACCCAGTGCTACTGGCAGCCATGCATGCTCAACTCAATACACTGCCACCGCCATGTTTTACAGATGATACAGAGCTATGTATCATAAACTGGATCTATGTCCATACATTTTTCTTGCCATCATTCTGGTATAGGTTGATCTTGGTTTTACCTGTCCAAATTACTATGTTTTAATTTCTAAGGATTTACCAAACTGCTGATTCTGCCACTACTAATATTGTAGTCCTTCTTTTCTAATTTTACAGCTTGAGGATGGCATAATGACAAAATGAATTATTTGCCAACACTGCCCATAACATAACCCAATTGTGCAATGTACAGAACCAAAATTAGAAAAATGTGTAATAAAGCCCAAAGCTAATTTTAAAGTGACAACACCCAATGTAGTTGGCTGGCTATGTCCCCATCAGGCTTTTAGCCATGTCCCCTCTGGGCTCAGGCATGATGAAGGTCTAAATGATTAGAGTCAAAGTAAATGTTAGGAGCCAGAAGACTGCTGAAGTGTGTAAGTGTGGTCTTGCTGTGTTACCTGGGGACAAAGATTGAGTTGTGTAAAAAGTTTTCAAACATCTTCCGATACTCGGCCTCATCCTTTTCTTTCTTCTTTTCAGCTTCAGTTTTAGGACATGCACAGCACATCCCCTTTTCTCTCCCTCCTCCATCTGCCTTACCGTGCTCCTTCTCACCTTCTGCATCAATAGTTTCGTTGGCATATTTTCGATTAGGCACTTTATCTGGAACACAAACATGCAATATCATGAATAGATGGCAAAAACCTTGCTTTTAACCCTGCTTTACAAGCTATAATATAAAATATTCTGAGTCTTGCACACGGCATCAACCATCTGTACAAAAAACACAAATCACCACAAAAGTTACCTATACAACTCCAGATTCACTCTAATCTGACATACATAATTGAATTCTGAAAGGTATGTGGAATATTCTGCAACAGGTCTTTTAAAAGTAAAATAGAATGAAACAACTGCACCCCACTGCACACTGTCTAAATCTGCAGGCACAATTCACACAGCTTTAACACACAAGCTACATTCAGTCTTTCACATATTCCTAGCAAGCCGTCGTCCGGAGTAAAAAAAACAAAAACAAAAAAAAAATGTATAAACCGTTTTATTGAGACCAACTCCCACTATCTTTCTTTCTAGAGAAATAGGAATGGCACCTTTGGAGCAGTAGTTGTGCTGGTACAGATAACTGTCCTGAGGTTGTTGCTGCCAGCGCACAATGTAATAGGATAGATTGCCATTTGGAAGAGAGGGAGGCTTCCACTTCACAATCAACTGAGATGAAGAGTTGGAGGCAGAGATGACATCCAAGGGAATAGAGGGAACTAAATAAATAAAGAAAAGTAACATTAGCAGGCAAACAACTCTCATGCTACACAAATATCTGTTCTGTATATTTAAACTGCTTTTTAAAAGAAACTAATATATATATATTTATCCACTGTATATCTAGCAGACTTATGATGATATTAGAGGCAGCTTGAATAGAAAGGAAATGTTTTTATACATAATGGTTGGTACAGTATACAAATGGTGATGACTCTTGTTTCTTAGTGATATTGTTTCTTGATATTAAAATGAGTTATACAAGCTAGAAATCATTTTTTTAATGGTGTAAAATATTTAATAAAAACACCAGTCATGCATAATTTGTTTCGGACCAACTATATGGCCTTCTAATGATATAATTCTGGAATAATATATCACTTGCAGCGAATGGCCAGAAAACTGATTATTTAACACTTTCTAAATATTTCCTTTTATTGAACAAGTTTAAATTTTAAATGTTAACAAGTATGGCTCATTCATTTTATATTAAAAACAAAAGAAAGCAAACATTTAAAAAACTTATATAGCGCACAATGATCGTTTCACTCAAAATATTTTTATGTTTACCTGCACATGGCATAAAAGAAATACACAAAAATATATTTGTGGTTATGATGACATCAGAACATATCTTGCTCCGTTCAATTGAACATAAAAGCATTTTGGACAAGTATATACAGTTATTGACCCACATAGCAAATTCCATATTCCATATCTATATTTTCTTTCAATATTATAAGCACTTACATTCATGCGGAAAGAAAACTAAATCTATGCTTTTCTCTTTTAAAAGATTTTTTATTATTTTAGCCAGCCTGCTTAGAAATGAAATGCGCATGAATTCTTGTAATACCTGCAGGATCTGTGCGGATGTAAACAATCTTGCTCTTTGCTCCATGAATGTGATGACTCTCCTCTACAGTAAGAGTAAGAGCTTTAACAAAGATTGCATAGGAAGTCCAGGGCTTCAGGCCCTGCAGAAGGACCCCTGGGTTCTTTTCCTTGCTCTGAGGTAGGTCTACATCCAGCATGTTCCAGCTGTTCGAACCACAAGCATCTTGACCATCATATTCAGTCACATCAGGAACAGGACTAAGGGGGGAAAAAAAACATAAGTTCTAATTTACATGTTTTTAACCAGGTTAGGCAAGTTGGCATAATAGTAGTAACCATATCACAAAGCTATTATGACACAATATACCAACATTCTATTAAACCTGTAAGTGCTAGAAATACATTTTAAGAATCAACTTCTTTTTCTACTATTATATATATATATGTGGAGTGATTTTTCCAAATAAGAGCAGCACAGAATGCAGTGACTGCACACATGAAATAGAACAGCTCAAGTATTGCAGAGCTAGAGAATAGCAGACCAGAAGCAATTTAATACATGTAGATAAATATTAAGGCCATATTCAAAACAGGAAAACCCCATTATTAACCTCCCTAGCAGCCAGCCCGTACCATGCTGTTTCAATTACACCAGCGATGTGGGCTGGGAAACCAACGTCCCTCCATTAACATGGGGGTCTATTATGTGGACCGCCCTCCACCCAGCCTCATCGATGGTGCAGAAGGGGAGGTGTCGGAGCCGAACAAAGCAGAATCTCCGATGCTTTCAGGAGAACAGGTAAGTTGTGACGATCCCAGCACATCCAGAGTTTGTTTTGTTAACAAACTCTGGAGTAGCTGGGCTCATCTCAAGCCCTGGAGGGGGGAGGGGGGGGGGAGTATACAGAAGAATAAAGGGTAACTAGGAACAAGGTAAATTAAGACAATCTATATAGACTACGATGACACCAATTCATTTCTACAGAATGCCAACTAGAGCTCATTGGGGGTTACAGATAAAGTAGGGTGGAAATGATGAATTCTGGATTCTTTATTTCTCTTGTGGCAGGTTGACATTAGCTTTGTTCATACAGCATCAGTTATTGTTAGCACCTATGTGAGAAGGAGATTATATGGGAATATGAATGGACCTGCAAGTCATTTTAGATAGAAGCATTTGGAAGAAGAATTAAAAACCACTTACGCTTCCTTATAATAGACAGTGAAACTTATAAGGTCTCTGTAGTCAGGTGGTCTGTACCGCTCCCAGGTCAACATAATCCGGTTCTTTTGTGTACTGTTCGATATGAAGTTCAATGTGTGACTTTCACCTAGTGGAAACAAGGACATTGATAAATAAAGTTGAAAATATTTGGACACGCTTTGGTAGCAAATTGTTTTATGGACATAAATAGCAAAATTTACTATAACTGCACTGCACTACACACACTACAGCCTAGGAGATTTATAAAAACAATTGTGACCATAGTCAGGCCGTCAAAGCTCCATGAAGCTCTATCTACTGACTAAACCAAAAAGGCCTTGGGGGAGTCATATGACTCTATCCCACAATTTTTTTTTTTTATTAAAAACAACTTCACATTGCTGGTGTGGTGAAGTAGACACTTGTAGAACACATCATAGTACATGTAATGTTTTTAGTAGTAGTATGTAGTGCTCATAATGCTTATTTAGAAAGAAAAATAAATTCCAAGTACCCTAGAATAGAAATTTCAGGCTTTCCCACCATCAGTAAATGTAGGTACATTGCAGCCCATTTAGAGCCACACAAAGCAGCCTATATCATATGAAAATATAGGGACATAAAAAGGTACCTGTAATTGGCCAATGATTGCAGATCTGTGTGCTATTGTTTAGTGTAGTCACATTTTGAAAATATAGATCTGCTTTACTGATTTAAGAAGCAGATAAATGCAAAAGTATGCATAACTCTGCTAAAGTATATATAATTGTATGTATATATTTATTTATTTTCATTATTTTTACTCACAAGATGCTCGTTCTCCATTACTCCTGGGATTTATGTCCAGTTCTGTTTGACGTCCTCTGGTTCCTGTTGCATTCTGCATATCATATATCTCTTTTAAACACAGCTTTGGGTTAAATGCAAAACGCATCTTGCCCGCTTTGATGGTGAGGTTGTGCTTCGACCAATCCCACAGTTGTTGTAGATTGAGGTTGTCCAGAACATAAAAGGAATAAACTCTGTACAAAAAAAAATAATAATGAACAGTGTAAACATTTATGAGAAATTGCTACAGCACAGGTACGAATATAACTGATCTTCATATTGTATGGTTTTTGCTGACAATACTATAGTTTAACCGTTGGCAAAACTAACATATTCCTATGTTAAGGTACCCATACACGTTGCGATTTTTCGTGCGATTTTAGCCCTTCCGACCGATCCGGTCGGTCGTGTAGGTCGATCGTTCGGGATTCCTAACATGCAAATGTAGTCCGACCGATGCCGTTTTTAGAAAAATTGGCCCAAAAGTCGGGTCCCGAATGAGGATGCCTGTAATTATCGGTCGGTCGGCCACTTTTAAAAGATTCCCAATCCAACCAGCCAATCGGTCGGTCGGGCTGTGACTAATCGGGGGCCGAAAAATTGGGCATTTGACCGACTTTTAAAAATAGCACTAAAGCAAAAATCGGGCATCGAAATCGAATATCGCATCGGTCCCCGAAAAATCGCAACATGTATGGGTACCTTTATAGAAGATGATGTTATGTCTTTGATGGCAACTGAAGTCCCCCTTCAACCAAATTTTCTTTTATGCCTGTACATCATCTTATGGCTACATAAGACTTATTCCTTAAATAAAGTTTTCACACTCCTTTAATTAGATATTGTTCATATGATACAGTCGTTAAAGTAGGCAGCTGGGAGCAGAGCTGATCTTTCATGTTAGCTTTTCAGGAAAGCATATACAGTTTTAGAAAGAACCAAGAAACTGCATTAAGGTTTGTGCCTATGGTCAAGTGTGAATAGAAGAGCAAGGGTCACCTAGCATGTCACAATGGCAAGAAACAAGACTTCCCTTTTTAGTCCAATGTCAATCCTAATGGAGTTGTAGCCATCAATTGTACAATACAAAATTTTTATGCACACAAAACGAAGACGTATTTTATTTCAAAATTTGAATATTTCTGGATCTGTACCGTTATTTCTAAGATTTTTTGGGAAATATACAGAGAGATCCAAGTACTGATTGTCCTAGGGTTAGAAGGCATAGAGAGCTAAACACCATCTAAATGATGAGGCATTCCAAAATCAACATAAGCCCCCTACACCCCCTACATTCATATAATAAATACCTCTATAAAAAATAACACTCGAGGATTTAGAACAGTCATGATTATCTTATCTAGTTTCTGTGAAATGAAAAAAATATATGTAATTTACCTTCCCTGACTAACGCTAAGCCTCTTTTGTTTGTGTGGGTCAAATGGGTCCTCAAGAATTATTGTGTGTCTGAAGGGCTGTGAACTGAGCCCTTGCTTATAAATGAGGACCCCTGAGTAAAGCTTTTCGATTTTAGCATTTCATCGACTAAAAATGATCAAAGTTTAAGTGAACTTAATTCGTATACAGCACACGTTCAATAAGCGAAAATAGTTCGATAACGATCAAAACATTAATCGAAAAGTGATTGGACATGTTGGAAAATTTTCTTCGATTGGGTAATTAAAAAAAGAACAAATATGTGTGTGTGTGTGAACAAGCTTTTTTATGTATCTGAAATTATTCCATACAAGTTACTGGGCTAATAGGCAAAGCATGATTAAACCTAGAGAAACATAAAGAAATTAAAAAGCATACTACAGTTGATTGCTTAAGTCCGCTATGCGGATACACATTACACCTGAAAGAACAACCTGTAAACTATATTTTTTAATTAATTAAAGGTTCTCTTTCAGGGGACCCCCAAACTGTGAAGAATCAACTCAAGGATGTAGAATTTAAAGAATTCCTGGCATATTACATAGAGGAGCATGAGAAAAGAAGTAAAAAGGAGTAGATACTGCCAGGAATTCATCCTGCTGGAAACTTTAACCAGGCAGGTCAGATAAACTAACAGAGGCAAAGCTTTCCCAGGACCTTCTAAAAAAAACGATGCTTCCCATTAAACAGGAGCCCCCATTCCCCATACCCAGCAATCCAGGAGAGAGAACAGGTTTCTCTTCTGTGTTGGAGTGAAATGATAAACCAGGAAACTAGTGGAATGTGTCCAAACATTGGCATTCCAGGCCTCAGAAAATTAAGCAGAGATTTACCCTTTCTATGCCAGGGACAAACAACATGTCAAGGTGCACAGAAGTTACACCTTGAACACCAGGAACAGTAGAACCTAACTAATGACTTCATTTCATTTTATGTTTTACACTAGTTTATTTTAGACGTTTATGGGACGTTACAGCGTAGTAGCTAGAGCATTGCAAGTTAGAAATTAGAATATTAACTAAAACATTATATAAGGCTTAAGTAAGTATCTGAATATTCAGCCATCTTCTTCTCTTATTCTTCCAACTTACAGAACCTGAGCTTTGGCTCTGGTGGCAAGATCTGCCAACACCCCTTTCCCCTTATATCTGAGGTGTAACCTGCCTGAATGGTAAGAGCATATACACATACCAAGCCTGAATATCAGTATATAATGACATAATTGTTGTGGTTTACAAGTCTCTTTATCCCATACTGCAAAACACAGTAAAAGGCAACTAATTAAAAAAGCTTGGACGAACTCTAACCTGAAAGACAAGTTTAAAAGTTAGTTAAGCTTTAAATATGAAGAAAATATAAAATATATAGGTAAACCAGCACAATTATGATTTGGGAAATATAATTTCGATTCATACATAAAGCTTATACTGAGCATACATTAGTTAGTAGGTGTGCAAAGAGATAAATGACTGAGATCTCCAGGATATCGATGGTTTATCTAGATTACTGCTGTGTACCCATTAAACAGAACTTTCTAACCAAATGCCAACACAATGGCTATGTGCCATTTACCTTAAACTGGCAGAGCTGTGTTGTTATAGTAAACCCTAGGAAGCACAACTTACTGGTGCTCCCAACTGAAGGTCAATTGTCAGCCTTGATCAACAGATTCTATAATTTACAGACCTTTTTTATCAGATTCAATACTTTTATCCTATCTAAATTCTAAATTGTTAGATAGTAAATATTTATCACACTTCTAACAATTATAACATTGTTTTGTTTGTTTTAGGACTTGTTCACACTAGCTGCGGTGTAGGACAGTACCACAACACAGCTATGCTAGTGTTACCACAAGGTAAACAGGTTCCAATAGAACCCCACTAGACCTGTGCTTGGATTTTCAGTACGCAATACCACACGTTATTGAAAACACCCTGAAGTATGCACACTTGTATGTGAGACGCAAACACAGAGCAAAATTTGTTTGTTTTTTATTTTGCTGGATGCGGTAAGCAGCAAAAAACCCAACCAATTGTAGTGTGAATAGCATGAACGAGCCCTTTTATACTAAATAAAAGTATTTTCCCTCAACACACAACCAAAATTATGTAACAGACGTTTTTTCACTGCCAAATTTATAGTTTTATGGTAAAAAAAAAAAAATATATATATATAGCATGTACCCATCAGTAAGATTCTCGCCATTGATGTAACGAAGACTTTTAAGAAAAGACAGAGAAACCAGAGCGTGGGAATGGCGAATTTTCACATATCCGGTCACGGTTTCAATAAGACCCATAAAGTTCTCCAACTCTGCAGCAATATTTTCTGCAAAAAGACAATAACAAAGTGAGACATAAGAAATAACATTTTATAACACCCCAAAATATATTTCATTACTTTACATCCGGACATTAACCCATCCTAGACTAATGAAATTCTCAGTTAGAGCCATTTTATGTCAGCCATGCTGAAGTTGCGATTCCATAGGAAACCTGTGTATACTGGCCCAGTAAAACACCCTGCTGCATGCATTTTGGACGACGCAGCACACACTTGTATAGGAGACGTTAGTGCAGCGCTCACAGTGCAATGGGGTAATGGACATTGGCAAAAAACAGCACCACAACGTGTGTAGTGTAAAATGGCCCTCAAAGATTTTCCATAGTACAGGTTATGGATGTGGATATGTTTTTTTTGTTAAACTGTTCCTAATTCAATATAAAGCACAACACATTAAATAAAAAAAATATTTTATATGCTCAGAGACAACTTTTATTAGGTGTAGGTATTAAGATTTCCTTAGACTTGTAAAGAATAAAACCTACAGCATTAATGTGAACAGAACAGATCCTTTCTATTGTCAAGTTTAAGAAAAAGAAAAAAAACCTGAAACCCGTCCAGAAAGCTGGTTCTTACTCTAGAAATCGATTTGGCATTTACAAAAAAAAAATATCTGGATAAAAATGAGCGTGTGATTAAACGTTTGCCAGCCTCACAGTCAGAGAAGTGACAGGTACCGCATTGGAAAAGGATGCTGTTAAACTCCCATTCATAAGTTCTCTATGGATCTGCCCGCGTTTCCAAGAATACGCCGCGTGGATGCCAGTAACAGGTCCTGAGCTTTCAGCAGCCTCTCTCTTGGCACAAGCTGCGCCAGCAGTTGCAGTCTAGGGCAGCATGAATTATTGAAGCTTCCTCCAGAATCACACGGCTGTGATATACTCCATCTGTAACTTTGTCCAAATCTAGCTGCAGACTCTACACTAACCCCTGCAACTCAGCGGTGTGCTCGCTGCCAAACAACTGAGGCTGTATCATTCAGCCAAAAGGTAAGCGGTTAAATGAGGTGTGATAAAGGTGTAGGAACAAGGAACTCTTTGTTTTACACACTATTTCTAATTTCCAACAAATATAAAACATCTGCCATCTTCTGTATTATGGCAACAGTATTCACAGGGCAGCCTGTAACTGGACAAGTACTAGACAAGGGTCTTTTTTTTTTGTTTTTTTTTTGTTTTTAGATACCTCAGTACACACCTTCAGTTCAGTGGAGTTACAATAAAGTCAAATACACATTTGTAAAGGTAATTAGGAGTACTACTCCATGAACAGTTACTACAGAAACTGAATACATTTCTTCTTTTGCAGGCCCGAACACTAGTATCCTGAAGTCCCATGGCTGCTTTGGGGTTAGAGAACTTTGCCCAACATCTGTGCTTTTTTAATGTAGCCAAACATGACTTCTGTTTCAAATGCAGATTGGTTTCCTAACATATTAGAAGATGTACATGGAAACACTTTTAAAGGGGATTGTAAGGTCTAGTTTTTTAGGCATGTGAATACATCAGTTTGTGTTAAAATTGTATATTTTTTAATGAATGAAATCATTGATTCTATGTATAGTATATTGCCTTTATGCTTAACTGCAGAGGATAATGAGTTGGTGAAACTAATCTAATCTAATTTTATCTGAACAGAGAGAGAAGCTAGATGGAGTTATTAGAACAGTTATATTTCAGGATCAATCAGGGACAGAGGAGAATAACTACACAGCAAGGAGGTCTTCTTTATATTCTTTGCAGTTATAACAGCTTGACCTTTTCTGGTAAGGTTCTCCACAAGGGGCAGGAATATGTTTATTGGAATTTATTTATTGGAATTGGGTGAAAAGACCTGGCTTACAGTCTCTGCACTAATTCATACCAAAAGTACTGAAATTGACCATCTTTAGGCATTCAGTTCTCTTAACTTGAATGGGACAAGCTCAACCTGTGAAAATATAAATAATTAAAATATAATTGTCCCTCCACCAAATTCTATACTTGGCCCAATGCAGACCAGTGCACTAGAGCCTAGTGGTGGCCTGTATTACACTTGGTAAGGCTTGGATGCACCTGCTCTGCAATGGAAACCCATTCCTTGTGCAAAGTCTCTGCGTATATGGAGATCTGAAGCTCTTGTCTATTCAGAAAATTAGCAACCTCTGTGGAATATGTTGCTCAGTAAGTGCTGACCCTATAATTTTACATGACCTATGCTATGGTTTCTAACTACTCACACTTTTACTAGAATACTACTTACAGTTGACTGAAATATTAAGCAACAAGGAAATTTCACAAATCAACTTGCTGCAAAGGAGGCATCTTATCATTGAACTATACTAGAATTCTGACCTGATCATGAAATTTATAAAAAGAAACTAAACAAAATTATGACAAACCCTTAATAGATGGAAAACAGAAGTGACAGATATAGAAGAGTTAGATTAGTCCAGCAATCATTGTTTGTCACAAGCTATAGTGTGGTTGGGATAATGGCTTGGCTTGTATCACAACGGGTTATTTTTTGCTACTTACGGCCTTTGCGGATGTTAAGCAAAAGGTTTCCTTGCAGCACCGTACATCCTTCCAACATCTGTGCTGAGGTAACAGAGTCAATGGTCTTGTCTTCAATGCAAACTTTAGGACAATGGCCCTCACATGGAATGCAGAACATACTGAAAGACAAAGGAGAAAAGTAAATAAATTAAAGATTACAATGCAGAAACATTAATTATATGAGCTTTATAGTATCATTAAATAAAAATATCACATATTGAACACATATGGTCATACCAAGCTCTTTTCCAGTCTCTGTACACTGCTCTGTTGCCCAGCTAGGTCCCCCATAACATGCAACTGTCAACGGGTATGCAGTAAGAACATACATTCACATTTATTTAGCTTAACTAGATCACAAATAGAACTCAGCAACATTCAAAAGGTGTCAACATTTAAGAAATTCAGCCAAACTAGTCTAAGATTTTTGTCAGGGGTTATTTACAGAAAAATAGACCAATAGTTACCTTTGATTTTCATTGACTTTATAACCTGATGGACACTCATCCACACACTCCCCGTTGTGAAGGATGAAACGGTTTGGTGCATTATATACAGTGTGCATATTGGCGCAGTCTTCCAGAGTGATGCAGCGCCATCCCTGGAAACTGTAGGTGTTCTCAGGACAGCTTTGGACACATCTGCCTTCAAAGTAAAAGTGTTGACAAGCTACACAGGCGCTATCGTTGTTTGCAGCGGTACAGCTTCCCAGGCATTCTGGATGGCAGCAGTCACCCTTGTCTGTACAGGACAGTCTTCCACACTTGTTGGGGCACACTGCAGAGACCAGAAAGAAAGAGAAATCCATTACAACCTCATTCATTTTTAATATTTTAATACACAAATATCCTTCTTAAAGATAATCTAATGAAGGAAAATATAAATACTAGGCATATTACAATCTCTCAGTACTGAAGGGATTTATTAATTGGTAGTTAGCATTCACAACATATAGTATCCTTTAGATAAAGTCTAACACTAGTCAAACACCCTTTGAATGAAGTACATAAGGATTAGACCCCTATTACTAAAGTGTCATGTCTAGATATTAAAAGCATAATCAATACATGAGGAGAAAATTTGGCAATTAATATTCATACTCCTTAATTAGGGGAAATTCTTTTTTTCATATGCTAGTCTGGCTAGGTATGCATTCCTGTGGTGGCCTGGGGCTCATGCTGAATCAACTATCTGAAAGTGGGAATAGAGATGGAGGAATGTCTTTTGTTAATTTCAAATGTCGTACGATTACAAAGCCCCTGACTATGGCAATATATCCATAATTGTTGGAGATATAAAGGGTTGTGTACAAGCAAGTTAGGTGGGAGAGTATGTTACCCCGGTGCGGGAGTGCTGTGACGTCACTTCAGGGAATATTTTATGCACGAAAGAGTTGGGGGGGGGGGGGGCTGGCTTGTTTTGAACACAGGAAAGGGGGGCCTTAAGGAAAAATGTGAACATCTGCACTAGACTTTCATGGCAAACAGAATGATTTTTTTTTTTTTATTGTTACCCCAACATAATTGGCTTTTAACAGCCATTTGTAACACAAACCACACTTGCATACAAACATACTTATCATACAAGGAATCCAGCAATCAGGGCCCCAGGTGTACCAGAAGGCAAATTGGTGTCACATGCACCTCCCAGACAGTCAAAGGCACAATTTTGTTTAAACAGTTGTTTTGGGGGGTGAAGGCAAATGGCCGTTTGCTATGAACTTCTGGTTTGTAGTCTGTTTGAAGTTTATGGGGCCGCCCAAATTGTCTAACTGAAGTTGTTAAAACTAGATATCGTAAAAAGTCTGAGGCCACTTTAACATTGCTGTTTACCAATATATCCCACATTCCCACACATTGAAAACCATACTTTGTATTTAAGTTTTTATACTCCCGCATCCAACATATGTTTACGCGTCATAAGACCCTCCTCTATTTACCTATAAGGTGTATAAAGGATATGATGTTGTTTGGGGGAAAGCTGCATAAATAGCATTTGTCTTAAGCCCCCCATACACCTTACAATTTTACTATAAAATTTTTGTACAATCAACTTCTCTTCTACCAGACCCATGTAATATGAAGTCTAAAAATCCCCCCACACACGCAACGAGCAAAGCTCGGTCGGCCTAAGAACGGATATGTCCGTAAATCTCTGGCCGATGCCGTTAATTTTAATGGGGACCGGCTTAAATACACAAATACATATTTATTTCACTAAGTGGACAGAGCTGATGTAATTTGTACTTGAAGTTAATATATCAACACATTGCAATGATTTGTAGACAAGTACAGTAAATCAAAATTCAGACTTTCTGCATTTACAGAACACACTGCCAGGTGTACAAAGAGCCCAAACAGAGATAATCAGCCAGCGAGGGAAGACTCCTGGCATGCCTGGCAGCTATTCTCCACAACCCATGGCTCCCAGCCCGATGGGCAAACCTGTAACGGCCGGGAGAAGGAGGAATCCCTATACAGAGAAACCCTCAACTTGCTGCCTGTTGCTACATTTTATGTAATCTTACTCAACAGTGAAAAGCAAAGAACTGCCACAAGCACAGCAATGCAGCCAACTTATTTTTATTCTTTACGCAAATATCTCAGGCATGTGTTCAGAAGCAGTCACACGGGAGCCCAGAAACCCCATTTTAAGACTTGAAAAGCGTAATGTAGCATATCAAGATATGGCCGCCCTTCCATGTGAAAGCGGTGGCCGCCCGTGCAGGTGAAAGCGGTGGCCGCCCGGCCATGGGGAAAGCAGTGGCCGCCCGGCCAGGTGAAAGCGGTGACATTCCCACTAACAACATCATAGCATGCAGTTTCAGGACTTCTCTAGGCCAGGTCCTACTATCTGGAAGTCTCACCCCAGTAGACATGCTTCTACCTCTTACTACGCCTGATCGGGCAGGGTCCTCTACTCCTCCTGTGTCATAACCTGTACTTGTGTGTATTACCTTACATTGTATCTCCACTCTAATGTGTTGTACAGCGCTGTGTAATATGTTGGCGCTATATACAGTGGAGGAAATAATTATTTGACCCCTCACTGATTTTGTAAGTTTGTCCAATGACAAAGAAATGAAAAGTCTCAGAACAGTATCATTTCAATGGTAGGTTTATTGTAACAGTTATTGGCAACAAGTTCTTCTTGAGCCACTCCTTTGTTGCCTTTGCTGTATGTTTGGGTCATAGTCGTGCTGGAACACCCATCCACGACCCATTTTCAGTTTTCTGGCAGAGGGAAGGAGGTT
>CM070034.1:129191017-129203191 GCA_036250615.1 Ptychadena robeensis | reverse complement strand
TGGACAAACTTACAAAATCAGTGAGGGGGTCAAATAATTATTTCCTCCACTGTAAATAAATGATGATAATAATAATGTTAGGTGAATAAACTCATGTGATTATTGTTCTATTTGTAAACGTACCTGTGGGCTAAAGACTCAGGTCTTTAAATGAGATATCTACTATGCAAATCCTTACCCCCAAAAAAATAAGCCACACTACACAGAAAAAGGTGTATTCGCTATGAAAACCATTCTAGGAATTCAGAAACAATTTGGCAGCAAAGACGGCCACCAGAGGAAACTTGCAGTGACTCCTCTGCAGCTGTCATTTCCAAGAGACACAAATTGCCATTCATTCTTTCAAGCCTAAGCAACCTCTTTCAATGGACGGAACACAAAACAAGCCCCCACATAGGAAGGGTGCGCCTCTCACTGGCATCTCGCAGTGTGTTGTGTGATGATCACAGAGGAGCTCTGTTCCTGCACTCACACATCAATGGACAGACAATGTGCTCTGCTTACAAACAGGATATGGAAGTGCAAATATTATCAAAGAATGAACCTTGTACAAACCGTTTAACAATTGTTTACCCAGACCCACACAGCAGGACACAACAAATTCAATAGCTAATAAAAATTTACGCTTCTTATAGTAAGTCTCCCCCCCCCCCCCCAAAATGTACTTGCTTGTAATCCAAATCATTCATCAACATCAGTCTACTTATCTGTTACACAAAGCATTACACTGCTGTAGGATTATTTGTTTTTTGATATGCTAGAGCAATACTTTTTTCTTTAAAATATTCCCACATCTCTTCTCTACATCTCCAGCAATTGGTGATTATACCATGTTCAGGGGCTTTTTAATTAACTTACAAATCTACTGAATGAAATAATAACATCTCCTTACAAAGGCACATTTGCTGTGCGTTTCTGAGCCATAGCTGCTGCATTTCCTTTCCTAGGCTTATACTCGGGTCATTTTGTTTTTCCAGATTTTTTTCTATTAATTGTAAAGCGCTGCGCAATATGTTGTTGCTATAAAAATAAAAAAATAATAATATAATTTGGTACCTCTGCTTATATTTGGGTCAGTTTATACACGAGTATATATGTTACATAATGTATAGATTTATCTTACCAAAAAAGAGATAAGTGAAAAGTATGAACTTTCCATTACTCTGTAATGTGGCACGAGTAAGGAGATTTCTCTGCGTCGCTACAACATTTGTCAGTAGATCTGCAGCAAGAAAACCTTAGTAAAACCTTAGGTGGAATACAGAACAAAGAATCTGGTAAGGGCGACGACATAGCTTTTTACATAATCAGCCATTAAGTGTTTTGACCTGCCGTTTATTATGTGCCAGGCAGAAAAACGTAATGCTGCACTTCCCACACAAAAACTGTTCGCTCCTAAACTGCGATCACGATAAGCAGACAGTGCGCACGCTGTCCTGTTTGTATATACCTTATAAGTGTAAAACTGCAGCTGCACTTCCATGACTAACATGTGTGGAATTGAGGGCGCAGAATATTCTATATTTATAACTCATCCTGCTGGTGCTTATGGCCTATTTCCACTCCTGCTTACTATACACAGAGCTATTTGAGGCATTGTATGCTCCCTAAACAGCGTGGATGGATTTCCTAACAAGGCAGGTCTGTGTCCCACAGGAACAAACCTCAAACTGTCTGGTGAAGAGAAAGAGGGCCAAAATCAGAGGGGAGAGGCCCCCTGCCCTGTGGTTTTGGCAGGAATTCTGAAAACTGGCATTGGTTATGAGTTTTGGGCAATGACATGCCTAGCCAGTGTCGGACGCGTGTATCAATGCCCCTGACACAGTGGGCACAGCTTATAGCAGGCACCGGTTGGAAGCTTTGCTCTGGGAGGTTACAGTAGCGCATGCCACAGGATTTCGCGTGTCTCACAGCCTCCAGGAGAACTGAAATGATTCTGTGTTCCCAGGATGTGAATTCCTCTACAGGGGAATCGTTGCAAACCCAGAAAAACATGTTTTCAACCCCTGTGATTCATGAGTGGCCTAAAATGCACTGTCAAGGGGCCGCCTTCAAGCACATACACACACAAAGTATTCCCAAGCTAAAAAAGGTCATATTTAGATTGCAAGCTACTGTGTCCAGGCACATGTAATAGTGAAGGCTATTTATAAATAGAAATTGTAAGGTACAGGGAAGACAAACAAATTATACTTTCCCTATTCATATTTCACTATAAAGAAACGTTTTCCTTCTGTAAATATATCGTTATTATGTCAAAAACGTTTATATTAATCATATTAGGTCTATTTTACTTCCCTGGATCATTTAAAAACAAGGCTACTTCTCTAGCTGCTTCAAGTGTGAAGGAGCTTGTTCTCAGAATACAAAGCAAAAGGTGGTTCAGATGGGTTTCATGTTTGTTTACATTAGAGGGCCGAGAGATGACCACAATCTGGGTTCAATAGAAAGCAACTCCCATTTCAAGTCTGCTTCTATTGAACTTACAGCATTTTACTTTACCAGCAACAAAACCACTTGTGGTAACGCAAATGTGTCCCTTGCTGGTAACTTAACCCCAGGTTTGCGTATGCTGCTTCGCTAGGTCTGTCATAACAGTGTATAGTAGATGCTTGCCCTGCGACACAAAGATCTCTGTTGGCCCCTGCATTTGTGTGAATTCCAAAAGTTTGGCGCTGTTGCAGTTACCGTGCAGGTAAAACGACCATAAATCATTCACCAACCACCCCCATAATAATTATGGGCAGCCACGTTTATGGTCATTTCTCCACAAAAAGTCTCTATGTAGATGGGGCTTAAATATTAATGTTTGTTTAGAATGCATATAACGTCTAAGCCTATACACCTTTAGATCACTACATACAATTTCCCTTAGTTTCAACAACAACTCTGTAGTATAGCATCCTCCCTGATAGAATATATAGTGGTTGGAAGGTTTAGAAAGGTCCTCATATTACATGGTTTTGGTAAAATAAAAGTGGATTGTACAGAAATTGTATGGTAAGATTGTAAGGTGTATGGAGGTCTTAAGGCACAACTACAACAACTGAATATTGCTGTTCACACTGATCATTAAACTGTCTGTTTACAACATAAAAGGTAAAACATGTGAGCAGCCATTATCCCTAAAGCTGGGAATAGACAGGACAATTTCCTGTCGATCCCTGACCCGACCTAGCGGGCGTGATGACGCCTTCACGCACGCCTGCTAGTGCCGGAATTGGCAGGCACTCTTTGTGCGCTGCCCATTACTTTGGTTGGGGACAGCCATCCCCATCCGAACGAATGGGATCGGATCAAAAATATCCATCATGTCGGATCACTGTGCGATCCGACATGACGGCTGATTTTTGTCCAATTCTGCAGGTTGTCGCACCCAATTCTTTCCCGGCCCGATCAGATGCGGGAGCGCGCACGGCATCCGATCAGGCAGGAATCGACATGTCTATGCCCAGCTTTACTAATAATAAACACATCGAGGAGTATAGACGCTTTAGATGAAGTAGGAAATGGCAAAACCCCAGTATGGTTTTACAAGATTTGGTTAGGAAAATTGCCCCCAACTTTATATTCTAGAGCAGAAGTACAACACACTTTTTTGGCCTGCAAGCTACTTAAAATGATTTACCAACAGTTTATCATTGAAGATTGCGATCCCCCTGTTGGGCACCCCTAGAGATACAGCAGGTTTTCCTTTCTATCCCTATTCTGTAACAACTGAAACCTTTATATGACAAAGTCAAAAGCGGCAGTAGCCGATATCCTAGTGTCAGTAAAGCAATCCCTTAAGAATTTCTCGGAGAGAAGAAAAGCCCTGGATTTAGAATGAGTCAGATTATTTGACAACAACGTATAAAAATTATCATTTCTCACACAATAGCAGGAACAGTAATGAACCTACAGTCTGCCATTTTGGAAAAAAGTAATGTCACCAATAAGCAACAGCACACGGAGTGAACGGAGAACTATTTTCATGAACACTTCACCTCAAACTGGTTTCAATCAAATGAATGGAATGCAGCAAGAGGCTGGTAAATAATTCCTAAAAGGCTGTAGCTGGCAAACTAACAAAGGCAAACTGTAGCTACGTCAATCAAATGTAATTTGGACGGGTGTGCCTGCAGTTATAACAATGACTCAAGATATTTCCAAAGCTTGATACTACAGTTGCAGGGTCACATAAGGCAAAAGAATAGAAAAAAAGGGGGGGGGGATGAATGAAAATAGGATAGCAGTTAGAAAATGTCCCCATAGAAGCTTTCAATTAACTAGTACTTTATGACTGCATCTTACTATCCCCACAGATCTGCAAACAGGGACAAGGAACCAAACCACAAAACACTGTATATTATTATTATTATTATTATTAATAAACACTGTAAACGCTATATATAGATCATGTAAGGGACGCACAGGGGTAGTGATTAGTGTTTTCCTAGTCATTAATGTGAATTCTTTATATAAACAGAGAGGAAGCGGTGCGGAGCGGGGTGGATGCTGCACTTATCACAGGACACAGTCAGGGAATTTGATGGGAAACTGAAGTGACTGATTTCTCTAAGGCTCAGCAAAGCATCCTAAAGCAATTGTCCCAGACTGCCAGTATGTCTCTCCGGTTACTTGTCTGACACAAACAATCCACACTGACTCGTTTGCCAATCCTGCAGAAAACTTAGGGGGGGGGGGGGGGTTGGGGTTAAGTGTCTTTTCTTGAGATGGTCCAAGACTCAGGGAAGCACAATGTCTGTTTATCAGCCAGAGCTGCTGTTAAAAAATAAAAATATATCAAAAAAAGAAATCCTTTGAAAAAAAACTTTGAAATGGATCAATGGGATATTACTGTTATGTAAGAAATCTTATGTAGAGCTAGCCATACATGGCTCGATTCCCCTGCAATCGACCACAACATGCTTACCCAAAAATTGCTGAACAAGGGGAAATCAAAGTGGATCCAAAGTAATGGCGATCATACAGGGAAATACAGACATGTTGGATCATGGCTCAATCGACTTTCCATTTAAGCAGTATCGATCGCTTGAGGTGGGCTGCATTCAACTGGGACGAAAAATCGATCCGTGTATGGCCGGCTTTACACTACACTACACACTGTATTGTACAGCGCTGCGTAATATGCTGGCGCTATATAAATAAATGTTAATAATAATAGACCCTATCTTTATTATGGCAAGAACACTGACCCACCCAAATACAGTAATTGATACAAAGGGTATTAACCTCTTTCGTGTTATGCCCGAACTCAGTACGGTCACAGTTAAATCTTGGCTAAAACTGTACCTGTGGCGGGATCGGGCATAATGGTCGGGGCTCCGTGAACCTGCAGCGCTGCAGGCTCACAGATTCCTTCCAGCCTTGTGTCCCTGAACACAGTGTACTCCACCTCAATTGCCTTTTCATGCAAAAAGCACATAACGCCAGGGAGGTTAAGCCAGAAGAAGGGATCTGAGACCCCGAAAGCTTGCTTCTCTAATTACTTCAGTTAGTAATAAAGGGGATCACTTAAACCCCGAGCTCTCTGGTACAGTACATAACAAAGAGAGAAGAAAGATAGAACACACTTCAAGCTTGAGCAGTGTGCGTGTCTCCACAGCTCTCATAAAGCCCCCCATACATGTCTAGATTTTCCTTTCAATCAACTTAAAAAGATAATTTTTTTGGGGATCAGGGAAATCAGGATTGATTGTAATCTATGCCAACTGTAGTAACAGATTTTTGATCAAATTCTTTGGATCGACTGAATTTCAATACAACCGACCAAAATTTTCCAGCATGTCCGATAATTTTTTGATCGACAATTGTCCCAATTTTAATAGTTTTAGGTCGATCTTGTGGGCTGCGATAGATTTTCAATCCATCAACTAAAACAAATTGATTGAATTAAGTTAATTGAAGTTTAAGTTGATTGAAAGGAAAATCTAGATATGTATGGGGGCCTTAAGCCGACATAGAGACGATATAACAGAAGCGTGGGTACATTTTTCGGCTGTCTTTTCATAAATATGTACGAGTCTCACAGAGCTCCGAGTTCAAAACAATTCTTCATATCTGGACCTGGGGCAGTTTACTGGAAGCTTAAAAGTGCTGCTTCTCATGGAATCTTTCAAGGACTTCACAAGGTGAGAACAGAAATTCCTGATTTGAAGGATTTCAGGAGGAAGAATACAGAAGGAGAACATGCTAAGCGTCCAGAGATCAGAGGGAAACGACAACAAGCAGCATGAATGAAGTATTGTTGCTGTGTGTAGACGCAGATATCAATGGATGAGACTGGCAATAGAAGCCCTGAGCACAATGTCGAACCACGTGGTATGGGTTCCAGAGCCTGGTTACAGATCACATGACTAGCTGTGTTTTTCTGCAGACACTCAGACATCAGACACCTTACTCGCCCCCAATGACAATATATTTTTAGCCTGTCCCTGTAAACATATTGCTTTTAAAGTTCACTTTCAGAGAAAACAAGGAGTATAATATATCATACAACTGAGAAAATTAAATCATAAAATGATTTCATGTGTTTAGCTTTTGCTTTTCTTCATTGCCTGAAACTCTACTGTGAAGTGAAGAGAATCACCTGTACCAGTGCCAACTCGTGGTACCAAATTCAATCAGCATTTGCAATCAAGTTTAACAAAAATACTGGAGACCCTCCCTCAAAATGAGCTGATCATACATGGGAAGCCTCAAGAATGGCTCCTAATATCAGTAAAGGTGGGTTAACACGTGTAGATTTTTTCGTTCGATCAAGGAAGAACTAACAATTTACTGGTTGTTTGAATGGACAATTTGTTCGATGGATACATTTTGTTCAACCTTGAACAAAAAATCATCTGGAAGGTCACATGTTGGTAAATTTGTATCTGTCGTCATTTCAAATGTATTTTTATTCTATATCGGGATGGACGAACAAAAAAATCTAATGTTACATTCCATAAATGAATGATGTTCCACAACATTGAACAAAAAAATCGAATTGGCAGTTGAAGAAAAAAATCTATAAGTGTAAACCCACCTTAAGAGGATCATATAACACTGCAATTGTGAGACAGAGTGAATGTGTGTATACACGTTTGATTTTTTTTGTTCAAACGTCTGAAAATATGATCATATTAAAGTCTATTGTTTTTTTAAAATTTAGATTTTTTCCCACCACATAATGTGATAAGAGTCAAATCCTAAGCCCTGTACATATGCTCCATAGTACGACAGGATACAAACCCATCTAAGTACATAGAAAACCGGTCAGAAACTTGAACATCTAAACCCAAGAAAATACACTATATTGCAGATAAGCCGCCCTTAGTGGTGTCCATATTCAACACACTGAATACGAATATAATGAATGAATGAATGAATGAATGAATATAATGAATATAATAATAATCTTACTTTTTGAGAGCGATGGAGAATTCTAAAGAAAGGACATTATGGAAGGATCAACAGGTACTACAACTATGTTACAAGGAAGATTCTAGAAAACAAAAATTACAGTACAGTACATATATACAGAACAGAGTCAAAGTCAACGCAAGAGAGCTGCATCACCATGTCCATTGCATAAGGATTGGAGGCATCAAAAACTGTCCATTGCTTTTTTGGTGCAATTCTGACACGTTTTTGGACATGTTAATGCCAATACATTGATAACTATAAATATTGATACGGTCAAATTAGGCTAGACAGACTAAATCGTAATTCATTTTTTATTTTTTTGCCCATAGTTCTTTTACACAACACATAGGTAGTTATTTTAGTTGTAGTTATTTTCATTACTACAACATACTCCAATACATAACTACTAATTGTTTATCAATACATCTATGTCTGACCAAACCTCTCTATGGGAAGAAACAAAACAAACATGTTTATCATACAGAGATGGTACCACAAAACATCAACACATTGGGTTTTATATAAACATCTAGGATTTTGCTGCTACTTCCATATGCTGATCTAGGACTAGGTACATGTCATATGTGACAGAGAAACAGGACAGATTGTAAAAGGAGATTGAAAGAAAAGGAATTTTGCTTCTGAATTCTACATGTTTTAACACAGGGGAAACATCCTTATATAAATCAAAATGTCACAAGTCATTAGTTACTCATTTTTCAGGCACATGTCAGATAAACGAAAGAAATTTATAGTCAAGCAGCGTTTGAAGTATTCTGTCCAAGGTACTCAGCAGGAAGACAGTCATATTTTCCATGCAATCTAGACCGCTTTAGTACATGTATCTCTCCTCTGAAAGTCCCCAGAAACGGGTTGGTTTTTAGTTTGACGGCCGAAAAAACGATTGTCGTGTGCATTCGCTCTAAACAATTCTTCAGGAATTGAACGCGGCCACTCTTTCTTTGAGGCTTGATCAAACAGGGAACCAACATGTTGGTAAAATCCCTGTTTGATTGCCATGTGCAGGTGTGCAGGAAAAAAATTCCTGTTCGATAAACTTAAAGATCTTTTTTTGATTGATCGAACTGAAATATCAACATGCATGTATATGGCTACCTAAGAATTGGTGAAATGCCTCATACAGGTCACCTGACGTAACCAACATGTCTTCACAATAAGCCATGCGATGGCTGTTGGCTACATCAGCTGATCCATGTATCCATTCACTCCTTTAGTACCCTCTTCTGATTGAATGTATGAATATATGAAGGTTGTCTTATCATATAGCTTTGTGATAATGGTCATGAGCTAGTCCTCTTTGATCCCCACTACATCTGTAGTTTGTGAGTATACATGTGATTAAATTGACACTATAATAGTGATGCTGATTAAATTAATTGATACCATTTCTATTTTAGAAACCTGGAGCACTAGAATCTCCTGAAGAAGCTTTTGAGAAGTTGTTTCCCAGCATCAGATATATTTCCATTGTGCAATAAGTAATCGGGTGTAGGATAATTGTATGTAATCATGTTCATCGATTTTTTCATTTGTAATAAATGTATGATCAATTTGTATTGTTAGTATGTCACGGTAACACTAAATCGTCAATTTTATACCAGAGTTGAATATTTGTTGCCTTTAAAGTCTATACCCCCCCCCCCCATATCACTCTCTGAATTCTGAGTGTTTGTTATATGTAAACATTTGATGGGATGTTTGCGCACACATGAACCAATAGATGTAAGGGAACGATATATTTATGTTTTAGAACTATACAATATGAGGTGTTGTAATTGTATTGGCCCATTAGATGTTAGAAGAAAATAAATCGTCGTATTGCCTAATGACACACGCACATTGTGAACATTTGGGCTTTATATCAGTAAGTATTCAAGAATCCCCCTAAATACAAACACGTAAAGAGGAAAGATCAATGTTTTGGACATCCAGGAGTAAAGAATCCAACTTTGTCCAGAACACAGAGTGCCCAGGTAAGTACATTGCCTTCATGAAGCCACAATATGCATTTTACCTGAAATGAACCATGAATAGTGCAATAATGTATACAATATGTGTATTTATGAATGCAGACACGCTAAAACCGTTCATCTGGCTACTTCTACAGAACAGCAGTCTGCTTCAATCTATAAATAGGATATTTACACACAAACACACCAACTTATATCTGTTCTGCAGTGTGATGTGCATACGCAGGGTCAGTCCACAGAACCCACACCACATTTTCCATCCAGCTCTGTCACTAATAATTTATGTGCTGCTCTTGTTTCACCAGCAATACAATCTGTCTGTACTGCTAGAATACAATCCCAATTCAGGTCACTGGAAATAGTGATGTAAAGGTAAACATCCCACACATGTATGTACATGTACACACAGGTTGGGTATGTTTCCTTCATCCACAATCTGGGCATCATACATGGATACATGGATTCTAATGAAAGCCCTGCCTTTCCTCCTCCAGCACTGTCCTTGTAATATGAAGATAACAGGGTTCTCTTCCTCATATTGTATGTCATACATGTACCTCTCCCCTCATATGGTGTGTCATACATTTACTTCTCCCCTCATATGGTGTGTCATACATGTTCATCTCCCCCTTCATATTGTATGTCATACTCCACTCATATGGTGTGTCATACGTGTTCATCTCCCCTCATATGGTGTGTCATACATGTACTTTTCCCCTCATACGGTGTGTCATACATGTTCATCTCCCCCTTCATATTGTATGTCATACATGTACTTCTCCCCTCGTATGGTGTGTAATACAGATTTATCTCCCCCTTCATATGGTGTGTCATACATGTACTGCTCCCCTTTATATTGTGTGTCATACATGTACTTCTCCCCCTTTATATTGTGGCATACATATACTGCTCCCCTTCATATTGTGCCATACATGTACTTCTCCCCCTTTATATTGTGGCATACATGTACTGCTCCCCCTTTATATTGTGGCATACATATACTGCTCCCCCTTTGTATTGTGTCATATATGTACTTCTCCCCTTTATATTGTGGCATACATGTACTACTCCCCCTTTATATTGTGTGTCATACATGTACTTCTCCCCCTTTGTATTCTGTGTCTCCCTCCTTCCTACTGTAAATCATACATAGGATTTCCCCACCTCGTATTGTGCATCTCCGCACACATATTGTGCACTATACGTCCTAGCCCTCATATTGTGAAGCATGTGCACCACCTCCCCTGATATGGTGTATGTTACATACGTTTTCCCCCATCTTGTGTATTATGTGTCTCCTCCGCATCTTGTGTATGATACATGTGTGTCCCCCACGCTCTCTGTGTATGATGCTTGCATATTCCCCTCATATAGTGTCAACCTCCCTCTGCTAGTGTATGCGGACACACACTAGTCATGTGTCTGTGTAGACCAGCACACACGTGTGCTCCCGTGTGTATGGCGCTCAGGTAGAGTGAGTAGCCGATGCTGCGATGTGCAGCGCCCATGACGCGGGGACGCGCTTGAAGCGCAATCACGGCACTGTAGTAAAGATTCGGCGGGGAAGCGCAGCGTGCTGTGTGTGGAGAGGGGAGCCGCGCAGGCAGAGGGTCACATGTGGGTGACGCAGCTCCGATAACTAGCGGTCACATCATGAGAGGACCCCGCCGTCTCCCCTCATCCCATGCCCCGGCTCCGTCTACGCCAGGATGCATCTTGGTGCCACACAGACTGATGGCATCCTGGGCCAATGGTAGAGCAGTCAAGGGAGGGGCTTTCCTGCTACCAATCAGACACGAGGAGGAGGAGCCTTTTGATTGATATGTTATTCAGAGCAGAAAGGAGTAAACAAGCTTTTTATTGTAGAAGGGGAGGGGCGATTAACTGTTCCCGTGCCGCGGAGAAGCGCAGCGCACACCACTACCGACAAGCCTACGTCTTATCGTCCGCACTACCCGGCGCCATGTCACAGGCAAATCACAATGTTACACTCCTGATACAGTAACTGGCTGCTCCCATCAATGTACACATTACATACATACATACCGTGTCACGCACATCGCAACCTGATGTCGCTGGATCCACTTTCTTATTGTACGTTTTATATGAAGTAATGAGGGAGTAGACTGACCAATGGAATACCACAACATATATTACACCAGTGGTTCCCAAACTTTCCTTGCAGGGCCCCCTTTTTTCATTTAGGAACATTATCGATCCCCCCCTCCCAATTTAAACACAGGTTAAGAATGAGGACCAGCCCCCCCCCCCCCCCCCCAATACCTTCGCACTCCCCAGTTTGGGAACCACCGTATTACACCAAGACACATTACTTACATATTATATTACAACCCATGTGTTTCAATGCACTCAGCGTATGTTCTCACACCCATACTTGCACTGGCTTACATTGCGTTGATGCAAACTTAGTGCTCCGCGTTGATTTTAATGATTTTAACTTAACGGATTACACCAGAGCAGGTGAATCCATTGACTTTTAATGGATGCGTCAACATCCCTGCATTTGACATATGTCAATTGCAGGGTTTAAGCGCAAGTGGCGTCTAAGGCTTGGGCTCCACTTGCACTAGAGTCCTTGCATTGAATGCAGGCGTTTTAGCGCAGTGCACAAGCTGCCCATTGATGGCAATGGGGCCATGACAGGGCTGTCTACACAGGCAGTCAGCGCAACAGAGGCTTGTAGGGTAAGGGATTGTTTCCATTATACGTCGGGACCCCTACGCTAAGCATATACGCTTAGCAGGGGTCCCGA
>CM070034.1:129159053-129178616 GCA_036250615.1 Ptychadena robeensis | reverse complement strand
AAATCGAATCTGAAGTTGAACGAAACAAAAATCTTGACGTGTAAACCCACCTTTAGTGTACGGGAGGCAGCAATTGCTGTGGCACAAAATTGTGTGGTGAAGGGCATCTGCTGAAAGTCGTTTGCAAAAAAAAACTACACAGGGCAAGGGTGAAAGGGCAACCTGTGCAGTACTGCGTGTGAAATATAATAAAAGACAGTCTTCAAAGTGCTATGCTTAAAAATCAGAATTATAATTGGACTTAATTAAACCCCATAAAAGCCCATACCTACATTTTAATATACACATTGATATAATCAACCATAATATCTAATGAAGAACTGCCTCATCAAAATTGGATTCTAACAAGGAACTGTGTGTGCGAAATGAGATTACACACACAAGTTTGTGATCCAGCTCAGAAAGTGGCAGGCTCAGGAATTATGTAACAGATGTCTTCTTTTTACAGTTTCCTCTTTAGAAAACAGTTATGCTATTAAGCAGCATTCCACTTCCCAATGTTCACAGCGGAGCCATCCAGCAAGAAAAACCAAGACTAGTAATCTACAAACAGAAGAAGTCCGCATTAGAATTTTACTACCGGAATGTGACATTTCCAGATAAACAATCGTCCATTATAATTAACAGGCAAGCAAAGAAATTAGAAACGTTAATTGCTATAAAGCAGGACTATTCATTTCTTCCGGAAATATAAACTTTCCAGGATGAAATTGGAGCAATTGGAGCATGACAAAGGTTCGACGCTTGACATCAATGGGTACCACACATCACCTATCAACTAAAACTTACCAACATGTCCAATCACTGCTCGATCTATTTTATGTTACATTTGCATCACTTTGGGACCATCAATTCAGGTAAAAGAAATTCAATTTAGAAATTGCCCCTTGTATGGTCAGTGCTGAAAGGTCACATACACTCTAGAACAGACATAGGGCAAACCACGGCTCAGGGGCCATATCTGGCCCATTTAGCTTTTTAGTCCGGTCTGTTGTGATCTTAGTGGAAAGACACTCTGGACCCTCTCCGCTCATTCCCTGTAATGTTTTTGGGGTTCTACCCCTGGCAGCACGATTTTACATTTTCTGTATGGAGTCAATGAAAAATAAATAAAAGATTACAATGGCCCTGGTGCAAATTCATGGCATCATTATTGACGTCTGAGACAGTAGGAACTAAAGGCTCTTGGTCTGGCCTTTAACTCATGGTTGCCTACCAGTCAAAGTTTGACCAGCCCTGCTCTAGAAGCTAGTAAGATAGAGTCTGCCTTGATTCCAGACTTATCTTAGTTTTCCCTCCCTAGTCATAAATACCCTTAAACCATCCAGCTTAATTTTTTTTTATTTTAGTCCTTTTAGACATGGGCTTGTTACATGTAGGCATGACCCCAGCTTTCTATTTTAATGTAGAGCCCCCACCATATCTTCCACTAGATGTGATGGTCTTATAACACAGGCACACAATGATGTAAACTGCCATTACCAAACACATGCAGTTCTGATCTTCACAACAAGATATACCAACAGACTTCCACCCTCAGCTCTGGCAGTTCTTGTAAGAAGGACCTAGGAAGAGGGGTTGGCTATTATGGTCACAAACATTACAGTATATCAGGCTTATAAACATATGCACAAGTACTGTTATATGGGGATCACATTCTCATTCATACCAGGAGGCCCAGCTCCGTCACATATGCACAAGCATATATATGGGCTATATGGGGACGGTCACATCCTCATTCATACCAGGAGGGCCAGCTGCACCACAGTAAAGATGTAAGGGCATGAATGGAAGAGAGGTGCCAGACAGTGGAATGGAGGGTATACCATGATGGGTGTGTGGGTCAGGCATGAAAGACACATGTAGTTTTCTTAGTATTCTCAAATACTTTGAACATTAAACCATGACCATGAGCTGGGCATCCTTTTGTCTGGGCTGCAGCTAATGTCAGTCAAGAAAGCCATTTTAAATAATATTCCACCCACTATAACAACCCAAATGGAAAAAGTAACCTGTACAGTTCCCACCTCTGTTTCTAAGTGTAGAATCTCCCTTCCCACATGCAGCAACACTTCCCGCATACTGTTTAGAATGTTCTGATGAGTCAGAAGGGTTTTCAGCTGATTGAAGCTGAAATTATTTTTATTTAACATATATATTTATACACACACACACACCAAACCATATCAAGTTTCTGTTTGCTGTCATGGCCTTTCTCCTTGAAAAGTAAGAGCGGCAGAACCCTTTTGGCTTTTCTGAATCCCTGTTTGTTTCATTGAAAGCTTCCGGCCATGTACTAAATAATGGCATTGTTTTCTTGTCCTTGGTATTCAAACACAGGAAAAGAGTTTAGTAAATATTTTCAGCTAGCACAATACAGTCTGTAATTTTTGTTGTGTGCCATGCATTCGTTTAGGGAGTTAGAGGTTATTTTGAATCAACTATTAATAATCCCTCTTGGAAAGGCCAGAGTTTCCACCATGTTCATGAATTATTTGTGTGCATGTGCTGCTAATACTTCCATAGAACAAAACATGTTTTCCTACATGTTACTGCCAGTAATTCTAATTATTCCACAAGTGAATTTAAATTGCAGCATATATTTAAAGAGGGATGAATGCTTAGGCTGCCATTACATACCCACTCTCTAAAACATCAGCTACATGTTTAAGCTTATCCCCGGTATCAATAAGTTCTTATAATCAAAACAATTCGGAAATGTATTTATTCACAATGCATAGTGTAAAGGGTGGAAGAATGGATGATACCCCTCCCCTTATAGTCAATTCATTGTTGCCAATTCCTGATCAATAGCTACAAACAGAACAAATAATCCCTTATTACTATGTTTTACATTTGTTGGATGAGTTGGTGATACATGTGACTACATGGCGCTACGGAGAACACAATGTCTCAATTTTGAGTTATTTTTTGTACTGTGATCACACAAGCAAAAAGTACTTGTATGAGCCCAGCGGATGACCAACATGTGACTAAAGCACCCTGTAACAAGCATAGATCCACGGGCAAAACGAACGTGCCCACCTGGAGCAATCAACCAAGATTGCACCACAAGTCAGTCGCATGATCCGACTTGTTGGTTCTCGAGAACCCCCCCCCCCCCTCCCCACACACACACAAACTACCTGCAGTTTGTCAATGCAGCGTGGCTTGCATAATGCGAGGTACACAGGTTTCCATCATTGCCCGCTGACACAACACATTACATCGATTTGAATGGGACAGTAGCAACTTCCTCATTGTCAAAGCTGCGTGCCCTTCTACACACTCCCTGATCATACAGAGACACACCAATCATGCAAAGGTGCGTGCACATTACATGCACTTACGTTCTGAAGCTTGTTCAGTTTCCTGCTTGCTTCTGATTGGCTGGCAGTGATAGGCGAGGGCACTGTGTACAATCAGCAGAGGGCAGAGAACTGACAGAAGGGAGAGCCAATAGGCCCCTGAGTACTGCAGATCTCGCACCCCACTCTCTGACTGACAGCCGATTCTCACACAGGGCACCACCTCGGCGCCCCCCCATCCCAGTATGGGAACTATGGGTCTATGATGTATATCTAAAGAACTTTACTTACCTGAAATCTGTTCTCTTCAGTGGCTCCTTCTCTCCTATACAGACCCCTGGCTACTTGCCACTATGCATCTCTAGGTTGCTCCGAGACATGTTCTAACGTAATGTTTTGCTTAGTGGAAAAACATGCATTCACTTACTGTTCGAACTTTTTTATGAAACTATAAAATGTTCCAATGTGAGGGTTATCCTCTATAGGACAGTTGTCAAAGGAATGTGTCCCTATTAAAAAGACTTCCCATGTATTCTCTTTATAATGGCACAGACAATTTTGCATTACGGTTCATAGAATATAGAACATAGACTTGTGGAGAAAGTAACCCCTCCCTCACCAGTGTAAAATAAAAACACTTCTTGTTCTGGGGACAATCAATTTACTGGACAGTGAAATCTTTAACTGCAGTTAAACATGATCTAAGTTGTCAGCCTTTCCTTGGTGTACACTGTAATACTAAAGAAAGCCACATTAGGAATGATGAATGCTTTAGGTGCTGGCAGTTCAGGAGTAAAGATATAACACATTCCATAGGACAGTGCTGGCAGGATTTGGGAGCCATCCTGTGCTGTCATAGAGCGTAGTTTGTGCCTGAACAAGCCCTGACTTGAGGTGTGTTTGTGGTCAGGATGTGTATTAGCTCAGTGCAGTGGGCTGTGTGTCTCTTGTGGGTGGTATGTTGTTGATGCCGCTGTCCTGTGGATTGGTTTGGCTGGAGGTCCCTGTGAGGGGGAAACTGAAACATACACACCAGCACTCAGCAGACACAAATGAAGTCACCACGGACCAATCCGTACCATTTCAGATCGGACGCTTAACAGAGCACTTCGAATGGCCAAATAACAGCAGTGTGGGTGGGAATTGTTGGACCTTCTGTTCACCAATCATGTGATGGATTCCCAAAATCCCAGCCATGGTGAGAGCTACACCCGCACACCCACATAAATTTTACTAATCTTACCAAGACAAAGACCAAACACTCTACAACCTCCTAAACCGTGTAATCTCCCTTATATCAACTTCTTCCACCTCCCCTGTGCCTTATCTGATGATACTGAACACTTTACCCTTCATTATTAATATATCTATCTATCTATCTATCTATCTATCTATCTATCTATCTATCTATATATATCGAAAAAGAGACAGCAAGAGACAGATAAACGCCAATTTTATAATAATGAATAAAGAGAAGTACCCGTGAAGGTTATGGTGAGAAGGGATGAAAGGAATCAAAAAGCCCTCAACTCGAGCAATGCATAATAATGAATACCCGCTCAGCCTTAAAACCATACATACAGTTTAGGATGAGAGTGATACAGGCAATGAACAGTGCCTGTATCTAACTTTAGAAGTATGTTTTGTAACGAAAGTGTCTCAAACACAGGTAAGTTCCAACCTTGCCTGGTATGTTGGTCCTAACCCATTCCTCCAAGTTTTAATTGGTCCAAACTTTAACTGACCAATACAAACAAGCAGGAAGTTGCATGCGAGGGGGCAGTTAGTACTCAATAACCCCAGATTGTTAAAATACTAATATTAACCAAGCAAAACTTTTATCACTTTATCACTAGTCTTTAAATACTACAGCCTATAAGAAACATGATAAATCTGAGCCACAAGGAGTTCTGTGATTCTTCTAGGCATAAACTACATGCTTTTCATTAAATTTATCTGCTGGTTTCAGAATTTCAAGGTAGACCAGTAAGGAGGGAAAAATAAATTTATAATACTATATTTTTGCCAGAAACTCTAATTCTTGCTAAACACTGCAGTGATGGATAGCGCTGGATCACAAACCAATCTCAAAGAACAACTGGCACATACAACAGCAAGAAATACTAAACAATGGATCGTCATGCGCGTTTGTAGTGATCAATTGTTCTGAAATCCCTGGTATCAAATGGGAATCAATTGTGCAAAGTGGTGCACATCGATTTGCTGTTCAATAGACAAACGTTCGAGCGCAGAGTGGCAACATCACAATGACGTCAGCACATCTGCTCAACTGTGGGCAGCCTAAGGATTGCTTAAAAAAAATTGTGATAATTAGGGTGATCAACTTGACCTTGTACGCATTATTTGCACATTATAGTATTTCAAAGTCAAAATATCCATTATATACATTCTAAAAAAAATAATAATTACTCTAGATACTCTAATATAAGCCAAATTTATCAGCACCTGAAATGTGGTAATGCAGTTCGGCTTATATGAGTGAATAGCAAACATGGTATCATCACCAAATTTGCTGGAGGTTCAATGTCAAGTCTAAGTTTTTAAGTTTACTTTGAACTTACTTTGTGCAAATACATCATATGCTAGAGAAATAATTTTTTTCTTTACAATGTTGCCCCTTCTCTATTATATAATGTTCACTGGCTTTGTAAATAACTTAAATATTAAAAAAACAAAGCGCATCTGCTGTGCGTTTCTGAGCCTTAGCTGCTGTGTGTTTCTGCTGCATTCTCCCCCCCCCCCCCCCCCCCCCCCCCCCCCCCCAACCCAGGCTTATAAACCTATGGCAACAAAAGTGAGTATACCACTAAATAAAATGGCAAAGTGACTATATTTTGTGTGTTCACCAGCATTTTCCAGCACTTTTCTTATTTTGGACATGGAGTTCACAAAGCTGCACAGGTTGCCACTGGAATACTGGTGGGTGTTCTAGACCTTGCGCTCCTCCAACTTCCTAAGAGGGATAACCCCACAGATGCTCAATATGGTCTGGAGGCATGATTTGCCAGCACAGCATGTTTACCATTGGTTTCTTTAGCAAGGCAGTGGTCATTTTGGAGGTGTGAACATATACATATACACACAAACAAAAATATACTGTATGATGTGTTCTGACCCCTGCAAACCCTACACTTTATACATGTAAACCCTCTACTATGTATTCTACATAATCCTGAACTCAAAAGAGTATGTTCAGGTTTCATATACCCATGTCAACCTACCACATCCCCCAATGTTACACTATATAATTTATCCTTCTACAACTCTACCATAAAACCCTGGATACATCGTCTCATGATTATCTTCAAAGGGTCAACTGGGTCAAAGCGCAATCTCCCATGAACTGGTAACAAATCCAGTGTGCCCCAGAAATCTTGTTTGGGCAGTGCCAGCTTTACTATGTTACTTCATTAATATATTCCAAACACCACCCTATCCCTTTCCACACGCCTACCACAAGAATCTCGTCACCATACAAAAATAATTCAGTTTCTTAGATCACAAATATATACAAATATATCCGAATATTTTTTTTAGATCTAAATAATCGGCTGTTCTAGAGTCTGTCCATTTTTTCTAGTTGGGCTGCAAGTATTTACCATTACTGCAACCACAGAATGGTCATGGCGCTTAAGAAGACTTAAGCTAGCTGTACACGCTTTGATTTCTGCTTGATAGGCCCAAAAATGAATTGCATGGAAATAGTTTCCCGAACACATGGTACGATCAACAAAAAAAATATCAGAAAAAAAACCCAGAAAATCGATCAAGCAGCGATAAGTGTGTAAAGACTAAAGCAGAAGCTTTAACTGGCAAGAAGGAATACATTTTTCTGTTTGATTGAGCAGTAAAATCAATACTTTAATGGATTGTTTTAAAATAGATTCATTTCTTCTAAACTTCGTTGACCTAAAGAAATTGAGAATAAAAACAAAAGAGCTGAACAAAAGTCTATGGGTATATGACTAGCTTTACTATGCACTAACCAGATCTTTATTATCTCTTTAAACTCTGTGCCTGTCTATACCCCTTTAATAATGCACACTTGTACAAATACAGTTTGCCCTTTAAATAAGGACTACTCACTAAATATAGAACAATCGCCCTGAAGATATGTACACTGCTAGTCATGAGTATAGTAAGACACATGATGAATATTAATGACGCTCACACACAAAATGCTCTATGGGGACACATCAGAGGAATGAAAATAATAAGTAACGCTAGCATAAAACGTAAACATTTACCATCCTTCACCAGCCAAATTCTGACACTTAAGTTCTCAAGTAAGAAAAAAAATTACATATTCTAGCAATCTATGACAGGCCAAAAGATCAGAAATTCTATAGAGTTCTCTTTGCTCTTCATACAAATTCAATATAAAAATTATTCATTCATCATCTCAGTATTAAGGTACAGAAAAATGGAACTACAAATAGGGCACAAGGCACAATACCATTTACTGGCAGAACAAGCAAGAAACCTCTTGGCCACGCTCATGTCTGCAGTGGGCTGGAGTGGTGTATTTTGTGCGTTTAGATGCATTACAAGGAAACACCAGGAAAAAGGTAAGGAAACACCAGGAACGGGCAGAATTTTTGTTCCTCCCATTGTACCATGCCAAAGATGGTTGACCTCCCATGGTACGAAGCTGACTAGATGGCATTGGGGAGCCAGGATAACCACATTTCTGCAATACCCATAATTGGCGGCATATAGAATGGAATCAGTTTGTCTGTATATTTTTTATGGGTTTTACCAAGTTTTAGAAATTAGGTATTCATTTACATAATTGAAAAGAGGCAGCCAAAATTATAATTGAATTTGTTCATTTGAAAATCAATTCCATTTTTCTGAATAAAATCAAGTGAAAGTGATTGAAAACAAACCTAAGCTAAACAGCCTTGATGGGTCTAGTTGACATTTTTATGCATAGGATTGTTTTTTTTTTATTTTGTCTTCATTACCTGGAAGTTTAAACAGTGTGTAGTAGTACCGTTCATTTAAAAAGCAAAAAACAATCAAACGTTAATACAGGCATAATTAACAGATCTGTTGTAAATACATTGAAGGTGCTATGGTAGAACCAGTATCAGATTACGGACACACATACATGCCCATCGCTTATACCTATAGTACAATCACTGATGTCACACACATCTCTTAAGGTGACCATACACGTGCCGATTTTTCGGCCGTTTTTAGCCCTCCCGACCGATCCGGTCGGGTAGGTCGGTCGGGATTCAGAACTGTTTTAAAATCGGCTGAAAAGTCGGTCGGGTCCCGACTGCGGATGCCCGATTTTTCGGGAAAACGGCAGCTTGTATATGTCATGTACAAGCTGCCGTCATGTACAAGCTGCCGTCTTCCCGAAAAATCGGGCATCCGCGGGCGGGACCCGACCGACTTTTCAGCCGATTTTAAAACAGTTCTGAATCCCTCCCGACCGACCTACCGGATCGGTCGGGAGGGCTAAAAACGGCCGAAAAATCGGCACGTGTATGGTCACCTTTAGAGAATTAAAAACCATACAGAGGTTTCGATTTAACTGGATAAAACCTTAAATAAACTGCAAATGCTAAAATGAAAAATGTAGCAGCCTGCGACATCCTGGCTCCTGGGAAATTCTTCCATGGGTCAGAATGTATGTGTTTATAAGGAACTAATCCAGTAAGGAAGGTCAACAGGACACCAGACAAACAATCTGATTGAAACAAGGGAGTGACATTTCCCCAGCAGGTTGTAGTAATTGCAGGCATGTGAAAACTACATCATCTGGCACCTATAGTGCATCACATATCACGTATGTATTTTATATATACACACACACACACACACACACACACACACACACACACTTGACCTGAGCCTCCCTCCCTTTATCGTGTCTCAATCATAAAATGGCTCCTAGCAGCAAAAACAAGTGGATTTTGTGGGGAGAAATGGAGAGGGTGGGATTTTTCGGCAGAAAGGTACATTTACTAAAGCCATTCTTCATGAAACCTCCTCCTCTCCTTGCAATGGATGCTGGCGCCTCCTCCGGCTGCATTAAATAACCTGAGCTCCTAGGAAAACAGGCTCCTATACACAGCAGATGAGTTTAACTCTTCTCTTACTTGGCAATGTGCAGCAACCACAGCAAACCATGTACGTCCTTTCTGAATCCCATTCCCAGAATGAAAAGTTCATACATTACCCAAAGGCGATTTTTCTGGAGGCGATTGTGGCCCTCATTTATAACCTGTGTTTGAATAGGGAGGGGGGCTCGATAATGTTCCTAAAAAGAAAAGGGGGGCCCTGCAAGAAAAGTTTGGGAACCACTGTCCTTTGGCAACCTTTAGAGTGATGAGAATCTTAAACAGTTTCAGAAGCTGAGATATGTGTGCCATTGTAAATCTCATGACAGGTTCATTCTTTAAATGTGAATCATTTTTGTTTATGTGCACTAAAATGTCTGAGGCTTTTATTTACTGTAAATATAGGTGTGACACACAATTATGCATAGACCCTTAAACACAAATGCTACTTCTTTGGGGATTTTATGATGTAAGAAAAGGTAGTTGGGATGGGATTTAAAGGCAGCTGATTTACAGTCATAAAAGACTCAAGCTGTGTTCTCACATGTCATCTTGTCACCAGTATGAAAAACACATTAAACAAAGAAGTAACCTGTAATCATGAGGTATTCCACCCTAAGAAATAAAACCACTCTCTCTGTAATTAATGCAAGACAGCAAGTAGCTGCAAACAGACCACAGGAGAGAAGCAGCACAGAGATGCGACAAAGGCCCTTAATATATCATCAACAACACTGATCAATAAGTTCATGACTGATCAGATAAGTTCAGTGTTATCAAAACATTAGGCAGCTCTTCTCCTCAACAACCAGCAGACAAACCAGGACAGAAGTGTTCCCTGTTGTTTACCGTAACAAAACAAGAACAACAATGTTGTTAGAGTACATGGAAGAGAGCATTAACTTTTGTTAACATATGGAAGAATGCCTGCACCTGACTATTCCTAACATTTTTTTTATTATATTTAAATCTGTCCAATCAATTGAAAAACAGTGTTGACTTAATGTAGACCTTTCAAGTTACAACACTGCCAAAAAACAAAGGAAAATACCTTAATATTCAATGACTTCTCCTTTCATATTTCACAGACAAACCAAGAAACTGGATGGTTGCATGAAGCTGCTGTGTTTTATAAATACACTAGACAGGAATTTCAGCTGGCAGGGACTACCATCCTAATATTTGTTTTTGTAATTGTATATGTATGGAAGACTATTTGCACACCGCCATTCATGTACACTGTACTACTATACAATCATAGTAAAGAAAACAGAGGAAGGAGTGGACAGACACCCTGCCCTGTAACATTTACACTGCACACCCCATAGGCTAAACAGAATTTAATGAGGGCAGCTCAGGACAGTGTTATTTTCATCTCATTTATGTTAAATATGTAGAAAAAATTGCTTTACTCCAGGACAATAGCTAAATATACACTTGAAACACACACATGGCTTTACATTCCAATGGCTCCCTAATGTTTTGTGCGCCAAGTACCCCTGCTAGAAAGCGAGTCCTGGACCCCACAGCCTGACTGCAATGTATTCCACCGCTGAAACATTAAACTACCCCAACCTAAAGTGACAGCATTTGCAACAGTCATATCATATACATATGTAATAACTAAAGCAGAAAGTATAGATCTGTTGAAGGAAAGAGTAACTAAGGCAGCATTGACAAAGGCTTCTGGAAACACCACGTTTCCAGCTCCTGGATTCCCAAAAAGCAATGAACCCGGAAAGATGCGTCATGAGGCATCCATCCCCCGATTGCTTTTCAGGCACCTGCCCAATACTGACAGAATGGGGGCGTTTTTAAGCACCCCACGAGCTTCTGCACATTGTGGGGTTACTTTCTGGGCTGCCGTTGATCATTCAACTTCTAAGATTAGTGGTCGTCATTAAGAAAAATTACAGTTGATCCTACAATGATTTGTATGCAGAGGCCTAGAGGAGAAAGCGCAAAGGTCGGTTGAAAGGAATGAATCGTATTTGCATCGATCACACCGAGTGGTAGTTTGATCCATCCATAGATTTTACACTGACAGGTAATATTTGCTGCCACCACCAAAGGACTGGTAAGCAGAAATCAAATGTTTGTTTGCAATTTTATAAAATATGCTTTATACCAGTTTTATGCTAAATGCCTTTGTTTAAAGTTTATAACTAGCACACAATGAACATAGGAGAGAACTAACATACTGAATGAGGTCAACACACCTTTCACTACCATTATGCTGTAGTGACCTCATTTATCAAAATGTCTAAGAACTGTCAGTGGCCCGCAGCATTCTTCCACACTGCAAAAATGTCTTGCTGTAGGGCATGACACAAATGGTCTTCCCTTGGACACGTCAAAGAAGTGACTTCAGTAACATACAAAAGTACCTGTGCTTTAACATGCTGGATAATCACTAACTGCAGTCACGGCTCGGTAAGGACAGTGTACAGGAAATGAGCAGTATGGAGATGTAAGGACAGAAAGACGGCTTACAGGGCTGCCCCGGCAGTCATTCTGTAACCACTACCCACTGCTGTAAAGATGGGTGACAACGGTGTACGCAGGAAATAGGATTTCAGTTTGCCCCGACCACACCATTCTGTTCTGATGGGCAACAGCGGGTGAGACAAATGGTGTCTGCCCCATGGCTGCTGTTCATCGCCATCTAGGAGCTGCAAACAAGTGTTCCCAGATTTAGTGAGAACATAACTGAACTACAATATTCATTAGGTTTTAATATCATAGGTAATGCACTGTAGTTCACTGAAATGTTTGTCCAGGTGAATGGCAATCTACAGAATTTTTTTTTATAAACGCAGCTCAGTCAAAGTCAAATTCACACTGGCACTGCGTTTGCACTCGGAGACTCGAGCGTGGCGCAAAGTGCGAGTTTTCGCCGGTAATGGATGGGGTAGAATTACCATAAGCGTGTCCGTTGCCAGACAAAAATCAAACTGCAGCCGCAGTGGCTGTAGTGTGAAATGACCCTAAAGCTTTGCACAGATGGAGCATGCTAGTTACGGAGAACAATATTTAGTGATTATTCCCAGGAAGAGAACATCACTCCAGGCTGTGCTCACACATCATGCAGGTACTAGACTAGGGTCTACCTTCTACCCTTCTTGATCCACTTTAATGTGAGGGCTTGTTTCCACAACAGCAGTTCCGTGCGGATGGCGGCAAGTGCTATACGTGCAGCTGCATCCTCTGTCTACTGCACACCATGCGGATGCACGCAGATGTCCGTGCGGTAGGAAGTGGACTTTAGGAAGGCCCCCTATCCAGGGATGCGGTCGGGCGCGGCATTCGCACACAGCCGCACAAGTGGAGCCTGGCCGATGCTTTGCCTATGATTGCGGCCGGGAGTGGCTGCAGCCACAGGGATAGAACCGCAGCAATGCGCAGGGAACCGCACAAGTGGAAACAAGCCGTTTAAAAAGCCAAACAAACACATCAGTGGTTACACATATAAGGCTCATTTACACTGGCGGTTGTCAATAATGAAGGTGATAAAAAAAAAGGAAGTTGATCTATTAATGCCTTCCAAATGTAACATATGTTGGTTATGATAAATACTTAATGGCAGGTCATGTAAACGATTGAAATTGATTTATTGTGAATCACATGCCAAATGTGCAGATAGAATTATTTAACTTTATTTTCTGACCTGCAGAAATATCGCTGTAGGAAGGTTTTATTCAAGTTCAGCTATGAAGATTTAGTACAGAATTCTGGGTTTTATGCCTAATACCAAAAACAGGAACGTTACTGATAGTGCTTCATGCAGCTGGACATAAACATTGCCCCTGCGTGCCCGTCACATTCGTGTCCCCCTCATCTGCCTAGTCCATCCACAGGTTCACCTAACGTGCGAGCTGTACCATCACAGATGTCAGGTATACATTCTAGGTAACCATGGAGACCGTTTCCTCAGGGCCTGGTTCTCCAATGCTGAACCAAGCCAAGCACAGGAATTCAAAAGACAAACAGCAGGTTAGACCGGGGAGGAGGGACAAGAAAGAAATCTCAAGTGTTTTGGTAAAAGACCATACTGCAGTGGTTCCCTTTACAAAGATTTTCAATTTCTCTTCTCATCACATTCCACAATAGACTGATGTTTGCTTGTCGCCAATATGAGTAAGAAAATGTGGAATTATGTGAAAGCCTCTGCATGTCACGCTGCCCCGTCCTCCCGCACATCGCCAGGACATGAATCAGGGGCAAATACATGAGATCTATTTGTAGTACAAGGCAGCATGTGAATGAAGAAGACACATTCCCCCTCAGTGTTCCTGAACGTGGCCCACACACACACACACAACTCACAATTCGTAGGCAATGCGCGCGCTTCCTGCAGCCCACTACATACACACACCCACACACTGCCACAGAAATAACAATGTCACATTCTGAGCTTTTGTCTTTACTTTCTGAGGCAGACTCCTGCAACTTGGAACAGATACAACTATAGGTAAAACAACCTATTATAAATCTATTCTACCACAATATACCATGTTTCCCCGAAGATAAGACAGTGTACTATATACATTGTTGCTCCCACAGATGCCCTACTTCCTATTTTTCAGGGGATGTCTTATTTTTCCATGGAGTATAATATGACACTGGGGTATCAGGGTGGGGGGGGGGGTCGCGTATAATGACAAAGGGGGGATCAGAGAGGAATCAAAATGACACAGGAGACTCTGAGGGGGGGATTACCATTTTAGTAACCCCTTCTCCTTGACCTGTGTCATTTTGAATTACCCCTCTGATCCCCCCTGTCCAGAGCTACAGTACCGTATCTTCAGGGGTGCCTTATTTTCAGGGGAAAAGGGTAGTAATACAATGTACGAGTGGAATGCACAACTAGACAGTTACCAATTAAGTTGGCAAACCCTTATTGTAACTTCATTGGCCCCTGCATCATCGCATCATTTAATATCTCACAACATGTTATAGATGTCTTAACATTTCAACTTAACATTTCATGGTATAGGAATGGCTAGCGCCTCTTACAGGGGTGGCAACATATAACATATGGGGAGATGGGCAGGTTGCTGGAGCAGAATGTCTGCTGGATTGCTAGATTGAGTTTTGACTCACTGCTTGTCAGTATCTTGCTTACGTTTTAGCGATTCTATGTAGAATATGTTTTTGTTTAGTTTGCAGTTTTGTTTATTTTTTAAATGTATTCTATAGACTCATTGTGTATTGTGTTATTGTTTGTGTATATAGGTATGTGTATGTTATGGTATGGAGGGCTCTGTGGTTAAGGCCCGGTACTGAACACACAATCGTGGCAGCATTTTACCTGATTAAAGTTTATGCTGGATATGCCTGGTGTGCCAATTTTGTTCTTATGCAAGTATGAAACACATATGTAGCCATCCATATTAGGTCAAATGTAAGGCTCAACCTTTCAGGTGCTGTATGATGGCCATTTCCAGACAAAACAGAATAATGCACCTTGCCAGAATGAAAATGTTTAGGATTCATGGGCTGTTCTCCACATTCCCCATAACAGAAATTGATCAAAGAGGATCATGAGATGTGCTGAAAAATTGTGATCCGGGACGCATCCATCTTGTAACATAAAAGACTCTGCTAACACCTAGGTACCAGATGACACAACAGAACTGTAGGGGTCTTGTGGAGTCCAGGCACTTTCTAAATAACATCAACAATAGTAATAGCTGAGTGAGCAGTCTTTTGTAGTGAATACATATTCTGACTCCTCCCATTTGTAAATAGCTGTGTAATAGCTGGGTGAATTGAGGCTAATTTGGTAGCATAAGTTATGTATTTATATTAACATTCTGCTTATTAATATTATTTGACATAGACTCATCCCTCCTACCATATGTAAATAGCTGCTCAAGGGTAAGTTGTAAGTGCCAGATTGTAAAATGTGTCTCCATACAAGTTGGTCAGTGGGTTCAGAGAATAGGTACTATTGGTCTATATCCACAAGCTAACATTTCAGTATGCCTTCTGATACTGGCTTTTTGGCTTGGCCAGAGAGTAGAATTTTGCTATTTCAATGCGAAGTATTAAACATGTATGGCTTGGCAATTTCTTCATTGGCTGTTCTTTGTAAAAAAGGATGGAGCCATAATTGTTCCAAAATCAGAATGGCATTTTAATCTGTGTGTTTAGATATCTGACCTAGACCCTCGCCATTATCTAACCTTGTGGCCCTTTGGGTGTTCTTCGGCAACCCCCCTTATGGCTGCCATACACACCCCGACGGGTGCAGACAGACCAGTCCCGATATGCACCGGGATGCAAACGTGATGACGACCCTTTGTGTGCCGGCCATTAGCTTCAATGAAGACACCGATCTTCATTGAAGCTAATGCCATCGGCCAGAGATTATCGGACATGTCCGTTCTCTGGCCGGCCGAGCTGTGGGGCGACAGGGATCTGTCGCCCCATGTGGGCACATACCGATAAGCGGCCGATTTTTCCGCTGACCGGCGGCGCGAGCGCACACGCCCGTCGGTCAGGTGAAAAATCGGCCGCTTATCGGCATGTGTATGCTACAGTGTTAGACAATGCTTGAAGAATAATTTAAAATGCATTTTGTTATGTAAAAATAAAAAAAAAATCTTCTTTATATGCCTGTTGTCATGTCCACATTATAAAATGCTTATACTAGTCAGTATAGATTGAAAAAGTTATGCACGGCCCTTTAGTGGTGCCAAGGACAACACTTGTGGCTCTCCATATCAACTCAGTTGCCCACCACTGGTGTAGAGAGATAATTGGGCTAAGGAGAGATAGTTCCTCCAGCTGATTGAGGACCTTCTCACACTATATGCGCTATACAAAGCAGGTTATTTGACTGAAAACCGTAGGCTGGGCAACATGTCACACCAGCATACTGTATATATACAAACCCGAAATCTGATGCACAAAGGATGGTTTTAACATCTGCTTTGAAAAAAAGATCAGATGAGACATGAAATGAAATAGCACACTGACTGAAAGCAACTCACATCACATGTCATGCTCTAGGAAAATATTTAGTATTAAAGAATATTTTACACGCGTTCTGGGTTTAGTGACTTTCAACTTCCCAATGATCAACTGATTAGGATGGTCATTTGTCTGCTTGTGTGTATTCTTGATCGTGTATGTCACGCTTTCCAGCACATCGTGCAACACACACATTCTGAAAATGCTTTTTGGAACATTTGTGCTTTTTACCAATGGTAACAAATAGATGTTTATAAACAAGATCTGATAAACTCTGATCACTAAAATGACATCAAACTAAATTAAGAAGCTCAATGTTCCGTGAACTATAGACCCACCTCCCATGCTGCGAGTGTACAAAAGCAATGAGATGAAGAGTACACATTGCAGCACACTGAGATTTTAGAGTATGGAAAAAGTTTTTGTCTTTCCACACACACACACACAAAATAAGAACAGCTGCCAGCAGCCAACAACGGAATTATATCCTTCCGACAATTAAACCCATCCCCCTGCCACCCACGCACAGGATCTCCCTTGTTATATCCCAATATCTCGTTACTTGTGCCACAAAAATGTCTACAAGAATTACAGGAGAAAAAGGTACACACAGAATCCTCGAGAAGCCCCTAAGAATTGATAACCCCAGGTATGTAGTAGACATAGAATAGGATAATAGGATACTTATCAAGACAACAGGACTCTGATTAAAGTGAGCACCTTTAATAGCATTATATAAGTTCTCATCTGCCACACAAAGCTCAGAGCTTGATGGCATACAACACATTCATTGCCTTTGTGATAAACCCACTTGTCGCCATATTCACACAGCCAAATTAGCAACCGATTAACATTCATTCTTCCTTTGGGGTAACACCACCTATTCCTCATAAACATCACGGAGTATGCTCGACAGATAACCCATTTGAGCGCAGCATGGCGACGTCATGATGGCGTCACCTCCCTGTGCTCGGGCGCCCGTGGATTGGACAGGAATCGAGGCACACCACTTCAGGTGCCCAATTCCTGGTCAATGCTTTGTGTGAAATGACATTTGATCAGGATTTAAAGACATGTCCATTACCTGTTCGACAGACCTGTCTTCAAGCAGGATACAGAGGTGGCTGCTAGATAGATGGCCGTGAGCGTGCACGGCAGGACGTGCTCGACACGGCCATCTATCGCGCAGCTATCGTCAGGTGTATAGACACTTTAAGTGCCCCAAAAAATTAAGGTGAAATCACAACATTACTGTTTTCTGGTACCGAAACCAGAGAGCAGGTGTGTGTTCTAACTTTTAAAACAAAAGAAGATCTAAAGGAAATCTGACAGAGAAATCTAAAGGTGTATGGCCAGCTTTAGTGATGCAAACTACTATAGTTTGTCCTTAAACATTTAGCAAAAGCAGGCAACGTGGAATATTAACTACTACAAAAGAGAGTTGCACAGTAAAATACTAATAAAAAATCCGGCAGGATGCTTCCTGATCAACATTAGCCATGAACAATTAAAATGTTTATTCCCGGTAGTGGGATTAAAAACACACAAAAGGTACATTTATGCTTTCCCATCAGCCACCCTTCCCAGTCTCTTCATGCTGACTTTTTACATAAATGCTGTCACGTTGCCCCCTCCTCTGCCCGCTCCTCCCTCCAAATTCCAACAAACAGAGGTGATATTTCCCCCTTACACTGTGCCTCAGCTGCATGCCTCTCTGGAGGGCCCTGCAACAGCATGTTCAGAAAGAACATGATCCTCTAGAAAGGGGAAGAGACTGCCACCTCTCTCCAACCTCTCCGCCAAAACATGTCAAAATACTCAAAAATGTGCATGCCGCATGAGATAGTCACCTCACACTACCTCCTGGGGTGAGATTATTTTCCATAACTGGGAACGACTAGGAAACTAGTTTTCTTTAGAATAGAATTCCAACTACAAGTTATATCAGTGTAGACATGACTTCAGAAAACTTTTTAAGCTTACTAATGCTAGCCATACACATGGCGACTTACCCCGACATCTGCCGCCGATATCTTTCCGGGAGGCTAACGTGATGACATCATCACGTTTAGCCTCCCATTGCATTCTGGGGCCCTTCAATCGGCTGGGCACCCTTTGTGTGCCGGCCATAAGCTGCAATGAAGCCGCCGCTTCATTGTAGCTTATGGCATCGGCTCCCATCGGCTCGCGCCGGCCAGAGATTTTCCGACGTGTCGGATCTCTGGCCGGCCGAGAAGTGGGACGACAGGGATCTGTCGCCCCATGTAGGCGCATGCCGATTAGCGGCCGATTTTTAACCTGACCGACGGCGAGAGCGCGCACGCCCGTCGGTCAGATTAAAATCCGGCCGTTTATCGGCATGTGTATGGCTAGCATAAGCGATCACAATGTCATGTCATGGACATGAATATAACCAGGGGTGCACATAAGTGGTACTCTGGTACTCAAAAGGGGCCAAAAACTAGCTCTGCATACCTGCATTATTGTTACAAAGCTCAAATGCGTACTAACAACTTTGAGGCACTCCGTGTCTGGGCGGCTGCAGATATCAGGTGCACCCGAGGAGTCTGGCTTTCAGCCATAGAGGGGAGAGATGGGCAGCACAATCGGCATCCCTCCCCCATTAAAAGCTGTACAAACAACTTCACTTTATCATGTACACACTACAGTAAAAGTAAAATATTTTAGATTAAACAATAAAAACTGAAAGAATTTTGCCAATGTATACAATTTATGTAAATTGGATAACCTCAGGGAAACATTAATAACTATGAAAGATGGCACTGCATAATGGTACCATCTCCATCTGAGGAGATCACTAAAAAAATTTATGTGCACCCCTGAATATAACTTTGCTGGGCAACCTACCAATCTATAAATTGACAGCAAAATGGCAACCAATTTTCATTTCCATGTTTACTATCTCCTACTACTAATTCTACCTATCTCGATTGAAATGCTGACTTTTTAGATAATTTTTAAATCATTAAAAAAATTGGATGCACAAATATAATGTGAATAAGCTATTAAACTCCTGGACAGTTCCCCATGGCAATCAATCTGCCGCGATTTGGCAGCCTTCCATGTCCCTCTACACATCACCGCATTATTGTGTGCATTATTTTCAGAATATAAAAGAGACGCACCCAAAGTTTTGCAGTGAAAAAGGGGGGGGGGGG
>CM070034.1:129131840-129144916 GCA_036250615.1 Ptychadena robeensis | reverse complement strand
CCCCCCCCCCCCTTCACATCCGCGGCACCATCAGTGACGCCTGGGATGTGAGAAGGAAAAGCAACACTGCCTGGATATAATGCAGCTCAATGGTGCAGGCCCTCTCTCCACCTCTTTAGTGCCATTGATTAAACAAAAAAGGCCGAACCCGGAAGGATCAGCGAAGAAGACAGAAAAGGTAAAAACACACAATGTCTCAGTGATACAGCAGAGCATATTGCTGATCTGCTTAAACACAATCATACCACAGTACCTGAGCAAATTTAGGATCCCTCACAACAATACCCTGAACATCCAGATCTATTAGAGGCAGAAATCATGCAATTAGCAAGGATACAAATAGTTAAGAGATGCAAACTATAGGCAGAATGACACAGGAATGAGTCAGAATTTAGGGAAAATGATGCTGGAGCACAGTGGTTAGAGCCTCCAAACAAACCAACATCCTCTGGGTGACTCACAAGTGTGAGTGAAAGGAATGACTACACACACCAATACCCTACAAAGGAAAGTCTTTGTTTGTACCTAGAACATGCTCACACTGAGCTCTCTAAAACCACAAGGACCATACACATCAAAAAGCCAACATGCTCTATGATCAGACAGAGCTTTGTAGTATAGAGTGGGTGGAGTGAAGGCCAGTTTCAGTGTGCAATGCTACACAATACATCAAAGACCAAACGACTTACCACAACCTTAGGAAAATGTTTAAAGGAAAAGATAATATAAGAAGAGAATCTCTATGGACAGCAGTTGTATAATGTAAACACGTGTTGAATGCCTTAGGTCTACACCCCACAAACTTCAGTATCACGGACCTGATATAATCTAGTGCAGTGTGTGCTATATGCCCACATGTATGTAAAGGAGAACTCTACCTACACAGCCTGAATTGTAGTAACTCCACAAATGGATATTGAATTACAAATAGTTAGGAAAAGTTAGGAAAACAGAAAACAGGGCATAACAAAATAATAAACTCTGAAACAAAATGCAGTTCCAACCCAACATTCTCTTTCTCTAGCAGCATACCCATCTTTCAATCTTCAGCACCAGCGGTAGTACAGGTAGAAGCACCAAGCTTACTGAGGATTGGGAAGCGTTTGGCTTAGGAAACTTTATGTCCTAAAGTGACAATGCCGCTCCACCATTCATACAGTGCAGCAAGTGTACATGGGAATATACAGGGAATGTTTAAATTAAAATAATGAATTGAGCCACAAAATCTAATGACTGGTAAGATACAAAATATAACATTTGTCGATCTACACATTGGACGTTGAATCCCCATTTTTCTATGGGGGAATAACATTGTTCTATGGGGAATAGCAAACCATTCTAGAAGGTGCTTATTTAACAAATACCCGCCCTAGTCTGTCTCCAGACAGGGTGTCCTGACAAGTCCTAACAACAATCAAATATCTTCTGGCATAGTCACTACTAACCAAATTAATGGGTCTTTATATTGAAGGGAAGCATGAATCACAAGACTGGATGAACAGAGTAGCTAATCCTGTGGTAGAAAAAAAAACCTGCATTATTCCCCCTTACGAAGCTGAGAGAAATGAAACTGACTGCAAAGATCTGACAAATTATGGAAGCAAACAAAAAGATCATACTCTCTTCAAAGTATATATAAAAGACGTCTTGAAATAGCCGTCAACTTAGGCACTATTCATATGGGCAACTCGGACACCCGGAAAGTCCCACAGCCCAGAAGGCTTGACATTTGGCTTTTCGGGTGTTTGGCCAATAGGGATAACCCAAGGGGCGTTTCTGAACACCGGGGCAGGCAAGCGCTTTTGAAAGTGCATGTGTGAATGGTGCCTTAACACCCCCCCCCCCCATACACCTTTAGATCATTCCATACAATTTCCATTAGATCTACCAACAACTATGTAGTGCCGGTCCTCTCTGATAAAAATACATAGTGATTGGAAGGGTTAGATGGTTATTACATGGTTTTGGTAGAACAAAAGGAGATTGTACAGTATGGCAAGATTGTAAGGTGTATGGTGGCCTTTAGGCATTGGTCAACCAGATGTAAAATCTTTCCTGGCTTAGATGGCTTTTCTCTGGCCAGTCTGGTATCATCCTACATCCTAAAAGCATATTAGTAGTTTAACCAGCTTTCATCCACCTTGAGAGACTGTGGTAACATGACTAGACAATGTGCTTTGTTAGATGCCAGCACTATGTAAATCCATTTGGTTTGAAGTAATTCCTAAAAGGATGTTCCCATTATTGATTAAGCACACTTTGTCTAATACATAAGGGGAAAATTACCCCAACAAGCACTGGACAGCCACCATTTGTGACCCCCTCCTGAACATATAACCTGTCTAAGCTGAAGAATGTTTCTTTTAATAGTTGGGGTCTGTAATGGAATAAAAAAACCCAATATATAAATAAGTTATATAGCCTTTCTACTAGAAAAAGATTAGAGGAGCCTTTAAGATAAAACGATGCAGCAGCAAACTGCTTCTCCCTACTGGCCAAAACGTGAGACCAGCGATATTTTTAGTTTGTAAACACAGTTTATTGGCATTGGGCAGACAGCCAACTCAGCCGTCCCTATATTCATATCTTAATACATACAAAGCCCTTTTGTGTTTTGTCAGTCTGAAGAGGCGAACAGAGCCTGAAGAGAAGGGGTAGCGACGTGTCCGAACAGACTGTTTGCATGTCTACAGGATGTCATTGCACCTTTGGCTCCCTTACGTGGATTTTCGGTTGATCTTCTATACCGGCTACCCAGTCAGGACAGACAATGTTACCATGGTTGGGATGACAGGGATGTCAGCACTGCAAAAGACTCTTGTTTGATCTTTCTGTAAAAATGGGAAGTTTTTTTTTCTTTGCTGGCTTGCAAGTTGTTTTAATCTTTGCAGCCCTACAAAGAGCCAAGCAGATGCTGCAGATTTTGGCCAGCGCTAGAATTCCGTCTGATGCAACGCGGCAAACGCCTCCAGCACAAACTGCGTGTGACATTCCAGCCCAATGATACCCCTTCATACTTCTATGTGTGCACACAGACTAAAATTATTACAGCAGGGCACACAAATAAATCTTCAACGTTAAAATAACAATGCCTTTAAATATTCGAGAAATCAGATCTGTCCTAACCAGCAACATAGTAAAACTCCAAGTATTCTTTAAAAACAAAATAAACATACCAGCATCCGTAAGGATCAGATACATAAACGCCACTTAAGATAACCATACACATATCAACTTCTGCCATAGCAACTTTTAACCAGATAAACCTGTGCAATATAAATATAGACAGTCTGTCAAAGAAAAATCAATTGTACAACCTGCTGTCATGGATGGACAGCTGATACATTGGATTCCCTTCATAACAACAATATTTTTTTTTTTACTTGATTACGCTAAAAAAAAATAAAAGATTGGTAAATTAGAAATAGTCTTATCCCAATAAAATGAAATAAAACATATCAATTCCTTTCCTGTGCACATGCTCGATAGTATTACCAGATGCAAATCTATCCAAATACTTAACTCAACTTAAAGAAACAATCATTGGAAAAGTGATCACTTGTTTGAAGAAACAATCAAATCGATTTACAGCCGATCAATTTCTTTTCTTGGTTCTTTCTGCATGCTCCATAGTACCATCAGATACAAAATCATTCATAATACCAAGAAAACCAGTCAGATACTTGAATGATTGACTGAAAATATTAATACATTTACATATTTATTAAGCACCAACATATTACACAGCACTTTACATTAAATTATAGTTGAGATGCAACACAAGATAACACAGTAGAAGTAGATGACCCTGCCTTATCAGGATTACAATGATAGGTTGGCGAATAGTGTATACAATAAGTGGGGTAATGAATTTAGTATTGGGAAGATGGGGTGGCCAGATGCAAGAGGTGGGTTTTCAGGGCTTTTTTGAAAGTGTTAAAAGTAGGAGCAAGTCTAATGGGACAAGGAAAAAAGAGTTCCATAGAGTAATGCATGTGATGATGTTATGAGTGGTAATGTCATTAGTAGGTCACTGGAGGAGCAGAGGGGACAGTTAGGGGTATATTTAGGTACAAAGTTGGAAATGTAAGAGATACAATAGAATGTGATGGGTTATACTAGAAGAAAAACAAGCATACACATTGTAAAACATATGCTCCAGAAAGTAAAGATAACCAGTAACCCTGCGAGATACTAACTGCATTTTTGCAGGAATAGAGTTCATGGAAAGCCCGTACTGAGTCTATAGAACTTTCTTTTACCTGCGCCTTGTATAGATTTCTGCTCTTCTCTTTAGAAGAGAAAAAAACAATTCAACCTCTTCTAAAGAGTCGGAAATGTGGTGATAAGTCAGGGTTCCTCAATCTAAGGTAACCTCATTTACAGCAGAGTAACATACAGCTTTGTCAGTAACTTCCAAGATCTGTGTTTTAACATATCAGTGTTACATTTAAAACAAATATTACTGGGTGTTATCAGCGAGGGTATGTCATCATTGTGAGGAGTCCTCTATGGTCACAACCGTCTTCACAAGAACAACATTATTTGAGCCAGACAAAACATTTAGGCTGGCCATACATCTTAAGCTCTCTCTGTCAGATATCCTTTTAGATCTACCAACAACTATGTAGTGCCGGGTCCTCGGCGATTGAACACAGACAGGTAGACTTGATGGTTTAGAAAGTCCTTCATATTAGATGGTTTTGGTAAAACAAAAAGGAGATCTAAAGGAAATCTGACAGAGAAATCTAAAGGTGTATGGGGACCCTAAGGTCACTTGTTTGTAGGGAAAAGAAATTATTGAAAACTTCAACGCAGACGTAGAGCAGTATGATGTAGAAAACACAAAGTGGCGAGCACTTTTTGAACTAAAATAAAAACCACCCATATCAGCAGTATTGATTTCAGATCCTTCCATGGCGGGAGTCAATTTTCTGACTTTCCAGAAACTGCAGTGACTAGCTGCCTGGCGATATCCCTTAATGACAAGCTGCTGTCTTCTACAGATCTATAGTAAACAGGAAGTTATGCTAATACCGACACCATACAAATGGAATTACTGACTCATTCCTCATCGATTGCTTTATTTAACATTACAAATGTATTACTGAAAGGTCATTTTAGGCAAAGCGTATTTAAAGTCCTTCAGATATAGAAAAAGGATCTGGACCATCTAACAGTCAGAGACGATGAGGATTAACCCCTGTGCGGGAAAAACAAGTTTGGAATGGGAGGGGACTTCCAGTGAACTGAGACAACCCATCTGCTCGGCGTATCACACCCTGACTGCAGTCTGGAACTGTGTTTGGGCAAAGGACTGAATCTCGCTGCTTTGTTCACACACACATTCCTTTGGGATGACAAGCACTGCCCACTGGGTTTCTAAGGGTTGGGGCCTGTGGGATTTCAGAACTTTACCCACTCCCCCCCATCTGCTCCCCACTACTGTGACTCAGATGACAAACATTTCAGGCCAATTATAAATAGTTTAACCCATACCATGCCAGGTGGATACAAAGCAATGTTAAACACACATCTGGCAAGTTGCAGCACAAAATATACCTGATCTGCTATCTACAGTAATTCTGGTCAGGAAAGATCACAGGCAAATGCCTTACATTGTGGGGGAAAATAGTAAATAAATATTCTTCAGAAGGATTGGCACTATTTCTGCAGTAATAATAGAGCAGCTATGCTATGAGAAAGACATTGCTGATTATTCATCATGATATTTTCTATTAAATGCATTTGTAATGGCAGAACATGCAATAGTGTGAAGTCACGGCAGCTTATTTATTATATTTTAATTCATATTACACAGAAATAATCTAACTAAAAATCCCTCAGTTGGTAATCAATAATGGGAAATGATCCAACGTCCAAAGGACCATATCTGTGCATTACTTCAAGTACAGCATATGAAATCATGCCATGAAGGCAAAAATACTCTGCATTAGGTTGGAGAAATCATTAAAAATCACCTTTACAAGTAAAGCTGGGCATAGATGTTCATATTTCCCAGCGATCGATCTTTTAAACAATCGTGCATGCGATTCCGGAATGGATTCCAATTACAGAATCGATCGCACGCAGCACCATATGACATCTTGGATACCTGGTCGACTCCTTCCCACGATCGAACGTGCGATCTCCGGCTCACAGCTGTTCGCATCGGAAATTATTTAATGTGGGTTGGACGCCAATAGGTCGATCGATAGGAATAATTGCATGTCTCCATGAACGTTCTGTGATTCCCAAGCGATCGACTAAATTTAACAGACAGGTTCGATTCCTGCTTGATCGACTTTACTTGTGATTTAGGGTCAAATCAATCGATTGATCACTGCATGCATCGATTTGTGATCAATCGATAGTAGCCATCTTTTCCAATCGATCTAACAGAAATCGTATGGAAAATTGTGACGTCTATGCCCAGCTTAAATCAATAGGGCGCACATTTTGCATGTGTTCAGACAAGTGTGGGATTACATTGTTATTGTTCCCCAAAACCCACGAAGGTTAGGGAAATCAATGTGTTATACCCGTGAAATGTGTAAAAAGTTGTAAAATAAGAAGACAAATAAGAGACAGAACTCTACTTTACACTATATGGGCTGCGTTGTGTTTAGCCACAATGTTTAGCTAAACTATAACTGAAGAACTATACTGCAGTGTAGTCAGTACAAGAGGCAGCGAAACACTTGTATATGGTCTCTGGTACAGATGTCAGGATCACAAGACTGGCTATACAGACACAACTCTACTCCATCTTTAATGTTTTAGAGACTCCTGAATTTGTACTGAGACAGTTTGCTGTGATTCTACTGCATTGCGACAGCTGACATTGTCCACATTATGTCCTGGACAGATGGACAGAGCCTTCTAACCCTTCTACCCCGTTTCATGGTCTATGGGCTGCCCCATTTAGTGCCTTGAATTTTGGTCCCAGAATAATATGTGGCCAAATACTTGATCTTTCTGTTGGTGATCGAACGGAGAATGGATGCGAGGCACTTCTGCACAGTCCATCCAGTTCGATAATTTTGATGGGGGCCAATTGCAATTGAACAGGGATTTAGCAACATATTGATTCCCTGTTCGATCAAGATTTCTTCGACCCCGCTTGAAAAAAGGCTGGATGCAATGGATTCAATCCAGCCTAGAACAACATCTGCAGAGCTTTCATTAGTTGTTTTAGCTTTCAATCATATTTACATAACCAGGAAAAGTATGATCTTTTTGAAACAATCATTTAAAAATTGTACTCTAAAACCAGACAAATGACATGCAACTGAGGTTCCATTCATCCATGAGCCAATAGTATTGTTCAACATCAAGTAAACATCAGCTCTAGGCAACAATTAAAATCATTCAGTGAACTTGAAAATCAATACAGGACACATTGCACTGTATTAACAAGTTCATTCAATTTACTCTAACCTGAGAGTAATTCATGCTTTCCAGGATCCTTTGTAAGGCTAGAACCTCTCTCCAGTCATAGTATTCTGTGAAACCTTAAATGACGCATTTTAAAAATATAAAAGGATTATTCTAGTGGGGGGCGAATCTTCGAATATACCAGCTTATGGGTGCTCACAGCCCGACAACCAGTTTACAGCATCACCGTCTCCCGGTATTGGCAACTAGAGAATTATGCGGCCTGGCATGGCCAAGCTTTGCCAGGATAAGAAAATAAATAAGAATCCCAGAACTAAATGTTTATACTAGGAGTGTAACTTTAGTTTCCAATCGCCATGCTTCTCTATAGTAGTCAGAAGACGGCTACCAGCACACGATGCCTGATGGATTACCAACATTCAGATTATAATGTAATCAACAGGAGAATACAGAGGGACAGATTTATGGAAAACAAAAAAGACACAAATCTGCAGTTCTGACCAATTTATTATCTACTTTAAGTCCGGAGATGGAACTTGGTCAGCAGTTATAATCAATAGAGTTTGGTGATAATCTTCTCCTGTTAGTGGTGTATAGACCACATGTGGATATGAAGGATTATCTTGTTGGTTACCCTCAAAACCTAGGGACTATATGTGGAGCTGGAGAAACATACCCTTAATACTGAATTATAATCCTAAAAAAGTTTTATTTATCAATTTACATAGAACAAAGAACAAACATCTTTGATTTCAGGTGATGGCAGGTATAGTTTGGCCTGACCATTACACTGAATTCTATCAAAACAATGTTACAGTGCAATGTGTGCTAGACATACGGTTAATACAATTAGTGAAATAGTTAAAAGACAGACGTTATCTCAACGCGTTTCGCCCGGTTTAATTGTAATGGGCTTCTTCAGGAGAATTTGTTCACATACATTTCCAGACATTGATTGGATGGTACAGACAAGGAATAAAGATATCCAGTAGATAGGTAATAGGGTTTGAACAACTACAAGATGAAAAAGCAGTATTAGTAACACATCTATGTATTCATGTGAGTTCTATTATTACACAGAGATGTTTTTCAAGAGTAGATATTTTACAAGAGTAGATAACAGTTTCTATTTCCTTATGTTATACAGACATTATCAATTATGCTTTATCCAGTATATAGTTTGATATTTTGAAATAATCTATATTCACCATATAAGTAATAAATAGTACAAACAATCGATGCAGCAGCATAGGGATTGAGGGTCATCTTACCTCTTAGTCCATAGTCTCACCAAACTAGATTATAGGTGCTCCCCTTGAAGGGTTGGGGGACCTATGATGCAGACACATGTAGGAAGCGTGGGGACACAGCAGGAAGGATTCCCATTTGTTTTTGTTCCCAAGAGGGATATATCTAAATGTGTTACTAATACTGCTTTTTCATCTTGTAGTTGTTACCTATCTACTGGATATCTTTATTCCTTGTCTGTACCATCCAATCAATGTCTGGAAATGTATGTGAACAAATTCTCCTGAAGAAGCCCATTACAATTAAACCGGGCGAAACGCGTTGAGATAACGTCTGTCTTTTAACTATTTCACTAATTGTATTAACCGTATGTCTAGCACACATTGCACTGTAACATTGTTTTTATAGAATTCAGTGTAATGGTCAGGCCAAACTATACCTGCCATCACCTGAAATCAAAGAGGTTTGTTCTTTGTTCTATGTAAATTAATAAATAAAACTTTTTTAGGATTATAATTCAGTATTAAGGGTATGTTTCTCCAGCTCCACATATAGTCCCTAGGTTTTGAGGGTAACCAACAAGATAATCCTTCATATCCACATGTGGTCTATACACCACTAACAGGAGAAGATTATCACCAAACTCTATTGTACTTTATTGGGATGAGGAGCAAAAAAAACCCTTTTTTGGAGAACAAATTAAGGTTAAAAGTTTGAGGGAATCTGACTTGGAGTTGTAGGCAAACCATATCTCAGTTATAATCAATAGCTTTGTTTTCACTAAGGTTTTCTTAGGACAGTTTCAGCCTGTAATCACCTGGTGTGTAAACCTCTAGATAGGGCAGATGCCTGGGAAATGGCTGAGAAACCTATTCCAAGTATAAACCTGATGCTTCTTCCTTTGATTGTACTACTGTTGTCTAGCAGGGTGGAAAATCAGAAGGGCTGACCCATCTACACAAGAATGAGCAGCTCTTACAGGGTCACTTGCAGTTCATGGGGTGTGATGGTGTGTGAGTGCTAGACAACAATCCGCTGCTCTCCATCAAACCTCCAATTTATAATTAAACCCTCAGTCGGATGAAAAGCATGAAAGGAAGGAACAAGCAACATACCTTGTGTGAGGATACCATTTCGAAAGATTTGTGGGACTTGCTCTCATTACTGATTTTTCAGCCATTTTTCAAGTCAGGAATCATTTCCACAAGGAACACACACACTTCCCTATCTGCACATCATCCTGTTCTCACAAAACACCGTTTTACTGAAAGCCTTTACCAGTAAGGGGTTCAGAGCACAATCATGTACATTATTAATTGGATATTTGACATTGTGGATGTATTTTGTTTGTTCTAATTCGATTTACCTTACAGCACCACGTTGATAGGAAGATTGCAGCACAGCAGAATGAATCTGGAAGTGCTTCCTTAAGGCGGCCATACACACCTCAACTTTTGCTCGATCTATCTTTGATTTCATGAACTAGTGCAATTTAACTATCAATCGTCAGTTTTACATTGATTGACTGTACCAGCACACAGTGTGATGGTTTAAAAACTGACCTTTTCCTATCTAAAGCCCTGTGCTCATGCTCCTTAGTACCATCAAATGCAAATTCATCCAAATACTTAGAAAACCCATCAGATACTTGTGTAATCAACTAAAATTTACCAACATGATGGTCACAGACATTTTATATTCCATTTTGATAACTTTTGGTTGATTACTTCAGGTGAAAAGGAATAGACTTTTTAAAATCAATAGCCTTAAAATCCTCACATGTATGGCCACCTTTAAGAAGTATCTATATGGTCAACCAAAAAACCACAGGTGTTCCTGTCTGCAAGCACTTGAACACTTGTGCAGGCAGGGTGTATAGATAACAGTCCCCCAGGTCAGGTCTACCAGGAAGCTGTGCTTATCTGGCGTTTATCGTCCAATAAGTATTTCTACTGAATATCAAGTTTAAATAGTAACACTAAAAAGGGACACAGACTGGTGTGTGTGTGTGTGTGTGTGTGTGTGTGTGTGTGTGTGTGTGTACATCCATATACACAACAATAATCCTTATATAGACATACACAGATCTATCAATATCTGGTTTAAATTGAAAAGTAAAAAAAACAGTAGAAACCCCTAGCAGGACGCAGTCACTGCACACATACATGTACAAATAGAATCTACTTAGTCCTTATGCCATGACAACACAATACAAGGCTGCAATACATGTTAACACATAGATAACAAAAGGCAGCATTTGTCCTTCATTCTAAACAAAAAAGATTACTAATTAATACATAAAATATTTTTTTCTGCAACACATCACATGCTTATAACCCTATATAAGCATTTCCATGCTTGAAGATGTAAAACCCTCTTACACCACCTTGTTCACACACTCCGAGCTGGCATTTCTTACATATGACTGGCATTTAGGACCCCTATGTGTTCACATAAGGCAAGGGATATAGCGATTGCCTTTGAACCATCTAGCCACCCCACTATTGCTAAGGCTTTTCAACTGCAGTCATTTCTTTTTTTTAGCCATGAACTGGTGTCACCGACAAATCTAAAAATAGGCATTGCAGCAAATCGCAGACACTGGATGTGGGATGCAGCAGCCACCGCGTGTTCATTACAGAGCATTTATTTACATCCCTGCATTCGCCTCTTTAACCCATTTAGAAAGTGCTGCTAATGCTTCCCACCCATCACAGTCAAACCATCCATTAATCTCCACTGTGCACTCACCATCACTAAGGTGTAACCCACCACGAGCAATGATCTGGCCCACAGATCAGCAATCCAATCATACAATAAACGAGGATAGATAATTAGTTACTATGAGCAACTGCATGCACAATATTGAGGGTGGCCATGAAATTGGACGGCGAGGGTTACATGCAAATTGTATTACCCAAACATGTATATATACAGGATGATGCAAAAAGAAAAGGGAAGGTATTATTTTAACCCTTTCCAGCCATGGCAGTGTATTTCAGAGACTCCTGGCACAAGAGAGATGTGATGTAAGTGATACAGTGATTCTAAGGAGTGAGAATGTAAGGATCATGAAGAATTCTCTCCTGCAGTGTGAAAGTAACACAATACAAGTACTCCTCCTCTGAACTATTCCCCTCTTTACACTCGCCCTCGCTCACCTGTATTCATTAATGACGGAAACCTCTAGAACATGTCCAGCATAGAAGCTGCCCTTCCATGCAAGAATCACTAGGGAGAAGACTCCACAAAGAAGAGACCCTATGCCAGGGGGTGGGCAAACTTTGTGACTCATGTGCCATAATGGCTTTTTTAATTTGATAAAAGGGCCAGAGCAAGAGCCTGTAAGGGCGACCCGGCAGTGTTCTCAGTTCTTGTAGCCCAGACAGGAAATAAAAAAAAATATATATATAAAACAATATTATTAAATAGAGGTTTGGACAGTAAACAAACATTCTATTGAAGGCAAACTACGGCCATTAGGAGACCCAGTCAGTCATTCGCCGAGCATTATCTACTATTATGCCAGGAAATGAGTGGAGGGGAACTAAGTGACAAAGGGCCAAATTAAGAGGCTTAAGGGCCGGTTTTGGCCCCCGGGCCTTGGTTTACCCATGGCTGCGCTATGCCAACCCAACAATAATGTATCTAACAACAATGTATCACCTAAAACATACACCTGTCATAGTTCTCAGTCTCAAGATGGTATGAAAAGCACTTGGGCGCTCGAAAGATAACCCATTTGAGCACAGCACACAATGAAGTCACCACTCTGATGCTACCACTTTTGGTGCCTGTTTCCCGGCGCCCTGATTCCCGGTTAATCCTTTGGATGGGGAACCTGGTCCCCATCCAAAGGAATGACATTCGATCCCAGATAATCCCAGATAATCCTGCTCTAAAGCAGGGATGGCCGAAGTAGATGGGCTCAAAGCAGCCATTGATCTAGTGCATATCTATGCATGTATGGGGACCTTTACCATTGCCTACTGAATGGACAGCAGGAGCACACGAATTCATCCCTCTCTGCTCTTCTTTCTTCTCCTATCCGTATATTTTTTATGTGACCATCAGTACAAGTAGAATGCATCATTCTCCAAGTGCAATTTTTCCATAATATGGGTACTGTACAAAAAACAATAGATGTCGATACAAACCATTAATGCATTAACATTGCTTTTAAAATTTACTTTCATTTATATGAATGTATATATTGTGTAGCAAGTAAACTAGACTGCAATTAATGGATCTAATGTAGAAATAATTAATTTTCTCAAAAGTTATGTTTTTATTGTTATAAAAAATACCAAATAAATAGAGTGTTGAACCGTGTTAGCCATCGTTTGGAGTTCAAGTGATACCGTTTATTAGCTAACTGAAGTCATTAGAGAAGCAAGCTTTTGGGATATCACAGATCCCTTCTTCAGGCT
>CM070034.1:129100687-129127012 GCA_036250615.1 Ptychadena robeensis | reverse complement strand
ATTCAGCAGAAACACACAGCAGCTAAGGTTCAGAAATACACAACAAATGTGCTATTGTAAGGAGGTGTTATTATTTAATTCAGCAGATTTGTAAGCTAATTACAAAGCCACTGAACATGATATTATCACCAAAATTGCTGGAGATGTTGAGAAGTGTTTTAGGAACATTGTAAAGAAAATGTATTGCGGTTCTCAACCTTTTTAGATCCACAAACCCGGAAGGGACACCTGAAAGTGTTCGGTTCCTGCTTTCCGAAGCTCTGCGATGTCACTTTCAGCAGGATCAGGTAAGTGTCTTGTCCGCTTGTTTTGTCCCAACCGGCTTGTGTAAATTGTGTGGGAAGTTAGGAGGGGAGAGAAAGCCTACCATTGGCTAGGATGGCAAGGCCATCACTCTTCCTCCTAACTTCCATGACCCTTGTGAAATGGTTGTTCGCCCCCTAAGGGGGTCCGGATCCACAGGTTGAGAACCACTGCTCTAGCAATACGTTTTTGCACAAAATAAGTTCAAATTAAGTCAACTTTAAAAACTTTGCTTTAACTTTGAACCTATTTAAGCAAAAAGTACATGTGCTAGAGCAATCACTTATTTTCATTTGTTCCCACAACCCTTTTCTATATTTCCAGCAGATTTGGTGATGATAGCATGTTCATGAACATTGCAATTCACTCAGTTACCTACAAAATGCCACAATTTTACATATTACAGTAACTATAATACAGTAACTATTTAAATATGCTTAATTCATTGAATGAATAAATTCACAGGATTTATCGGAGACTTTCCTCACCCTAAAGCCCCTATAAATACATAGATTCACGGATCGCAGCTGCCCACCTGGAGTGACCGATCCATGTCGGCTAAAATCGCAATTGGTCAGAGAACTGATATGTTTGACAGGTTTGATTCGTCAGTTAGATGACATTAAATTGACCTGGTCAAGAATGGGCATGTCTGTAAATTTTCAGCAATTGCAATAGTATCTGATGATAGGTACTTAAATAGATTTGTATCCGATGATCAAACCCTTTATATAAAATTCAATTAAAATTTTAATATATATAAAATATAGGGTTGTATTGACCCAAAGGGGTAAAGACTGGCAATTGCTGCTAATTAAACAAAAACCTTTAAACATAACTCTTATGTAATAAGATCAAATCAATAAAGTGATGACATAAAAACACTTGCCCCACATTACACAGCATACTTTAAACAAAGACATAAGCATTTTAGAAGCAAAGCCACTCCCCAAAACCTAGACAGAGTATGGTCCAGGCAGCCTTGTTTTCCGATTAATGGTGTCATACAAGGTGCTTACGTTAAGAGTTTAAAGAGTTTTGTAGTAACTTGTAAACCTACATTCAATTTTTTATTTGTGTCTTACATGTAGTACCCTTCCAAACAGTACATCTCACAGAAGAAAGGTCTAAGCATTGGCATTCAACTAGGAGTAGAAACTCCAAAAGCTTTGTGGCAAAGTGCCACACACTTGCATGACCCACAAACACTAATTGAGCCTACTAATGAAGTCCACTTATGCAGCTTCATCTTATGGTGTGGAAACAATGCTTCACTGCTCCCAGTGTTGCCATTCCTAATGACAGCACCCTTTTGCAGTACTATGGAAGGAAAAATGATGCAAGGTGTGACTATTTGCATAGTCCCAACCTAAATCACAAACCTGGTAATCTGGCACCTCACCACAGCTTTCTGCCTCTCTTGCTGTAGCCCTCACAGTAAAACACTACAATGGGCAAGATGGGGAATGAGAATTTGGCTCAGGCAGGTAAGGTTTAGATTCATGCACGCTGACAAGCGCTGTGGTAATGTATTAGCACAACACTCTTGGGCCAGCCTTCCTACTTCCTACCAAAACACACTTTTTTCCTGCACGCTTTATAAAAGCAGCTTTATCCAGATTGCTCTTACTTGGAGCAGACAGAGCGGATTACACAACAAGCAGGCTTTTAAGTGCCCCTAGGTCAGGTTTTTTATTTTTTGTCTATAAAACGTAGATGCAATCAAAGTTGAAGTTGGAGTCAATAACACCAAACACCTTTACCCAGAAACTCAAATAAGAAACGCACAATAAAAAGGGGAAACATGTATCTCTATCTTTAGTGAGCGCCTATTTTAGGTCTCACCTAAAGTAACACTAATTACTGCTTGAGTGCAATTCAGAATATTCTGTATTAAAACAATCATTTGTGCTTTAACAATAAACTAGCACAAAACTCACAGCAACGCTAAACTTTTACCCTAGCAATTAGTTATTAAACCAACCCCAGTTTTTTTTTTGTTTTTTGTTTTTTTTAAAAGAAAACCTAATTTCCCTACAGTTTTTAAGATACAGAATATTGCAATGTTTCCTGTTCATCAACTGCCATCCTATAAGCTTTACTGTTGTTACATGGGAGTCCATTAAACTGGGCTTACAGTGCTACTACATGTTCGAAAATAGCAGTAGGCCAACCAACCCACAATAATGGCCAAATAAAGCAACGGCCCTTATCGGTCATTTGGAAGTAAACCACATGGGCACGGGGTTAACACTATGGCCATGCAGTGCAGGTGTCCTAGGTTCCAACCCCAGCCTGGGCACTATCTGCAATGAGTTTGGATGCTTCCCTTGTGCCTGGTGGGTTTCCTCCAGGTACTACAGTTTTCTCCCACACTCCAAAGACATGCTGATAGCCTAATTGGCTGCTCCTATGTTAGTTACTCATAAATTAGATGCTGACATATAGGACTATGTTAGTTATATATACAGAACTATGGTAGGAACATTAGATTGTGAGCTCCTTGGAGAGACAGCAATATGTGTGTGTATATATCAGTAAAGCACTACGTAATGTCAGTGCTATATAAATAGAAGATAATAATAATGTTGGTTTCCTGGGTATCATACCCATATCTCTAGGCTTTCCCTGACCCATAAAACTATACAGATTGGGAATTCTGACAATTCTAGATCGAGTCAATATAGTATAAATTTTCTAGGTACAGTGATGCTTGAAAGTATGTGAACCCCTCAAGTGGTGTAGATGTTTCTGTTTAACCATGATTTTCTCATTCTATCATCACCAGTGTTTATTCATGAAATGTCAGATATATGTTCATCAATTGCATGTACTTGTTTAGTAGGTTTTGTTTAAGTAGCCCAAAAACTACATGAAACATGGACTTAGTGTATGTGCAAAAGTAAGTGAACCCCCAGCTGCATTGGTTAAGTCGAGCAGGTAAAAGACGCAGGTGAAACACATTTGGGTGCTTAATCACTTAAGCAGACCAATGAAATGAGACATCCTTGGAAAATGTTTTGCCCTGAACTTATTAAAAGAGAGAGGAAACCAACTGAACCACTGTGGTCCCATACAAATCAACAATGCCAAGAGCAAAGGAGATATCCGAGGACATGAAGAAGAGGGTAGTGACAGCCCATCAGTCTGGGAAAGGCTATAAGACCATCTCCAAAAGATTCCAGCTCCATCCATCCACTGTACGACAGTGTTGCAGTGCATATAGTGTGAAAAAGCCCATAATGTTAATGGTCTAAAGAATGTAGGACTGAATGGTCAGCCCCCATATATTTTCATCTCACCAATCCTGGCCTCTTTGCAAAAAGTTTAGACACCCCTGCCTTATGCCTTACCCCTAACCTTTTCACAGTAAGCTAGCCAACACTCCATGTCAAAAATGTCATAGTAGTAATGTCAAGAAGAACACATTTTAAGTCAGCAGGGAAGGCTACTCATTCAATGGAAAATCTTTATGTATGACAGAAGTGTGTATGAAAGAGGGAGATCACAATTTAAATGAAAGTGAAGCAACTGCTAATAATCCCAAATGACAGCCATAATGGGACAGACAGTGACTAAGTATCTGAGACAGGAGAAACATATGTCTTCATCTTCTCCCTATAATCTATATAAGAGATGTTCTAGAACGAAATTCTGGATAATGTGAAACTTACATCCTGTTCTTCACACTCCAGGATGCTCTGCTTAAGAGCAGCAACTAGAGTGGGTGGCATATTATGACAGAAAAGTCTTTCCTCAACTGTGATAATAATATTTAAGCTGTTTTCTGCTAGTAACTGTCTGTATCGGTAAAGGAAGGTAGGAAATTGCAAGCTGTTTGTACACAAAGATCCCTTGTCTGACTTTGTACCTGTGGTGTGCCTGCATCATTGTACAAACATTAAGAGGGAAAACCCCTTGGGACACAACCTACAACCGCCAACTGTAACAGGGTCAGACAGACCAGCGACATCTCACTCATTCAAGAAGCTCATGTCCATGGAGAAATAGGCTTTTCAGAAAAAGTAGTGCTAAACATTGAGATACATACCAACAGTCTACACCAGCATAAATCAAGCATTACATAGTTTAAAGAATACAACGTCCTTCCCCATAAGAAACAGCGGACATTGAGCATGTCAATATGTCAGCCGCCATCTGTATAGATGTTACATATTCACTATAGTTCATCACTATAGATCCTCTCAGCTGACAATGATCTAAAGTCAGTACAGGGAAGGTTTAAACAAGCTACCCTGTTTCCCCAAAAAGTAAGGCACCCTTACATTTTTGCCTCACACTGAAATATAAGGCATCCCCCCGAAAACAAGGCACCCCTGAAGATACGGTACTGTAAAGCAGGGTACAGACGTGAAGATATGGGCCAGATCGATGGCCGTTTCGAGCACCGTGCATGCTCACGGCCATCTATCTGGCCCATATAATATGCGGCCATTGCTGTTTTCGAGCGGGACCAATCAATCCCACATTTGAAAACAGGGATATCGGACATGAGCGTAAATACAGCCGATGTCCATTGCTTTGCATGGAAACCGCCGGGTCTCCAGGCAAAGCATCAGCTGAGCTGGGGAGAGCAGAGCTGTCTCCCCAGCTTCACTGAGATCTGACAGCAGAGGGATGACATCACCACGCTTCTGCAGGGAACATCGGACGGCTCAAATGTCGAGCCGTCTATACCCTGCTTAACTCTGGACAGGGGGGGATCAGAGGGGTCAATCAAAATGACACAGGAGGGTCAGAAGGGGTTACTAAAATGGTAATTTTAAATCTCCTGTGCCATTTTGATTTCCCCTACTCATCCCGTGTCATTTTAAGTGATCCCCCCACCCTTATAACCTAGTGTCGTATTTTTCTTCATGTTAAAATAAGGCATCTCCCGTAAATAAGACGTAAGGACATTTTTGGGAGCAAAAATTTATATAACACACGGTCTTATTTTCGAAGAAGTATTATAATGCAGTGCACAAACTGCTAGTTTTGCACCTTAAATGCAAAGAACACTACACATTTCATCCCATTATCACCCCCCCCCCCCCCCCCCCCCCCCCCTCCCATCCATCAACAAGCATTGCTCATTGTTGTCTTTGTTTATAACAAAAAATTGGGGACCTGCATTCCATTTTAAAGATTTTTCTCAGTATCATTACTATCAAACATTCCTTATAAAAATAATATATGTTTATAAAGAAAAATTCAGCATGTGTACATATATGAAGCCGAGCCACGTTTTCAGGCAATGCCCCCCTCCCAGCCTCCAGGAGAGGCTGACCTCGGACTGGAGTCACAGGAAGTGCTGCCCCCATTCTATCCTCCTGCTCCTTCAATGGATGCTTTTATGTGGAGCGGCCAATCAGAAGGCAGCCATAACAAATCCAGCAAGCAGTCTATGAATGAGGGAGGGGGCTGGTTCATTCAGGGGGGTCAGTACAGTCTTTTCTTCCAAGCCCTCTCAGGAATGGAAGGAATTCCAGGCATTTTGCATTATTTTCTGAGTGGGGGGAGGAAGAGGATGGCTGAGGAAATAACCCTTTGGCTTCAGGGCTTTCTCTGCTGAAAAGCACTTTGTCACAGTCAGATCCGGCAAAACAGAACAATAAATTTGAGAATAGCAAGCAACTGTTTGTTTAAATTATTCTGTACCAAATCTGGATTAAATATTCTACAAAGATTAAGTCTACTATAAAAGCACAAAAAGCATACTCACAAAAGAAAATGAAAAATATTTATAAAAAAGTTGCTGTGTAAAGTCCTCCATACACCTTCAGTCCTCCATACAATTTCCATTAGATCTACCAATAACTATGTAGTGCCGTCTCTGATAGAACACAGTGATTGGAAGGTGTATATAACTGCTATGTAGTGCCCGGTCCTCCCTGATAGAATGCATAGTGATTGGAAGGATTAGAAAGCTCCTCATATTACATGGGTATGGTAGAAGAAAAGTTGATTGTACAGAAATTATATGATAAGATTGTAAGGTGTATGGGGGCTTAAATTGTAAGATCTAACAGTATCAGGTTGGTGGTCAATGGGAAATATTAGTGTCGCCCTTGCCTGCTGGTCAAGATAGCCATTTGTCCTAATCAACAAAATGTTTGTTAAGTAAAGTAGTGAGCATACAGTTTGTAGAACAGTGTACATTCGTGGTCATCTCAAAATAGCTCAACACACAGCCATTAATGTCTAAACCACTGGCGACAAAAATAAGTACACCCCAAAGTTAAAAATGTCCAGACTATGCCCAACTGGCTATTTTCCCTCCTCATGTAACATGTTCTCAGATGCAAATGGTGAGCAGATATGTTAAATTTGGTGTTATTGCTTTTAGACTGGTCACTGGAGGTTCAGCATGGCACCTCAATGCTGCAGGGGTTGTAGACAGGGGGGTGTTCAGTGCTCAGACCATACGCCACACATTGGATCAAATTAGTCTAGTAGTCGAAGAATGTTGCACAGAAAAAAAAAACAGTTTGCTGAAGACAAATCGAGTAGGCACATGGATTACGGGAACCACGTCCTGTATTGTAGACCAAGATAAACGTATTTGGTTCAGATGGTGTCAAGTGAAGAGTACATAGACAAGCATGGTGGTGGAAGTATCATGGTTTGTAGCTTCATCAGTACTGCTGGCACTGCGGGGTCTACAGATCATAGAGGGTATCATGAATGCAAGATCCCTTCCCTACAGAAACTGGGCTGGCCAGTAGTAATAAAACACGATACCAACCTCACACACACCTCCAATTTGACCACTGGGCTGTTAAAGAAACTAAAAGGTAAAAAGGTGCTGAACTGGCCAAGCAAGTTTCCAGATCTAAATTCTACTGAGCATCTGTGGGGACATAATCAAATAGGAAGTAAAGATCTCCAACATCCACCAGCACTGTGATGTCATTAGAAGATTCTAGTGGCAACAAAATAACTGGGAATAGATTGGACATTTTGAACTTAGGGGTGTACTCACTACTGTTGCCAGAGGTTAGACAGTAATTGATGATGTGTTCTTTTGACAGCAAATGTACACTGATATACAAGCTGTACATGGACTACTTTACCCTTTATCTAAGAAAAATATCTCCAGTGTTGCCCCATGAAAAATATACTACACAATCTGAGGGGTGTACTCACTTTTGTGAGCATCTCTATGCTTGTATACTTTGCAAAAGGAAGGCTATTTAAACTATATGCTCCCAAACATTTCTGTTGTATAGCACATTTAGGCTATGACTAGATCCACACAATCATACATACATTCACAATATCAAACATTTCACACATACATTTCACGCTGACGTCACATCTGTGAGAGTGAGTCACAGGGGCTTTAGGGAGAGAATTCCCAGTACCCCTGCTGCTTGTTACGTCTTGCCTTGGCAAGATGTAACACAGTGCGAGGGGCTGTCTCTAAAAAGACACCCCTCCTTCTGTCAGAAATATATATATTTTTTTATTTTATTTAGGGATCTCTGTAGTATCGGCTGAGCTGCAGCCGATACTACAGAGTGACCTAACAGATAGTAGGGCCGCTTTAAACTCCAAACTCTCTGTATTCATCAATGGCTTACACGGTACAACACACCACAATGTTAGTAATGGTACCAGCATATGACCACATGAACTAGAAGATAGTTCATCACCCAGAAGTTAGTTAATGTCCTCATCACTAGGCATACCCATGTGCTGGCAGATTTCTACTTCAGCATCCCCAAAAGGTTTAAAATGCTAGTTTATTATAATACACCTTAATCTCTAAGTTGCCTTGTCAAGAATTAAGAGTGGCCACATAACACAATTTTAGAAAACCTACATTCCATCTTGAGAATAAATATAGACTTGAGATCTACTTTCACATGGAAGACATTTCAGCAGTATTACCCTAATATGGTTTGTAAGAAAGAACAAAAGTTTAAGAGCAAATAAATATAAGGGGCTCAGCCACTCCTGACCTGAGTCCAAAAGTGTATACATGAATTAGGATGTGTCTTCATTTGTAAGAATCCTATTCAGTATAGGCCAAGAGGGGAAACAATATGGATAATGCAAAAACACAACACCGTGCCAATTTAGGGTTAGTTTCCACTGCGTCAAAATTTTGACGTAGCGCATTATATCAAATGAGCCTGTCCCAACATCCGTCAGTGCAATCTGTTGGTCTCCGTTGCGTTAAAATTGACGTAGATCACTACGTCTATTTTGACGCAACGGAGGGGTGTAATCTGTCACTGACGGATGCACTGAAGGAAATCTCCACTTGAATGTATTGTACAGCGATGCGTAATATGCTGGTGCTAGATAAATAAATGATATTATTAATAATAATACTACACATATTAAACTAATTCGTAAATTGTGACCTGCTTTTTAGGTGCACAGCACATTTTGCTAAGCATCATATCTACAAATTGAAGTGACGGTTTTAGAGGGAATTTCCGTAGATACAAAAATACGGGCGTTATAAAAATGACTATTGATTTATCAGGAACGGCAACACATGATTGTTTTCCACTGGATCGCATTGCCTTCTCACAGTGCAGTATATCATTAACAACCTCCAACACAAGTCAGATGATTCAATTAAAAACATGCATGTTACAATGTCACAATAAAGCTTTGTACAATAGATTGTATTTTTACCAGAACTTTCTATTATGAGGGTCAATAAAAAAGCCTGCCATACAGCCAACAACTTTTGTAAAAAATTTTTACTCAACAGACCTGCGCAATTTAAACACAGACTGTCGGTTTATCAACAAATCAATTCTACAAACACAAAGTATAATCTATGTACACCTGGTTTCTTAACCCGGCCATATTTAGATTTAGAGGTATATTTTAGCATGAACGGCGATCGATCCTGCTGGAATCAAGGCTGCCCACATGTCCGTTTTTCACAGAACCATCACAAATACTTTGGATGAAAGGGAATCAAAGTACACACTGGTGCGCATAGACTCCTAGTTTGATAGATGGGCGCTCGAGCACAGTGTGATGATGTCATCACATCATGATTAAACGTCCATCGATCTGTCGGCAATCTAGGCGTCTATGGCCGGCTTTAAACACAATTCCTTTACAGTTCTTAAAATAAAGGTCTGTCCTATAAAAAATCTACAAAACCACCTGTCAGATTCTCGTATAATTGACTGAAATTTTCCCACCAAACCAATCACAGCTCTTTCCATTTTATGCTCGATAGTCATCACTTTCGGTGGATCAATTCAGTAAAAAAATTACCAACGATCAGCTTAAATTATCGTTTTTTCAAGTTGATCATGTTTAGCTATCCAATCAATTTGTATACAATCAGGTAGCCATTCACCGTTCAATCAACTGGAACATAAAATCGATTGAGCAGTGATCGGACATGTTGGTAAATTTTGCTTGATCGTACAAGTATCTGATGATTTTTCTAGGTATTTGGATCCATTTGTTTACCACACATGTGCATCCACGCTTGTGCTACATAGTACGATTGTGAATCAATCGTGTTTAAATCTATCACACAGTGCGGTGATACGATCAATGACAAACGCATGATTACAAAATCGCACAACACCACCGCATCGAAGATGGTTTGCACAAAAACCCCCCTGTATGGCTAGCTCAAGTTGTGGATAGATCTGAAGGATATTGTACAGAGAGACTGAAAGGTGAGAGGTGATCTTTAGAAGACCCGATAACTATTGGCCAAAAATAAACCAACTATCTGAGTTGTAAAGATCACACAGCAACCTGCATGAACCATCAGCAGATTAATCCCACCAGTAGAAAAGACCAACTCCACTATAAGTAATCCCAGACTGTGTTATGCAGAAAAGTGATCAGATCTACTCTAATACTATATGTATTCAGCCAGGTATGTATTCCAGTCACTTACACCCTAAGCAACTGAAGGTTCTTCTGCACTGTGAATAACATTTCCTTAAAATGACTCAACTGATTCAATGTAGTTTCACTACATTGTTTTTATAAGAACATATAAAGAACTCATCAATTGATACAAACTAGAAACCACTGCAGCCAAAAAGCTTTCAAAAAAGTTCATAAACTATTCAGACCGATATTTTTATATAAAAGACATCATGGCTATTTCTGCTTACAGTTCTATTTCAACAGGGTTAAAGGAGAAGAAAAACACACAAGCATGCACACAAAAACAGGCCTTGAACAATAACACTTGAACAAGTCATATACATGGAGACATCTGCTTGTCATTTGCAGTGAATGGACCTGCCAAGGTTAGTCATGTGACTCACCTCGCCATATTCCTTCCGGTTTCTCACTGAGAAGAAAACTCAAATATGCACACATGGGTGAAAACATGAACTTTATTTCCAAAATGCTCATTATCACCTGCTAGGGGTATCCCTAAAATGCTCAATTGTAAACTTTGGGCCATTGACTTGGGGTGCCGAGTATTTGGGGGTTGTTCTTCTCATCCAGCTAAAGACATGTGAAAAAGAACATAAATAAATTTAAAACACCACAAATAGAAAAAGATAAAGTCCATTGTTAAACTTAAGAGTTGTACTGTGCAATGCGTGCGCTACCACATAATGCATGCAAAGCCATTACACAACGTAGCATATATGGCGTTAGTGTACCCTCACTGCCTTGCTAACTCAACTATTAGTACTTTATTTCTAAAATAAGTACCCACATGTATGTGATGCCTAAGACAGCCAAGCAAAAAGTGTGGTCATTAAAGTAGACCTAAATTTACATAATGATCTTGTGCTCATGGGTCTCATAAACCAAAATCTTACCATATAGATGAAAATGAAGCCATAGACACCTCGACGTTGTATCAAGGTTTGATTTAGATTTCATTTTTAATCAATTTATTTTTTGTATGTCAATCGTTCAAGGTGGGCAAGCACATGATTCGTGGCCGATTGACTGAAAAATCTACCCATGTTTGGCTACCTCCTTTAGATTGAAAAGTTTCCTTTTCCTTAAAACAAAAAAAGTAATTGAACCATACCATTGAAGTCATAACTGACGAGGCAATGCCACAGCTATAAGTTCACCAATCAAATCAGTTGACCAATCACATGAGGAAACATGCTGGCTTCTTGATTGGGGAGAGAGATCAAAGGAGGAGCTTGGGCTCCCAGGCAGGTGCATTTTACTTTTATAAATGTATGCTGGTACATGAACACAGTACTAATGGAAAAAGTGTAAATTTATATTATACTCCTTGCTACCCTCATTTTTTTTAAAAATGAAGTTAAGTTTTTTAGCCTTCATAATTTCAGATTTATGGTAGTCAGCTTTACATTTTTAAAAAAGAAGTTTTTGATTTTTTTACAACATTTTACGAACATAAATAAAGTACCCGCAGGTTAAAACTTTATGTGGGTATATAACCCATAAGGCCTGAAGAGGTAATCTGAGTCTCATCTGCATTGGGTCAAGCTCACTTCTTTAGCAAAGTACAAAGCATCTGAAAAGAACAGGTTTCTGGGTAACCGAACACGGAGTGCCACTGCTTACTGGATTTCAGAACATCCCCCTAAACGTACCAAAGAGCTTTTCCTGCCATGTGAGGCTCAGACAGACAGCATTTAAAATTATATAATTAGTACAATGATCACATCACATTTACAAACTAATACTGCTACCCAATTCAAAATACAATAAACACACAAAACACTTTAGGAAAAATTTAACTTTCAAAATATAATAAAACAATTGAAGAACAGGAAAATATCCAGCAGTTGCTGGTAAGCATGCATTGTTGTTGGGGAAGTTACAGAGCACAGCTGGCTTTAGGCAGAGAGCTCAGTCTGGCAGGGATTTGGGGTTGTGTATAATAAGATATAGCATAAATATTTTTCAAACAAGGCAGTGTCTTTTCTTAGATTGTGAGGGCACAAGCAGGACAGTAACCTCTTTCCTGGCAACAACACTAAGGACCATTTCAATTGAGTGGAATAAAAATAGGATAGACGTTCTGCATTAGCATCACATGGTCATTTTAGTCTCTGTGTTCAAGAGGACTCATTCAGAAACACATGGTACTATAAATGCAGATACAATTAGGATCATTAACCCTCTAAGTGATCTGCAGCAACTAAAACAAAACAGCACTTACACACGATTCCTCACAATGCTGGCAGGCACATAAACACACACCACCACAATGCAGCATGAACAAATAAGACGGAATAAAGGCCTGAACCATTTCTAAATCCACTGAACATGTACATCACATTGGTAGTGTAAGGTAAGTCAGATTCCCCTTAATTAACTCACCAGGCAAGCACAAAAAACATATAGAAGCTAAGAAATGATAAACCGGAGATGAAATGCATATATAAATGTAAGATCACCATTAAAAGGTAAAAGCAAAAGGATTTCACAGTCAGCAACAAGGAATAATCTGCTTTTTAATTACCAATATGCTTCAAAAGATACAACCTATAGAAGTTCATCTTAATTTCCAAAATGTACTTTTTGCTTTGTCTTTAAGGAGTACACAAGTTTATTATTTTTTAGCAAATGATAAACAGCTTTTACAGCAGCAATATGCAGATTACATGGTCGTTTCTCTCTAGATCTACAAAGCAGTTCCCTATTAAACTAAACATGCCAAATGCCAGTAATAAAAAATAATATGTTTATAGTCAACTAAAGGATCCCATACAGGTTTCTATTTCCCTGTTCCATCAACTAAAACCGAATCGATTTTTAAATCGATCGTCCGGAAAACGATGCCTGTCCACATGGTTCAATCAACTTCAAAATTAAACAAAACAAAATATTTGATCGATCAATTATTGATTTCTCCATTTCTAACATTGTAGTTTGATCAATAGAACCAACATTGATCACGATTAAATCTCACATCGAAATGTGTATAGGGGCCTCAAGTGTCTTTAAAAAAGCCAATTTACAACCTCTGCATTGTATTGTGCCACAAGTCTCAGTTTCTAGGAATAGCACATAAGAATACTAGTTACTTCCTTCTTTGGGTACCTATTATCAATACTGTTTTTAAAAAAATCTTGAATGAAAACACTATTGTAATAATAAAAAAAGAAGAATGATACCAAGTAACATTTGCGATGTCTAGAAATTACTAACACCCCACTGTTAAAATGTGCCAATTGTTTATTTTTAATACAATTGTATGGGTTTCCTGCCCATCCTGTGTAGTTACATATCCAGTACAGCAGCAGAAACATACATACAACTTTTACTTAGGAAATTGTATACTTGGTAATGTACTCTGAAATGTAAATTCACATTACTGTACTCTGTATATAAGACTATATATTTATCCAGGTAGCAAAATTCAGCAAGATTAAATGCAGAGGATGTTTTATCCAATGCATTGAACAAAACTATTCTAAAACAGCTGTTGAAGTCAGTTTATAAATATAATTCAAAAGAAGAACAAATTTAAATGTATTATGTTGAGAAGTGATTTCATAAAGACTTCCTTTGTTTGGAGGGGGGGGGGTTGATACTTCCACATTGAAAGGGCAAACAACAGCCAACCTATAACTGTCATTATCCTGAAACCTTTTGTTACATACCACTTGTCATTGGTATCATTCTGTATACCTGTACATTGGACTGAGACATTGAAGTCACAAAGTATAATTTAACTGTACAAAAAAAGAACAATATATGTTTCTAGTTAGAGATATATATTTGGTGGTTGGATGGTTAAAGGTTCTTTTTATTGTATTAAAACAAACTGTAAATTGTATGGCATGACTGTATAGATCTCATATATTTACTATGATTGACAGACTGAGTAAACAGACCAGTTGGGAAATTGCAGATGATGGAAATATCAGATTTTAAATGTGGATTAAAGGAAAATAAAAATGGTTACTGTTGTTGTATGCTTTATGCCGCTTATTAACAAAGCACCAGCAGTCGCTATAAAAAGACAGAGACCCGTCCAGGAAGATATTAAAAGGCTGTCTCACAAAGAACATTTAAATTACTCCTACATGTTAAAACAAGCACCTACTATAAACCATCCCTAATTTCTTGATTACCATTTAAATAACAAAGACAAAAAAAGTGTTTTAATAGAAAAAAGACATACATCAGAAGTGGTTAGGTTTCCATCTCTATTATTTATCAACAACATATGGTAAATACATTTAGTTTTAAACCTCCGAACACAAACATAAGGCACAACCTGGGAAATAAGCGTTCTACTGCAATGGATAAAACATTTTTACAAAGTACAGAACAAGCTAAACATTTTCCATTTTCTCTTATTAATGTGTATGAAATGATTTTATTGTTTCTAATCAGGACAAACCTAATAAAACAAAAAGTAGATACTTGTTGACCAGGTATATCAGTTTAAAGTTGACATCATGTATACATTATAGAAAGAAGATGATACAAGCTACTTAATGACAGGAAAAGAAACATTTGTCAACAACCTTAAATAATGTTAATCTACGCTCCAGACACTAAACTAGCTGCTTAGTAATACTAATTTGTTTTTTGTTCTTTTTGGTAATATATATATGGCCAATACAAGATCTGATTAGTTTAAGCTTGCTCTATCTCCTAGGTATCTCCTACATATAACCAGCATATATACAACCAGACCTATACCCTAATCAGTTTATAAATTTCCTCATCCATTTGTTAGTTTGAAATATAATAAATATTTCTAATTGGACCAGACAGATACTTTTAGACCTGTTTTTATTGCAGAATGCTACAAACTTCTGTAATAAGTAGCACTCCACTTGTAGTTTTAAAAGAAGCTTTACAAATAAGGCAACATACATATGCAGACACCAGAACATTTCCCTATCTTCTATCCTAACCAAAGTTCTTTAAAAGTAGCATCAAGAGTTATAGTTTATTATATAACAAAGACAAGGCTAGCAATTGAATGAATATCTCTGAAAAAATGTTTTTAAACAACTTATCAGGGCTTAATTTCTCAACTTGATAGCAACATGACTGCAATAGACAAACACTGAAGAAATATAACGACTAGAATCTGTAAATAACTTTCTACAGTAAATGTGTTTTAAAAAAATAAATCAAATATATGGTGTGACTCTAAAGATTGAAATGTGTAGGCATGGAGAACATAACCAACCTACAATGACAAACTTTACTAAAACAACAATTGTTAATCTTCTTTATCTCCTTATAACATGGCAATTTCTCATCCTTAGGTTGGGAGCTCAAAACTATTCCAAAAATGTTTACAAGCCAATACACGTGGGGGGAAATACCCTATGCTGTGCGACATGCACAACTCCACAATACACGGGACAAGAAACCTTTTTTTCCCTTTAACAAATACAGCAATAGAAAGAAGAGTAAGAAAACTGAACGGATTGTTTGAAATCTCGGTCTTAGATATAAATAGCCCAAGGTCAAACTGTTGTTTTTCTATGCATCTCGCTTTATTAATAATATCAATGTAGAGAATTAAATTTAAGATCTTAAGAATGTAAGTTCATTGTTTTATAAAGAAAGTAAATGATGAGGAATCTTCTACCCAAACAGCACAACTAAATACATTGTATATTCAGGATTTATTAAATGCTGCTCTGTCACTTACTAAAACTATTGTAGATGATGGGTTTTACTCCATACATTATAAAAGCACCAAATTTGGGATATAAGAAGAAAGATTATTTGTATCTATGTCCTTGGGTACCCAATAAACAAATCACTAGTACTTTCACATACTATAATTATTTTGTACTTCAAAAAACTTTATTTAAAAACTTACAAGACTATGGACAGTGATATCTATATAATGTGACTGAAGTTTGGCTTCACAGTTCAAGTGATGTATAGATCTTTATTTAGTTCTTAAATGTTGACACCTGTAGAAGTGTATGGATTTATGTTTCATCAATATTTCAAGTGAATTCTCACAAGATTGCACTTTTATTACTAGTTACTATATACTGCCAAGATAATGTCCTAATGTATGGGGAAAAGGTATACAAATAAATACCTTAAGCGCAAAAAAAACCCAAAACAATGCTAAACATACTTTTGGCATTAAACTACCAACTGCCCTTGACCTCTTTCACAAAATAAATAAGGAAGGCTTGGTTAAATATTGTAAACAAATAAGAAATGGGAGGTAGTATGTGCGTTGTACAGGGTAAGCCAAGACCACCAGTCGCATGACACTCCCCCCTATGATGAAAGCATGAGCATTGGGTCTGAAACACAAAGGATCTTTATAAATCAAACCAGAGGCACCAGAGAAGAAATCCTTCCTGTATATAGATGGAATATTATGCAGACAAATAAGATGACAAAGTGGCACAAGAGCGCATATTTATCATTTGTGAATGCCCGTTTGTAGTTCTATTTTCGATTTCCCCACAATCCACACATTTGTTCTCGTGTTGTTTTTCACTTAAGACAGCTTACATAAAAATACACAAACATCCCATTTTTTGTGGGATGTAGATTCGCACCTACCTAACCGAAGTGTTTATAAGTCTGAGGAACCTAAAATAAATTAGGAACCCTAGTGCGGACGAGTAAGGTATAAAGCTGAAACAGTGTAAACAAGACAGACAGCCATCAGTAGAGTCCACAGACAGAACGCTGGCATTCGGTCACAGTTAATCCACGAGAGTATATAGTACGAGCCTGTCTTTCACTCTCCCTGACAAATAATACTGCAGCCATTGTATACAGCAGAGATTTCTGCTTCATGTTGACAGAGCACTTGGTGAGTGGAGTAATATAGCCGCTATGAATGGCTTCCATGCCCATCCATATCACAGAGGAATATGATTAAAGGGGGATTTCCGGACAATACAACTTTGGTGTGAATAGATGTTGCTGTGAAATGGAAACTGACTTTTCTTTTATCAAATTACAAGAAGCAATTCACAGAAGTTTATTCCTAACCCACTCTTACACGTATATAGGAATAAAAAACCAAACATTGATCATGCCAATGTGTCTTCCTGTATCACCTATGTCTGATTGTGTCTGCATATCAGACAAGACCCGAATCACGTGGGACGGCCGTCTGTATACATAACACAGAAAGATAAAAACAATTCAACATTAGTAGAAATTCACAACGACAAAACGGTTGGATGCTAACTGCTAGATCTGCCTACATTTTACATGGATAAACAAGACTATCAAAAAAATTATCTAATTGACAGCGCAGATGTAGAAGCGCAGATGTAGAAACACAGATATAGCCAATTTAAGGCGACACTAGCGCAAAAGACACCTGACGCCGATAATTAAACGCACAGGTATAGCGATTAACCCTATTTCCCTCTCTTGTTTACATACAGACCGATACTGAACATCCCACACAAATGGTGTTGGGCAAGTATTAGACTCTGACCATGAAAACCATTTCATAACAGTCTATGGGAGTAGATCACATGTTACCACATACAGGTAATGCCAGGTACATAACACTAGACATGGTGGGTATGGTGCTGCCAATGTTTACATACAGGATGGGGCACGGGGTAGCAGCATCCCAGCAGGTGAGGAGGTAACACCATTCCTTGTACTGGTCACCACACACAGCCTGGCATGAGGGGCTCCTCTGGCCTCTGCTCCATAACACAGAATGAATGCTCCCTCACCCTGGGAGGCAATGAATGGCACATCTGACCCGATACAGGGTGTGAGGAGAGACATGCTGGCCACGGCGGACCTGCACTCCTCCACGTGTCTCCTCAGGCCAGACTAGACAGTCTCCCACGAGGGAGGGGGGGAAGACACCCGGATCCCAGACAGACACTCACCTTTCCCACCCAGGGGCCCCAGACACAGGCTCGGGCACAGCAACAGCAGCAGCAGCAGGGGGACCACCGACACCCAGGCCGGAACACCCCAGCCCAAACCGGCCTTCATCTCCACAGCTTCCCGGGAGGAAAACACGCGGGTCTCCGCCACTCCAGCAAACCGAGGGCCACTCACATCCACAAGTGACCGAGAGAAAGATGGCGGCCGGAGCCCACACACACACTGACCCTATATATGTGTTATGTGCGGGCACCGTGTGACCTTGCTGGACCGCGCTCTTCTCAGGCTGGGGAACGGGTTTGGGGGGGTCGTTCTTTGGTTGAGTCCGGGGTGACACAGGGTAGCATGCCAGGGGGAGGTGGTGACCCCCCCCAAATACCTCCCAGCCTCGGTTGCCCGCTGAGGGAAGCCCGCGGGTGTGCGCGAGTCTGTGTAGAATGGAACGTATCCAGGCTGAGTCTGTGTAGAACGTGGAGCCTCCAGTCAGCGCTATAGAGATCCAGTCCTTGCTATAGGGTCCGCGAGGGATCCAGTCAGCGCTCTAGGGTTCTTGGGGGATCCAGTACTCGCTTTAGAACCCGTGAGGGATCCAGTCCTTGCTATCCGCTCAGGCTGTGTGTGTGTATAGAACGCGGAGTCTCCACCAATCAGCGCCTCTGCCTCCGTGTGTATAGAGCAGCCAGACAGCGCTGTAGGCTCCGGAGCACGTAGAACAGCCCAGTCCCGGGGTATCCCCGCCGTCAGCCTCGCCGCTCACACACGCTACACACTACGAGCTGGCAACAGACACCCCCGGCGCGAAGCTCCGAGTCCTCAGCCTCCATGTCACCCTCACGGTCAGACCTCAGCCCCGCAGGAGGCCGCTGCGGGACCAATGAATGGAAAGCGTCCGGCCTCCCCCCTTTTCCCTGGCTCGCTCCGGGGCCCCTGAAGGTCAGAGACGGGCACGGTCCTCTTGTACGGGCGCCTGGGTCGCGGTCAGTGAGTGGGCGCAGCGCTCCGCGGGCTCGGTGTGCTGGTGTGTGTGTACGAGTGCAGCGCTCTCATTGTGATCCCTTCTCTCGATGTGACGTTAATGCTGTAAACAAGAGCCTGAGACACATCCACTAACACACACACACACCGGGCTGCCTGCAAAGCCAGGACTGGGGCGTCTGACACAGGAACAGATCGTCTACTACGTACTACAGTGCTATAGTACTGCTGCCATTCTGTGATCGTCCACTACACACTGAGCCTGGATCCATGCGCATAAACATCACACTACTTTCACACACATCCTACACCTATTATCACACATTACCACACTATAGTACTGCTGCCATTCTGTGATCCCCCATACACACTGACACTGGCCTGGATCCATGCTGCATACACATCACAATACTATTCCACTACACACCCTACACCCTATATCATCCCTGTACAACACTATAGTACTGCCTGCATTTCTGTGATCGTCCACTACACACTGAGCCTGGATCCATGCTGCATACACATCACACTACTATTCCACTACACACCCTACACCCTATATCTCCATGTAAACACTACTAGTACTGCTGCCATTCTGTGATCCCCCACTACACACCGACACCCTATATCATCCATGTACAACACATACAGTACTGCTGCCATTATGTACCCCCACTACACACTGTGCCTGGATCCAGCTGCATACACAACACTACTATTCCACTACACACCCTACACCCTATATCATCCATGTACAACACTATAGTACTGCTGCATTCGTGATCTCCACTACACACTGAGCATGGGATCCATTGCTGATACACATCACACTATACTCCACTACACACCTACACCCTATATATCCATGTACAAACACTATAGTACTGCTGAGCCATTCTGTGATATCCCCCACCCCCCCCCACTAACACTGGCCTGGATCCATGCTGCTACACATCACATATATTCACTACACACATACACCCTATATCACCTGTACACACTATGTACTGAGCCATTCGTGATCCCCACTACAAACCACCCCCTATATCATCCATTACAACACTACAGTACTGCTGCCATTCTTGATTCGTCCACTACACACTGAGCCTGGATCCCTGCTGCATACACATCACACACTACTACACTACACACCCTACACCCTATATCATCCATGTACAACACTATAGTATGCTGCCATTCTGTGATCTCTCCACACACACTGAGCACTGTGCCTGGATCCATGCTGCATACACATCACACTACTATTTCCACTAACACTACACCCTATACATCCATGTACACACTATAGTACTGCTGCCATTCTATGATCCCCCACTACAACCACTAACCACGTGCCGGATCCATGCCTGCATACAACATACACACTATTCAACTACACCCTACCCTATATTTCATCCATGTAACAACACTATAGTACTCTGCCATTCTGTGATCCCCCCACTACACACTGACCACTGTGCTGGATCCATGCTGGCCATACGCAACACTACTACTAGTGATGTCGCGGAACAGAATTGATGTTCGCGAAACGGCGAAAGCAAAAAAGTTTGCGAAACCCGGCCAAACCCCATAGACTTCAAAGGTGCAGGGCGAACATTAATTAAAAAACAAAGGGACCCTTTCTGGCAACAATAATAGTGTGGGAAATTTATTCAAGGGGGGGGATAAACACCTGGACAATGACCTGACAGAGGGGAATCCATGGAAAAACTCCCAAGATTTTTTTTCACGTAATAAACCGCACAAGGATTTATACAATGATAGTCAATGGGATTTGAAACATAAGAGGGGAGCTGGAGAGCACTAAACAACCATGGTTGGTAAATGCCTGTGTGAATTCCACCTGAAAACACCTGTGAAGATTGCTTTCATGTTGCCTACAGATTAAAAGGTGAATTTTAATTTATGGAGGACACTGGTGGAGTGGACAGCTGTGGAGGACATGGTGGTGATGGTCAGTGTGGAGGACACTGTGGTGATGGTCAGGTGGAGGACAATGGTTGGTGATGTCAGTGTGGAGGACATGCGTGGCGATGTTCAGTATGGAGGGACACTGTTGTGATGGTCAGTATGGAGGACACTGGTTGTGATGGTCAGTGTGGAGGACACTGGTGGTGATGGTCAGTGTGGAGGACACTGGGGGAGATGATATTCCCCATGGAGGGATGGGATATTCAGTAAAGACGGTAGATTACACAGAACAAGCCCAGGCTAATGGTTCCCATAGCAGACTCTTTTCCAACCTATCCTTCTTCAGCAGAATGTGTAATGGCGTCCTGTACTTGATATGTATAGGGGTGGTGTGAGGGTTGGAGGTGGGGGGGTACTCATTGGTGGTAATGTCTGCGACGTGAATAAAGGGGTCAAAATTTCTGCAATGTTTTAAAAGATAGGGGGCAATCGAAACTCGCCAGATGTTCGCAAAAAATTTGCACGAACGCGAACATGCAATGTTTCGCCACGGGAATAGTTCGTGGTGGCGAACAGTTCGGGACACGCTAACTACTACTCCATTACACACCCTACACCCTATATCATCCATGTACAACACTATGAGTTACTGCTGCCAGTCGGTGATCCCCCCATACCACACTGAGCGCTGTGCCTGGCTCAGCGCATTCACACCACTACGATTCCACTACACCTCTACACCATATATCATCCATGTACAGCCACACCATGCGGGGGGGGGGGGGGTTCTTCTATATATCTGTACGGCATTTGTGGGATCGGAAACATGCCATGGCTAATGTTTTTGACATTGTATACCCATCTTTATAATTAACTGATGCATTGCTGTCATATGCTGACAATTATGGTGGCATCATTTATTCTGATTTTTCTCCCATGGTTTCTGCATACACTCTGTTACTTACCAACAGCTTCTTTTATGCATGCCAAATATTTAATTTGTAGCACATTTAAATTATAATTCCTGCTACATTCAGCTTGAACTAATTCTTAGTCTATGTAGGCACTAGATGCAGTGAGAACACTGCTTCCTGCATGCTGTCTACACATCATCATTTGTACTGTATTGATCCTAACACAATCCTGACAGTGAGCTGTCAGCATCAGAACTGGCTGCCACACTCAGGTTTTATTACACATCTCTTCAATTCTGCTGCAAACCCCTGTCATTCCTGCTGAGCTTTATACAGTGCTGCTTATAAGTATGTGAACCCTCAAGTGGTTGTAGATGTTTCTGTTGTTTAACATGATTGTCTATTCTATCATCACCAGTGTTTATTCAGAAATGTCAGATATATGTATCAATTGCATGTACTTGTTTAGTAGGTTTTGTTTAAGTAGCCCAAAAACTACATGAAACATGGACTTAGTGTATGTGCAAAAGTAAGTGAAAACCCCAGCTGCATTGGTTAAGTCGAGCAGGTAAAAGGCGCAGGTGAAACACATTTGGGTGCTTAATCAATCACTTAAGCAGACCAATGAAATGAGACACCTTGGAAATGTTTTGGCCTGCACTAATTAAAAGAGAGAGGAAACCAACTGAACCACTGTGGTCCCATACAAATCACAATGCCAAGAGCAAAGGAGATTATCCGAGGACATGAAGAAGAGGGTTGTAGTGACAGCCCATCAGTCTGGGAAAGGCTATAAGACCATCTCCAAAGATTCCAGTCCTCCATTAATGTACGACAGATAATTTAACAAATGAGGCCCTCACATGACAGCAACTTTGCAGAAGTGGACGCCCATCAAAAATATCACCCAGAAGCACCAGAAAAATAATAAACCAGGTAAAGGCCAACCCACACATCACCTCTAGAGAGTTGCAGGCCTCTCTGGCAGCATCTGGGACAAATGTGATGCGTTACAATCAACGAAAAATTGAATAGCCAGACATTCATGGGAGGGTTGCTAGAGGAACTGCTGCTACTCAAAAAAGCACAAAACTGCCGCGTTTCAAACTTTGCCAAAGAGCACTTGGACAAACCAGAGGCCTTCTGGAAGTCCATTCGTCTGGACAGACGAGTCTAAAATAGAATTATGTTGTCACAATCAAAACCGACATGGTTTTGGAGAAAAATCAACACGGCATATGAAAGAAAAGAACCTCCTCCCACCGTGAAGTATGCGGTGGAAATGTGAAGCTGGGGCGCTTTTCTGGCTGCTGGGACTTGGACGACTCCATATTGTCCAAGGAATCATGAATTCTTGGGTTATCAACAGATTCTCGACCAGAATCTCCTGCCATCAGTCAGGGAGTTGAAGCTGGGACGAAGATGGATTATGCAACAGACATGACCCACAGCTTCCAGCAGAAGTACAAAGGAATGGCTTCAGAGAAAGAGGATTCGCAATCTGGATTGGCCCAGTCAAAGTCCGGACCTTAACCCAATTGAAATGTTGTGGAGAGACCTGAAAAAGTTGTACATGCCAGATGTCCCTCCAACGCTCTCAAACTGGCGAGTTCTGCAAGGAGGAGTGGGCAAAAATCCCCAAAGCAGATGTGAGAGGACTGGTTAGTGGTTACAGGAGACGTTAGTTGGAGTAATGGTGCAAAGGGAGGAGCCACAAGCTACTAATACAAGGGTTCACATACTTATGCACATGTAAGATTTCAGTTTTGGGACAAAACCTCCTTTGTTTAATAAATAATGAAAATCTTCTCTTTGTGTGTTGTGCCTACTATTTGGGAAGGTGTGCTTTAAAAATTGGGATTTAGATGTATGTCTAATAAGGTTCTTTAAGTTTTTTGCACAAACAGTGACCATGTCTGGAGGGTTCACATACTTTCAAGCAGCACTGTATATATCATCCTTCTATTATTATTAACTTTTATTTCTATAGCGCCAACATATTACGCAGAGTAGTAAATTAGAGTTGACATGCAACCCAAGAAAACACACAGTTACAGGTTACACAAGATAACACACACAAGTACAGGTTATGACACACAAGCAGAAGAGGACCCTGCCTGATCAGGGTTAAGCCTGCCATACACCCACCAATTTTGCCGCCGAACGATGGTTGTGCACGCTCACGGCCATCGGTCCGCGACAGGATCGGCCGTCGATCGGGGGTGCCCACATGGGGCGACAGATCCTTGTCGCCCAACAGCTCGGCTGGCCAGAGAACGGACATGTCCGATATTCTCTGGCTGATGCCAGCGGATGCCGTTACTTTCAACGAAGACCGGCGTCTTCATTTGAAGGTAATTGCCGGCACACAAAGGGTGCCCACCGATTCTGTCATTTCTGGAGAGCAGCGTGATGATGTCATCATGCTGCTTTACAGAGCTGATCTAAGCAGTTCTGTCGGCACCCACTCGGTGGGTGTGTTGTTTGATGGAGGTTTCCTTACTTGGCAACTGGTCTGTTACAAAAATCACTAAATGTGACAAATAAAACATACAATCTTCTTGGTGTATGTATTTTCAATTACAGAGATACCTTCAGTGAATGAATTTACATTATAAAAAACATACCATAAATTGCTTATTGTTATTATAAGTAACATAGAATAAAGGATTTATAATTACATGTTTACCTTGCAGATGATAAAATATTGTATTTTGTTATGTCTGCACTGTCCATCAGTTACAATGATACCAGAAATGTGACTGTGTATATGAAAGTAACATTGCTTAAAAAGCAGAATAAATATCTGAAGTTTTTCTAATTACTTCTGTAGAGTTGATCAGTCCTGTTTATTGATACAAATTGTATACATTAGAGTCTGTCAATCTACAGTTAGGTTTATCTGAAATTAATTCTGATTAGTTGCTGTGGGTTACTGTAATAGGGGTTTGTTTTCTGCACATGTTTATTACCATATAACTTGTATATGTTTTTTATTTTTATGTATAACCCATACAATTCATTCTACATCTATCCTGAATGATACAGTTCCCCTATATCTAATCCAGCAATCCAAGCAGACAGTATAAAAAGAAGGCCATTGTGTTTCCCTTGGTATAGAGGCTATAAGGACAAAAATAGAAAGAGATTTGATTCTGTTTTGTAATCTAAAGATTGATAGATTTATTTAAAAGGAAATCTATTTCTGCTTCCATCATGTCTGACTATTGAAGTATTTACTATAAATATACTGTGTATGTCTCTAATGAGACAGCAACAGCAAATAGATGTCTTTCCTTTTTCAGTAAGCAGCATAAACATGGATTTAGAAAAATCGGGGTTACCAATAAAATAAAAAAATTACCTTTTTCCTTTTCAATCAAAATGGACAGATTTAATAAAAATATATATCTTTTGATAGATGTTTTAATAAAAGAAAATGTAAAATTTAAATGAAGATACATACAACACACAGGAACAACAATATATTACTCATCCATTCATGTTTTTATTTCTGAATCCCACAAGCCTGGAAGTGATTATTAAAACTATTTCAATTGTTTTGGTAGAAGATGAAATTCTCATGTCCTTTGCATATTAAGCATTCAAACTGAGCAATTTCTAATAATTTTTTTTGAACTGCATCTATCTGCACAATCTGAACAACTCATGAGATTGGGTCCTATAGAAAACTTGGTTCCTACATAATACAGCTTATCCTGGAGATCTGAAAGATTAATAAGTATTAATACAGATATGTTGCTAGAACACTGACAACCACAGAGATCATTCTAGAAGAATTCAGACCATGCAGTTAGTTTACCTTGTATATAAATGCTTTGATATAACAGTATTACTTGTATTGATTTTGAATAAAACTGTTCAAATAAGTGTGAGTCAAAATGATAATACTGCAGAATGGGATTTTGCTGTGAACATGCTTACTGCTATAGGTCCCCATACACCTTAAGATCTTAAAATACAATTTCTGTACAATCAACTTTTCTTCTACCACAACCATGCAATATGAGGATCTTTCTCAACCTTCCAATCACTATGTATTCTTTCAGGGACACTACATAGTTGTTGGTAGATCTAAAGGTAATTGTATGGAGTGATCTAAAGGTGTATGGGGGGGGGGATGCTTATGCAATGAGCAGTCATTACTGGGCTTTTTAAATAAATCGACTCTGTGTTCTCCTTTACTCCCCACATACAGAACATTGCTAGATCCTGCCACTTCCATCTCCACAACATCTCCAAAATCCGCCCCTTTCTCTGCCCAAAGACCACCAATCTCCTGGTACACGCTCTCATCATCTCACATCTGGACTACTGTAACATCATCCTCTCTGGTCTTCCCCTTACTAGACTATCACCTCTTCAGTCTATCATGAATGCTGCTGCTAGACTCATCTACTCC
>CM070034.1:129078565-129097991 GCA_036250615.1 Ptychadena robeensis | reverse complement strand
AGGATCATAAACACAGGACAGAGGAACCAGGAAGTAGACTGGATCAAGCAGCAATGTGACGGCTCACACTGCTGCCTTATATAGGGGAAGGGATTGGAAAACCTCTCCCTCTGGGCGTGTGCCACTGAGACAGACTGAGAGTTAACACCTTGTAAACTCACACCTATGCAGGTCTATGGAGAGACCTAGGTGGTAGAACTAGTGTGCAGGCTTGCAGGCGCGAGGAAACTGGCTGTGACTGGGTGGGCCGCGCAGGGCGACCTGCCGTCTGGGGTACAGCGGTAGCCGGTTGCGTGGCACTAGTGGCAGGCCTAGCACAAGGTGGCAGAGCATGGAGAGCAGGTCTCAGGGATAACCGTGAGTGACGCTGGGAGGCCGCAGGTAACACTGCAGAGGTGACACCAGGTGCAGCCAGCGACGGGAGAGAAGCCCTGCGAGTAGTGGGGTGACATATACATATAACAATGAAATTAATATAGAGGTTGCATGGGTCCATTAAATACAAATGATCAAAATACTTGTCTGCTCACTATTTGATCGATTTTATGTTCCATTTCCACCACATTTGTTCTATCGAAACAGGTAAAAAGGAATTGTTTTCCTAACGTTTGACTTACATGAAAAATAAAAATATAATGTATAGCTACTATTACTCATTACTAATTACTAATAAATTTTGGATTCAATGGTGCAATATAAATATCTTCTGTCAACCTAATATCGACCAGGCTTAAGTTATCCTAGATATGGCAAACAAAGGCATGTCAACCACCATCCAGTTTAGCTAAAAGCCTTCACAGAGAAACAACCAGGTATGCATACATTGCCCTGAACCAGTATTTCTCACATAAACATTGGTTGAGTTAAAGAAGCCTATTTGTTATATAAGTTGCATGCCAACAAACCACAGTACATTTTTTAAAATGTACAATGTTTTTTTCCAATTCTATATACTACAAGACAAAAATAGTTGTTAGTTGTGTGGTGCTTTGGAATTACACTTTGGAGTCCATTTTAAAATAATAGCAATGCTGCCCACCATTTTTGTAGTATTTCTTCATGAGTACTGAAGTGATGAGGGTATCCTCTCTTGCTACTCCAGTTCAGATGCCTCTGGGTTTAATTATAAAAAGTGTAAGAGTAAATATAAAAACATGTTGATGTTTGCTAAAATGACATCAATGGAAATTGTTACAAATGTATTATACAAATAGTGAAGTACCGTTTAGAAGTCATCAGCATAGACCATGAGCAGTCCATTGCTGTTGTCATACAAGCAGCAATGTTCCAAACATCATCAGCTGGTTAGACAGTCAGATGATAAGCGCCTTGTAGAGACAATGAAATGCTCTGATTTTGCAATAAGCAAGTTTAGAAGAACTCAAGTTTCATAATAAAAATGTTTGGGCACTGTAAACACAGAATATAACGATTTAAAAGTTTTAAATTAACAGAAAATAGTACAAAATCAATATATGAGGCTAGTAAGGGGCTTTATATATTAAACAGTAAAAGCCCCCATACACCTTAAAATCTTACCATAGAATTTCTGTACAAAACCATATAATATGAGCACCTTTCTAAACCTTCCAATCACTACCTATTCTATCAGGGAGGAAGAATAATGACTAAGACTAATGGAAATTGTTTAGAGTTATTGAAAGGCGCATTTCAGTTCTGATGATTTGGGTCAAGTCAGACCCAAATAGTAGTGCCAGCATATTGTACTTGTAACCACCAATTTACTCTTTTCTCAAAGGAAAGCATACATCTTGCAAAGATTGCATTTTAGTATAGTTTATATTGTATTTTTTGTAGGTTGGAAAATCCACATACAAAATACCTCAGAATAAAAGGTAAAGTACAGAATAGTTGTAAAGTTGATATGAGTTGTTACTGAAGTGTTTTTTGTTTTAAGATTTTTCCATTTTGGCTTTGCATTAAATTGAAATCTTAGTACATAGTCCATCCAAATGGTTCTAAAGCTAGTCATACACAGTTCGATTTAAGCATTTTGATCCGATTTTAGATCTTGATCTTTTCATCATTCACCAATCCTAAGCGAATCCAAAGTAGTACCACATGGTAAGTTTGATCAAAATCGTGATGATGATGCAACCAAAATTGACGATTTTAGTTTCGAAAAAAAAAACACAGGAAAGAGTAATATGTAAATGTGTTCATCGAATACAATCAACCCGACCAACAAACAAAATGCTACGATTTTTGTTAGATCATGTATAATCGACAAAAATTTTCCAACATGTCCGCTCACTTTCCAAACGATGTTTTGATCGGTATCAAACTATTTTCAACGCAAACTTTGATTATTTGAGGTCGATTGAACCCTGAAATCAAACCGTGTATGCCTAGCTTAAGTGGTGCAGCACAATCACTTTAACTCTTGCAGCAACTTTTGAAAGAAGTTATCTGTTAGCTAATTCATAGGCTGATATACATTGCATTGTATTAATGGTTGTATTGCCACAACAGTCCTTATCTTTAATAATGTCTATATCGGATTTGCTTAATACAGTTTTTTAGTTCACTCACGCTTCGAAGAAGCACAGTGAGACTTTTAATGTGAAACCCGTTTTCATATTCCTGGGGGACCCACAACATGTAACCAATGAAAAATCCTGATAAAAGAACTAAGAATCCTGAATTAATTAAAGAATATGCAACATTTTGTTAAGGATAACCCAACTCTCCCTTCATCACACTTTAAAGTGTGCCTGAGCACAAGTCTCACTTTGGATAGCTTAGTGAAATAGATGAGTAGAGTGTTGCAATTAATGGATACAAAATACATTTCAATGTTTGAAATTTGAGTCTATATACTTGCATTGTAAAAAGAAGTATCATCGTAAAACTGGAAGCAAACATTTATAAGCAAAGGATACAGCTTATAGTAAAAAAAAAAAAAAAAAAAAAGTTTAATCGTTAAAATATAACATAGCCCAAGAACATAAGATAAATACATTGTAGCTAACCAGTCCAGGGATTTAGTACTCCAATTTGGTTCCTCTTCTTAGCCTTCTGTGTAATAGTTGATATTTTTATTAGAAAAAAATTGTGAAAACAATTGTAATGCCTATTGATTGTTTAACACATAAAAGATACATTGAAATGTTTTTGAATCATAATTAAAAGCTGAATATTAATTATAACATCACATTATACTTATTCTTACATATGTATAGTGCCATATAGTATTCCCTTTGCTCCTTTCCCCAGGAGGGGACTCTGAGAAGAGAAAATGTTTATGATATGCAAGGAGGGAGGAGATGGAGCTAGAAAGAATTATCTTCCTTAAGTTTAAAAGCACATTAGAAGTGAATAAAAATTTATTAAAAGTATTAATGGAAAGCGAAGGAAAAACTGAATTTTAAATCAGTACACACTGATTCAAAACCTTCACCGTACTGTTTAGAACTAAAAAATAATTATGTCTTTAGATATATTTTAACTACATAACATAAGAGTTAATCATTAGAAATTTCTGGTGAATAATTCCATTTCAAAGTTTTCTTTTTTACATTTTTCCCTATGGTTTAATTTACTAAAGAATGCAATATTCAATTAGCTCAGTTAAGTTTTATTAAGTTCATCACATACAAAGGAAATACCACATTAGATCATCATTAAACTGTTTGCAGTAACTTAGTATTTTTTAAAGAACAGGTATTTTTTCTGAAATTGAAAAGATTTTATATTCCTCTCTAAACTACTAAAATAAGGCATACAGTAGAATTATATTTAATAAATCAACACTAAGAGCCCTTTGTTTACAGGTATCTGCAGATGAAGCTATGTAGAATCAGTTTACATCCACTGGTACTCTCGACCTGATGATTGAAATGTCAATATAAAAACTATGGAAAATCAGATTTATCTTTATTTGATGTAAAAAATTATTTCTTTAAAGATTCAAATATGTAAAGCATTTGCAATTGTAGTAGTTGTAGTTATGATTAACTGTTTTTATTTAAAAAAAAAATCTTATATATTTTTAGTAAGGTTGGACATTTGAATAATATACATTTTAAACAAATAGTAGTACTCTGTCATAATTTTTTTCCTGTACAGGCTTTTGTAGTATCCCAGATAAGCTCTTCATATGTTGTCTTGTTGCCAGAGGGATTCTTATTCAGCATTATGTGATTATGAACGTTTGCTTTGGGGATGTCTGCAAAGACACAAATGTCTAGGGAAGTTTGCAGATCCATGGGAACGATTAAAAATTATGTGGTATTCACTTCTATTTCCAAGAACCGATTAACATAAATTGTTAATGAGAAAAATATAAGAAATATCATATGTAAACTTGGCTATTTTCTTTGCTACCCTGCAAATTTTTTTTCAACCTCAAAGCATATCTAAACCTTTCAATTGTATTGTGGCTGTTTGGTCTTCCTGTTTGTGCTCTGTTCTGTTCCAGCCAGTTCATTTTGCATTTGCCACACATTATTGTGTTGTCACCCTATAATATTACAGTATGTCCCCCTTCTAATTGCCTTCATTTACATAGTCAAGATCTACCAAGATTTCTTGCATATTCATATTATATTATAGGGGATGTTACCTGTATATTTAGGAAACCAAAGGGCACAAAATAAGAGTTGCTTGTTAGGGTTTACATACTAATAAATGTACTCTAAGACCGTAATTTTGACTTTAACCCATTAACTTATGCTCAAAGTGAAGTTTAACTAAACTAAACTAAATATATGTTATTTTTAAGATTTGAATAGAGGGATGAAGCTTCAGCATTGCTGTAAATTTTTTTCCTGTGTCCCCATTTGCTCTCTTTCATTGTCCGGCTTACCAATCTCACCAGAAATTCAAGCAAGGATAAAACCAACATTTGTAGTTGGCACAAAACCACTTATAGATGGACAATTTCCAATGAGGACCCTTTTTCTGAAACAGCTTTCTAAAGCTTCATACAAATTTACAATAACTGGGGTATAAATGAGCTTTAGTGATCTTTCCCAGCAGATGCATAATAAAATAAAGCTGTACAAAGCAGTTCTTTAAAGCAGGAAGGACAAGTGAGAGGCAACTTGCTGCATCCATCATAAAGAAAAGTACAGTAGAAATGTACAATGGCCCTTGGGATAGTTGATTAGCTATCTGCCATCCACAATACATTGCATTATAATTCAATTGTCAAATCATGTGATAAGCAATCGTTGTATACTTATTTTATCTGCACACAGTGTTTTTATGCTGGAGGAAGATGATAAATTCATGTTTCTAAATACTCTATATATATGGCTGCTACAAATTCTGCTGTATGTTAAATATGCATCTTTATTCTTGGAATATAGATGCACAGTTTTTTAAAGGGGTTTTAAACCCCATAAAATATAAAATCATGTGCTTTTGTGTGTTTCTTTGCACTTACTGCATCTAAAGATCTAGATCTAAAGGATATTTGACAGAGAGGTGTATGGGGTATATAAAGGTGTATATAAAGGTGTATGGGGGGCTTTAGCTATTGGGAAACCTTGGTGCTCTCTATGTGGCCACCGTGACATCCACATCACCAAAACTATATTGCTTGTGTAAAATCTGTTTTTTTAAGATATATCCTTTATCTATAATGTATTGAATGTTGCTTGGAATAGTAATTTCTAACCGTTTAATTCTTAATATTATTAGTTTGTATTCAAAGCTTAAACCCAGACACCATTTTTTTATTTTGATTAGTGCAAAGAAGGGTAAGAGCCTCTCCTTTTAACAATCATATGTACTGGGGAGTTTCCCCTTAATATATACATACATACATTCAGTACCGTTTCATGATGATCATATGATTATATTATATGTGATCGTTACATACTTTTATACTTTAGATCTATAGGATCAGTGGCACCATTTGGCCAAAACATATTGATCAAGATGCCTCAAGGACCCATCAGGAAGTTGTACAAAACAACAACCGACAAATCGAGGTTTTTTCGTTTCTACACCCGATATTGATAATTTTTGGTTAAAAGTTGGTTGTTTCCAGGTGATTAAGTACAAAGTGAAAGAACATTACATCATGTACCTGGAATTTAGTTTCAGTTTTTCTCGGTGGAAACCATAATTCACATTCTCTCAAATGTAAATGGCTGACCACCACTGATCTATACCATTGATCCAGGTCAATAAAACCAAAAAAACAATGCTAATAAGTAAAGCGTGTAAAGAGATCACTAATTTCATACATGATGACAATGCAAAGTAAGATTCTCCTGTTTGAATGTATGGCTAATGTAAATTTCATTTTAATTCATTTTACTGATGGTTTTTTTTGGTAGAATAATTATGGAGTAATACTCCTCACAAATTTGGTAGGGGGTGGGGGGGGGTAGGAACTATACCCAAGGGGTGGCCAGCCCCAAGTGGACTTTTTAGGTGAGTGTTTTATATTCAAGCAGTTCCAGTCGAGAGATAAACGTACATACTTTTATTATAATAGTATAGATACACAAAATATATACAGGTAATAAGCAACTATGCCATAAAATTGTCACATCCTGTGGGATTCCTCATGAAGGGGAATCTGAATCTTTTACAATTTAAAAACACACATATTTTTCTACTTATGGGTCCTATGCATAAGGTCCCAAGTGGTTCCGTTTTACAATGTTCGTCTTCCAAGTCTTATCCGACACGTTTCATCCTTACGGACTTCTTCAGGGATATCACTTGAAGGTGCCGACAATGTCTGTGGTTCATGTGCAACGGACGGTCCTCGCGGGCCCGCGTCTCCCAGATCTCCCGCCGTGCGTCCGGGGGAAAAGTCCCAATGGATTTAACACCGTGGGGGCACTGTCACAGGTAAACCGCTGTCTTGTAAGTCCTCACGTTTAACATTCCAAATGGTCCAATTCCATACGTAGGTAATGGTGCTACCGTTCATCCAATAATCTTCGGTTTCACTTAAGATTGTACTGTCTCCGTGTTAGTCCATGAGTCTCCTGTAAAAAAAAAAACCCATTACAGGAGACGCATGGACTAACACGGAGACAGTACAATCTTAAGTGAAACCGAAGATTATTGGAAGAACGGTGTGTTTTTAAATTGTAAAAGATTCAGATTCCCCTTCATGAGGAATCCCACAGGATGTGACAATTTTATGGCATAGTTGCTTATTACCTGTATATATTTTGTGTATCTATACTATCATAATAAAAGTATGTACGTTTATCTCTTGACTGGAACTGCTTGAATATAAAACACTCACCTAAAAAGTCCACTTGGGGCTGGCCACCCCTTGGGTATAGTTCCTACCCCCCCCCCCCCTACCAAATTTGTACTAAACGGATGTGGTGAGTTCAAATGGCTGCCACATGATCCCCCCTCCCCCCAATTTCTACGTAATACTCCTCACAAATCCACAAATTCCATGACGGTACCTCTGAACCAACATATTTTTTTTTGGTTAAATAAGATTTTTATTGAGAATAGATCACATAGCATCCCAGAAGTACAGACACAAACGCATTCAGGTAGGCAGTCCAGGTTCCTGACCAGCGGGCCACCCCCTGAACAGGGGGGGACCTCGGAAAGTTTTCCAAAAAGAATAAACATGCGGAGCCTGGGTAGTGAACGCTGAACCAACATATTATCATATTCAAGCCTCTTAGGCATGTTCACCCTTCCCTTTGCTTTAGAGATGGGTAAAAGCAGTAAAGGGCACTTATGTAAGGAAGTAGCTTTGGGCGCACCTTGTTTTTGAAAGAAGGTTAGAAATACTGGAACTAGCATAGCCCACCATATGAAAAACTCACAATCAAAATACTGTTTATGATTGCATTGGTTTTTGTGATAAAAAGGGAAGTTTAATCATCTTTCAGACCCTACGCTCCTGTCTAGGTTTCCACTTCAGATGTTCTGGCTCTGTTATATATAAGGCACTGTCCTTAATGATAGTATTGCTTCACAACAAGCAGGGGTCACACCCATTTGCGTTGGTGTCGTTTATAATTTTTGGAATTTCACTTGTGGTCTTGACTGATAAGAATAGCACTGAACTGATGAGTAAATTTGTCCCTTTCCAGTCCATTCAAGTCCATTCACATTTTACTTCTTATACTTCTAATTTAAAACCTTTACTGGAAAACAGATTAACAGTCAAGTCTTTGGCATATTAAATTGTGTGCCTTCAGTAAACCCAGTGTTATTGACAATATAACCTTGACGTGGGAGTGACTACTCACCTTCCCCGCAAAAAACAAATTGTTGGCAGGCAATGGAGTCTCAGGAAAACACTAAGTACCTGTAAAGATTACTGTCAGATCTGTTTGGCATTACTGCCATTTTCAATGTTTGTATGTGACCTTTAAAGTTCCAGCTACACAGAGGACAGACAGGCATGTGGAAAACACGCAGTGAAGGTTATGTGTCAGTCCAGCACATTCTACAAGAAGATGGAAAAACATTCCCATTGTTTTTACTCCAGTTTTACCATGTACTGGTGGGAAATAACAATATCTGGATTTGTGGGACAATTTACCATTAAATGCTGAGGAATTTTTTGGAAGATTGGCAAAGCATGTTTAATTTTTTAAGCTTTTTACTACACTACAGACAGACAGGTGAAATGGTCACAGTATAATAAATGTCAGTGTGATATACACTTACCGGCCACTTTATTAGGCACACCTTGCTAGTACTGGGTTGGACCCCCTTTTGCCTTCCACAAAAATGCATGCTGCAGGGAGTCTCCATTGCGCGTTACCATAAATGCAAGCGCAGGATTTCCTTCGGAAACCTATTGCGTTAGTGCTAGCCCCGATCCATTGCATTACTGTACCGCACCACAGTGGCAGCACGGCTAATGTGAAATGGCCCTAAGGGCATTACTTCTGGTTAGAAACAAACATTAGGCCAGTGGTTCCCAAACTTAGGGGCGGCCCCCCTAGGGGGGGGGGGGGTCGTGAAGGTATTCCAGGGGGGCACAGGCCTAATTTTTAACCTTTGTTTGAATACATAGGGGGGGCTCAATAATGTTCCTGAATAGAAAAGGGGGGCCCTGCAAGGAAAGTTTGGGAACCACTGCATTAGGGAATACAGAGGTGTAAAACTAACCAGTGGCTAGACAGTTTTATTTGGGAACATTCTAAACAGTTTATGCCAAACTACATTTTTTTGTATGGACATAGAATGATGTTTACAATCAGTTTACAATCAGTGTAAATATGACTGGTAACATATTTTTGTACACACTGTTCTTCTACTTTCTTACAAACTATGAGAAGAACCTGCTGCTGCCCCAAGAACAGAAAGTCAGTAAGAAATACTGTGGTTAAAACACATCAAGCTTAAAGCGAGGCCCAGGCCAGGAGCAAGATCCTGGCCAAACATCATTGCTTGTTCAATTTTCAACCGTAGTATTTCCTTTATTCATTTTGTTCATGCACCTAGACCCAGATACACACATCCAACATAGCTAGAGAAGGGCATGAATAGTATGGAAGTGACCAGGGACAGGTGAGTATTCTATAAGACCATTAGATGAAAAGTAAGCAACCCCCCAAACTATATGGCAAAAAATGAAAGACAAAAAGAATGTTCAAAGTTGTTCATATTAAGATGGCCCGAAGACAAAAAGATTCTTCTTTGACTTATGGGAAGGGTCAGGTTCTGCATAATGAATATCTTAATTATGGACTAGAGGAGTTTACATTGCTTGCCCCTAATGGGCTTGTGTAAAAAGCAAAGTGCCAGCTAAGAGAGATCGTATAGCTCTCCATGGGCCATCCATATTACATCTGAGAAGGGCATTGGATAAGTGAGTATGAGACTTTAGTAGGGTGCTGGAAGGAAGGTGCTGTTAACTTAAAATGTTTCTGTGACGAGGGGGCTGTGGGGACTGATGAGCCTAGGACCTAGGTCCCACTCCTCAGTTCCCAGCACACAGCCGCCTCATTTTCCCTGAACAGCAGGGACCTAGGGACTTTAAAGGCCAAGAGTCTAAGGGGTCAATCCGTCTCCTACAAGGTCAATGTCACATCCTAAGCAATTATAGTCTGTCCATCTCGATATCCAGCATCAATGCAGGGTCCATACGCATAGCATAATGTACACGAAAGGTCCCTCCAATCAGGCAAACGGAAGATGGCACGGCCTAAGCTGACCGTCTGGACAGTGAAGGGTCTGCGGAGCAACGGGTGTGCTAATTTTGGGGTAAGACTATTAATCAAATAATTGGCTAGATCCTGGTTAAAACATGACTCACTCCTAATACCTGTGTATCTACATGCAGATCCCTATAATGTCCGTGTGGACCCCCTGAAGAAAAAACACTTGAAACATATGTCGGGGTTACCCATCACTGTTTCATCTTTGGGACCCAGTGTTTGCCTCCCATCTTCCGTTTGCCCGATTGGAGGGACCTAAGCAGTCACAGTCACTTTTACAACTGTGAGGTAAGTTTTGTATTTTCACAGGATTTTTCTTAATTATTGGCGCTGATCATGCAAACACAAAAAAGTGGAGGATGGGTCCGCAAATATATGCATGCAAAAATCTTGTGAAACTGAAAAGTTACATTTGGCAATATTTGAAAATACTTTATACTTTCCCTTTAAGTTCTACATTTTTTTTAAGCTTGTTGAAGTAAGGATAATGTTTATGACTGCATTGAAGTGTAGAAATAATAAATCACAAGCAAAGAAGATCAAGGTTTTGAACATAACATAACTTTGGTACTGAGGGATAAATAAACTCTATATAATGCTCCCTTCCTATGCATTCAGCCATTGCATTACGTAGAATATAAAATATATATTTCTGTAATACCTATTGTTACTTTTGTTTGGTTTTTCCTCTGAGAGCAGTGAGAGCCTTTTTATTGTTCTCTTTATTTACTGAATTTATAGATCCCAACGACTGTAAATGCCACAACATTTATGGTCTAGTACACGAATCTTTACCTTATATATTATTTATTTTAATAATTATCAATTTAAATCAATTGCATAGCTCTACTTGTGTTGTTGTATATGTCTATACGCCATCCCTTGTTTTTCGTGCTAGTCTAATTGAACAATTGAGTAAGCATTTCAGCTGAAAAACATGTTCTTTTATAGCAAGGATATAAAATTAATTTAAATAAACCTTTGATATGTGTTCTGTATGTGGGGAAATTGTTTTAACGTACCAGACTTTACAAGACATTTTATTGCAGCCTTGATAGAGCCTTGATGATGCTGTGTACATACTAACTTTTTAAAAGCATTGCCTAGAAAACAAAATGGTTTCCAGTTCCATCATGTTTTTAACGTTTGCCAAGAAATGATGGAACTGTTCCAGCAAAGAGTTTTCATTTCTTTAAATAGTCTTTGTACAATAAACTAATGCAGCAAAGTTTCTTAGTGTTTACATTTAAAGCTGGACTCCAGGCAAATATCTAAATACACAGATCAAGTACATACACTATAAAGGAGCTGTAACATCTATATCAGTGGCGGCCAACTGAGTTGATAGGAAGGGCCACAAGTCCAGCCCTCAGCATCACTAAAGCAGGGTATAGACGGCTCAAAATACCTAGCTGTCCGATGTACCTTGCAGCAGTGTGATGACATCATCATGCTGCTGTCAGTTACCGGCACAGCCGGGGAGACGGCTCTGCTCTCTCCTTGGCTCTGCTGAAGCTTTGCCTGGAGACCAGCGGTCTCTAGGCAAAGCATCGGACATCGGCCGTATTTAGGATCATGTCCAATATCGCTGTTTTAGAGCGGGATTGATTTGTCCTGCTCAAAAACAGCAATGGGGGCATATTATATGGGTCAGATAGATGGCTGTGAGCCTACACGGCACTCGAAACGGCCATCGATTTGACCCATATCTCCATGTCTGTACCCTGCTTAAAGGGCAGCACATAACCTTTTCAATCTATACTGACTTGTATAGGCATTTTATAATGAGATAATGACCGCAGGCATAACTAGAGAATTCATGCATTAGGGAACATTGTAGTATGTTTTCTGTCCCCATCCCCATCCAAAGTATTAGCAATTGACCAGGGAAAGACGGACATGTCTGTTACCTGTTCTATAACTTTTTTTAAGCTAAAAGGATTGCATGAGGGCAGCCTCAATTCCCTCAAGATCAATCGTTGTGAACGTGCATGGTGATTGAACGTGCATGGTGACTTGTGAGAATACAGCTCGAAAATCGAGATGTCTATGATCGGCTTAACCTATATGTTAATTTTTTGTTTCTGTAAAAGGGTCTGTGAGCAATCTTAAATCTTGTAGAGAATGCCATGCAAGAAATCCTAATGAAAAGTTTGAGATCCACTGATTTAAAAGAATTTCTGCAATCATTAAAATTTGTTTTCATAAGACAATATAGTTCACAGCAGAACACAGCAAAATGAGGAGGCAATTGGAAAAGTATTTGATATGTACAGTGAATCTATAAATGGAATATTTATCAATTTTAAGGTATGCATGCTGACTCGAGTTGGTACCTGTTCTTTTTATTTTTATGTTTTTATCATATTATAACTATATTTTTGTAATAAAGCTGCTGTTCCCTAGAACGTTTTGTTTGCTAAATATCGCCTTTATTATGGCTTTATTTTGGTACATTTAGATTCCTGTACTACCATATATGGTTTTGTTTCAGATAGCTTAACCTGTTCCTATGACAACTGTTCATAAATGTTCCCATCCTCCATGTATATATATATATGTCTTTGATTTAATTCTGTCTGACGTTTGTTGCCTGAGGAAGTGCCGTTATAGACTGTTTTATGGATGCAAATTTTTTCCGTTGTCTATTGTTTTTTTCTTTTTATCTTAATAAATTCTATTGATGCAGAAACCTCTCCAGCTCCTCCGATATTTGACAGCAGCGTGATGACATCATCACGCTGCTGCAGGGAACCTCGAACGGCATCAATATCGAGCTGTGTGTTCCCTGCTTTACTCCTCATATTCTTTTTGCATCAAATAACATATGCATCACCAGTATAGTGACAGTATAGTGACTATAGACTATAGAAAACTATACATTGAGATTACGTTTAATATGCAAATTACTGTTGAGATACAAAAAAATGATTGCGCATGTATTGCGCAAACCGGGACTTGTAAATGCGCATATTGCAAACACCATGCATGGTACTTTCCCCAGATCTTAAATATTTACGATTATGAAGATGTAGCACTATATTCAAGATTTTCGCAATATCACATTAGAAAATTCTAAGTCGAAAATTTGCAATCGAATGGAAATTCAATCTGGAAAATGGCACTTTAAGTTGAATCCAATTTACATCATTTCAACCATCTCTACTGTCAGTAAAGAAAATAAATATTTGATCCTTCTGATTATGAACGTTTGCCTTCTTGTACGTTTTGTAAGTTAATTTTTTGTACCCAAAAAATAACCCAGTTCACAAATGTCATAGATGTAAGTGCATTGTAATGAATTAAATAACTTTTTGATCCCCTATCAATCAGCTAGATTTCAGGCTCCCAGTTGTCTTCAAATTTTTCTGGTTATGAGCTGAGTTTAGGAAAATATTTGTAAGGGAGTTCTCCTAATCCCAGTTTGTTACAGTAAGGTTAAATTTACCCTGTCATTTTTCACACGGCTGCCAGAGCACACAGTTGTTTCCCAAGCTGATGCGGACTGACAGCAGCTCAGGAAACGATAGTGTGAATTTAACAATATTTATCAAGGTTGTCTTGAAAAGGACCCCATGGAGGTACTATTGGGCGAATGCCCGAAAACTGACTGGCGGTTGTAAATGAGCCCTAACTGTAAAAAATATACCTTATGGAGAAACAAACAATCAGATTCTATACTAGCTACCATAGCGAAGACCCTAGAGCTGTCCAAGTATGTCAGGGACAAGATTGTAGACAAGGCTATTGTCAAGCAGCTTGGTGAACAGTGATAGCAGTTGTTCCTCGGTCTGGGGCTCCATGTAAGACCTCACCTTGTGGAGTCCCAATAATCATGTGAACAGTGAGGAAAGAAGCATAGAACTACATGGGAGGAACTTGTCAATTATCTCACGGTAGCTGGGACCATAGTCACAAAGAAAACAATTAGTAACACACTACACCATAATGGACTGAAATCTTTCAGCGCCCTCAAGTTCCCTTGCTCAAGACAGTTTGTACAGGCTTGTCTGCAGTTTGCCCATGAATATCTGAATGATCCTCAGGGGTACTGGGTGAAAGTGTTGTAGTCTTTGGCATTATCTCAACTCACTATGTTTGAAAGAGGAGAAATGCTGCCTAAGGGCTCTAGGCTATCACCCCTACCGTCAAACATGGAGGTGGACACATGATCCATGAAAAAATGGGTGACCACCTCCTCCCCTTAACCAGGTAATAGAAAATAGGTTATGGAGGGATAGCATTACAGTGACCCTAAATACATGGCCAAAACAACAAAGGAGTGGTCAAGAAAAGGCACATTAAGGTCCTAGCATGGACCAACCAGTCTTCATGCCTTAATCCAATATAAAATCTGTATATCTATATATATCTGTAGGGAGCATTGAGTTGTCAAACATCAGCCTTGAAATCTTACTGGATGCAAAGAGGAGTGAAATAGGATCCCTACTGACATGTGTGCAACCTGGTTACTACAAGAAAGCCTTGACCTCTGTCCTTGCCAACAAGGGTTTTCCACCAACCCACAAAGTACGAAGTCATCCAAGTACTAAATCACCAAGGCACATCAATCTCTGATCTATCTATCTATCTATCTATCTATCTATCTATCTATCTATCTATCTATCTAACTTTTTTCTCTCCCTCCCAAAAAAGACAGAAAATATTTAGCCATCTTATTTTTATTTTTCATAAATAGTCTGAAAAATACATGTATTTCAGAAACGATGGAATTAATATAATTCCCTTTTCCTGGATATATAAAATTAAACTTACCCAATCCACTAAGAATCATAATGCATGTGAGTCCCAATTGCTTGCATTCATGAATTGTTTAATTCCATTTCCATCAGATAACTCTGCACACTCACTTTTAGGAGAATGACAAGTTCACAGATATCTCCTCAGATTTGCTTCCCCAGTGTTCTTATTCACAGATCAAGTCATCATCTGTCCTGCCTAAACTAACCTCTTCTTTAATTTGGTGTGATGAATGAATTTATCTAAGTTTTGTTGACATATGTTTAATGAAAGAAAGTGCATACAATATGCACAGGGAACGGATTTAGTTGCAGAAAACATTTGTCCCTATGGTTACAGAATGAAAAATAAACTACGTCATGACCTGTTCACTTGTGGATAGACCAGCCGTTCATAATAGACCAATAATCAGCGTGAGCAGCTATTAAAGCCAAGTGTTCTTCTATAATATAAAGGTATAACTCAAGCCACTTCAACATATAGAACTAAGGAGGGGTCTACCAGCACAATAGGTGAGAAGCATTATAAAGCTAAAAACTTTGTGAACAGTGAAGTTATGGCTATAAAGTTGTGATTTCACAAAAATTTACTATTTTTTAAATCTTTTTTTTTAGCTTGGTAAGCTACCACGTTGAAATGAATGGAGGTGAAAGGTCAATCAGTAACTGTGCAGTTTTGTGGTATGTGGGGTGCCATTAACTTATTATATAACACCACAATATTGAAAAGGGAATTGAGAATGCGTGGTCAAAATGCATTTAGTTTGGTTTAGAAATCTAAAGTTTAAAAAAATTGGGGAAACTACCTGTAAGAACATCTTTTATGGAACAGTCTGATTTATTTAGAGATACACATGTAATTCCTGTTTAGTTTCCAGGAGAGGAACTTAAGAAAAATATACCCAGCAGGCTACATATATAAAGTTAAAAGGATTTATTTACCCGACAGCTAAGATTTAGGAATATATTTATATTATATATATAACTCTCGCCCAAGAATTAGTGATCAAATTGTGTGCCTTATAGAAAAAGTTTAATCTATCTATCTATCTATCTATCTATCTATCTATCTATCTTTAAATAAAAAGTTAGGTTCCTGTGCTGTACAAAAATGAGACAAAGATAAATCATTTCAGAACTTTTTCCACCACTCAAATGAAAAACAAACTGAAATATTTTAGGTGGAGGTAAGAAAAAATAAAAAAAAGAATATAATGTGGTTGCATTAGATTGCACATTCTTAAACTAATACTTTGTTGAAGCACCTTTTTTGTGTATGAGTCTTTCAGCATGGAACATTTTCACACTCTTCTTTGCAGAAACATTCCAAATGAGGATTTACAATTGGATTCAGGTCTGGGCTCTGGCTGGGCCATTCCAAAACTTTAATCTTCTTCTGGTGAAGCCAGTCATTTGTTGATTTGGATGTATGCTTTGGTTATTGTCATGCTGAAAGATAAAGTTCCTCTTCATGTTCACCCATCTAGCAGACATATTTGGAACTGTTCATTATTCCCTCTTTTTTAAGCAAGGTGCCAACTCCAGCTGAAAAAAAACATCCCAAAGCATGATGCTGTCACCACCATGCTTTACTGTGGGTATGGTGTTCTTTTGGTGATGTGCAGTATTGTATAGTATAGTGGCTAGACGAAAGCCTTTACTAACAAAGAAAAACATCCAAGCTAGGCTACATTTTGCAAAAACACATCTGAAGTCTCACAAAAGCATGTGGGAAAAGGTGTTATGGTCTGATGAAACCAAGGTTGCCCTTTTTGGCCATAGTTCCAAAAGATATGTTTTTGGTGCAAAAACAATACTGTGGTATTGTCAGAGTAAGCAAGTGAACTGGCTGTAAACAAATGCATTTTGATTAGCTGTTGCGCACTTTGAGTTGAAAAATATACCACTATTTGATTTATTTTTCAAGTTTCATTATTTGTAGTAGAATGTTTATAAAAATGCTTGTTAAAAGATTAAGTGTATGTTTTTTTGACAATATTATGAAAATATTATATGTATGTCTCTCTCTCTCTATACATATATATCTAAAAAAGCTTGTGAGAAAGGATTAAGGGATTTGTACAACAGGCAAGGTCTCTGGTGCCTCTGTGTCCCTGTAAAAACAATACGAGCTGTGGGTTAAATGTCCCTGTTTGGCAGCCAAATCCTTTTTGTTGTAACCTTACGGTAAGCCATTAAATGTTGAAGCATGTGCGAGGTGTTGAATTTGAATTCACAAGTAAGATGATTCGGTTCCAGAGCTTTGTAAACAGAGCTGTATGGTTCTTTTTTAATCTTGCTTATCTTTCTCTGCCTCTTTTTTAATATCTTTAACTTGGTTATAATGAGGTTTGCAGAATAAATATTGTTTTTATTTTTGTTTAATAACCGTTCTATTAACTTCAATATTAACTAACAGTCAGACAAGTATGAAGTAGAGATAAAATCAACAAAAGTTACCCTCAAAATGGAACTTTTAATTGACAGGCTCAACCCAGAAAGACGTGCACAAATATTCCATATCACAGCGAGCTTGATTTTCCAGTTGGAGTTATGAAGTCAGATGCATTCTATTACAGGTTAATTGTCAACATGTTTCGTCCTGTTCTCTGGGCTTCCTCAGGACAATGATAATGCATCTAAAGGTGGGTTTACACAGGTGGATTTTTTCATTTGATCAACGAAGAACGGATGATTTTTTGGTTGATTGAACAAAAATTTAGAATGGCCAATTTGTTCGATGGATACATTTTCAATGTATTGAACATGTTTAATCTGTCGTTATTTTGTATTTGCATTCAATATCGGCAATGGATGAACAAAAAATCTAATGTAATATTCCATAAATGAACGAACGATTTTTGACAATAACATCGAACAAAAAATCTAATTGGCAGTTGATTGAAGAAAAAATCTACACGTGTAAACCCACCTTTAAACAACAGTTGGTTGATTTTATCTAGACTAAAGGGATGGGCATTTCAGCCCCATAAAGATACAGGTTGTCTATTGCCTTTATTTCAACTAGGAAATCTATTGGGCAATAACAGATTATAGTCAGACTAGATGGGGCGAGCATCCAGGATTTACAGCTGAGATGGGCCCAAAGCTTCCTCATCCATCCTATATAGTACACATACTGCTGCTGAAATAGATATCTATCTGACCTCAAACATGTATATTTGGTCTGTTAACTAGTTATTATGGGTTTACTTGTTTTGTGGGTAAATTAAAATATTTAGAGTGTCTACTGCCCAGCCCACTTGCATGGTGATAGGAAGGGTTAGTATATTTGTTATTGTTCTGTGCAAGAATTTTCCTTAGTAGTAGAGATGGAGATGTCTAGTACCCCTGCATCCCTGATCTTCCCTCACTTCCTGTCCAATTGAAAATGTTGTCTGTGTCAGGACATATCAAAATTGCTCCTATAAAATCTGCCCTACATCTGGTTTATATTCATAGTAACTTATATGATTTTTGTTGTACCCTTAAAGCCACTGCTCTCCTTCCCATGCATTGTAAAGTCGTAAAGGCGCATACAGATGATATACTTTTGGGTGGTATATCTGGTGATATGTTACTAGAGACAATAAGTTTATCTTTATGATCCTCACGGAAAAATGTTCCCAATTGTGGATACCGGTGTGCCTTAACCATCCTCTATGCCAAATCATGCTTACAACTGATATTATTATCCTTCTGTGGTCTCCAATACAGTGTACATGTATCACTGTTGTATGTACTGTTCATTTATCAGCCTCCCCACTCCCTAGAACAAAATAGACTACTCTGTGGCAGTCAAGCAGACTTTCTGTACTGGGATCCTCCCTAAACTATCATCTGAAACAGTGAAAACAGTGATGACACTTTGAGGGGAATTAGTGGTAGGAAGAAGGTAATATCAGATAAGGAGCCACTTTTCCAACCATCTATTTCAAGATAGGGGATGAAAATGATAGAGGAGTATATATAAGATTGATTTTTAAAGATTTCGATTTTATGATTGTAATAGAGACCCTGGAAGCACAAAGTAGAAGTGTACCAGAAAGATGTAAATTAATGTAAGGATGTGGAATGAAATTTTTAAATGAAAATAATAAATTGTTAATGAGCACATGGATGCCTATTTGTGTGCAGGAGTAGACCTATTGAAAGTGAGAACACAATTAGACATGGACTGGCAGATGTAGATTCTGTCATCTCTACCATTGTTGTTTTTTTATTGGCTTTGGTGATAGAGTAACTAGTCATGCCCATGGCCAACCATCTCACATCCTCAAAGTGACTGGTTTCCATGTATTGCTTTACAAATAAATATACTATATATAAAATAGTCTAGAACAAGCTGTTCTTCTATCACTCAGCAATTACCAGGGCATGCCTATACAGCCAGTGATAGATTTTGGAAATTAATAGCCTATAAAGCTGAATGAGTAGGTTGAGTACCCCACAGTATGACATTTTTATAACAAATGTAGCAATGAGACCGTTTGGTCCTGCTGAGTGTGATGATGGGACTGGGCAGCG
>CM070034.1:129067734-129078465 GCA_036250615.1 Ptychadena robeensis | reverse complement strand
CACTCTCCAAGTTAACCCCTTACCTCACTTAACTCTAGCACCCATAGGGGGGCTACATAGGCAAAGAACAAAACACAAAGCTGTGGTTGGAGGTTCCGATTAATAATGTAATAAAATGAAAGTTTTTAACACAACTGAATTGTATTAAAGCAGACCTACCACATGGTAGGTCACTCAGCAGTATTGGCTGCAGCAGAGATCCGCAATTATAAAAAAAAGAAATCTTTTTCTGACAGCAGGAGGGGTGCTTTTTCCGAGTGCACCTCTCCCACTGCCTTACGTCGCGCCGAGGTAGCCGCAATGGGGTGTGGGACATCTCTCAGATACAGGAGCTGTCATCATGCCATGAGAGTGTCTCTCCTGTCCAGAGACACATCTCATCAAGCAGCCACTTAGGTACAGACTTAAGGCTGAATTCCATAGAACAAAAATGTTTTTACTTGTAGTGCTTGCTAACTCTTGAACAGTGGTTCTTAATCTGTGGAACGGGACCCCCTCAGGGGTTGAATGACCATTCCTAAGGGGTTGCCGTGTCTACGTTAACCCCATGCATCGGCGGATTGGCTCAAGGCCATGTGAACAGAGAAACCACCGGGCAGGTAATGTTTATGTGCTCCGTCGAGACCCCACCAAGCACTGCGCTTAACAAAGGGGGCCAGACGGAGCACACAGATCTCAAATAAGGTAATTCCCTCTCTTGGCAGCTTGAGTAAGTAAGTAATTAAATTCTTCACTGTATGTACTTCTTTTATTTAGCAATAATATGCAGTTAGTCAATTCACTACATAATACTTGGATGTCCTATTGCCCTACTGGAATAATGTTTTTGGACAGAAAAAAATTACAAGGAAGTTCAAGCAGAAGGAGTTCACACACTTTCTTGATCAATAACATAAGTTTAAGAATCAGTCTACCATAAAGTGATATAGCTTAAGTGGAAATTAAGGTGAAAGCTTCTGGTTTCTTAAATACCTAGAACATCTCACAAACAATATACCTAAAGCCCCCCATACACCTCCCCCCCACCTATTGTATAATCTGTCCCCCAACCTATTAGATTGTAAGCCCAACCGGGCAGGGTCCTCTACTCCTCCTGTGTCATACCTGTTCCTGTGTATTATCCTGTGTTGTATCTCCACTCTAATGTATTGTACAGTGCTGCATAATATGTTGGCGCTATATAAATAAATGATAAAAATAATAATATGTATTCTATCAGGGAGGCCACTATACTACATAGTTTTTGGTACTCTAAGGCTTTGCGTTGGGACCCCTCCGCTAAGCGTATACACAGTCCTAACGTAACAGATAGACTCACCTGCTCGGCGGAGGGTCTGTCTTCATTGCGCCGAGCCGATCCGCCAGTGTAAGGCTGAATGTAGGCGAGTATGTTCAGCCTTTACACCGGTGGATGTGTAAACAGACCATCCGCCGAGCAGGCAATGTCTGTGGGATACGTCGGGACCCCTGCTTAGCGTATATGCTTAGCGGAGGGGTCCCGACGTATAATGGAAACAAGCCCTAAAGAAACTAGTATGGAGTGATCTAAAGGTGTATGGGGGGCTTACCAGTTTCTCATTCATATGTGAATTTAGTTTTCTACTGAAAAATAACAGTAGACATTGTCATTAGTGTTCAGCTTGAATATTCGAATTGCGAATATATTCGGCGAATATCGCCTATTCGAGAATTCGCAAATATCGCTAATATGGCCACGGATATTCACAAATTCAAATATTTGCATTGGGATGCCCATGGCCATGGATTGCGAATATATATTCACAATGTGAAAATAAATCGCACATGTGACCATTCATTTAGAAGGTAATTGTAAGGTGAATATAGAATCGAATATTTGTAGAATTATTAGCGAAATATCGCAATTTCGAATATTGCCTATGCCGCTCATCACTAATTGCCATTGTCAATATACTATCTACAAAACCATGACATCTTAGCCTTGTGTGGGGTTCCCTTTTTCCTCCAAAAAAATGGCTAAAACTAAAGTGTCTTATTAATTACATTTTCGATAAAGACCAGAATACATCTTTGGAGGCATTCATGAAAATGAATTAGACTTTTTAAACCTGTATCATCTACCAATTCATTGTGACTTTGTGATTGTGGTTTCTGCTGTCAAACATCAGAAAAATATGCAGCTTGTTAGAGTAATAAATAGTGTAGTGTGGTTTTATTGATCTACTCCACCATATGCTGCTTTCCCATAACACCTCAGGGACTTTCCCCTGTGCTTTCTTACATTCCCAGTCACATTTCTCACCCAAACAAAAATTTTTCCTCTGATTTGGCTGCTTAGAGTATTTTTTTCCCCTTGGCAGGTAATTCCGGGCACTCCCTTCACTCTCTGCCACCACCCAAAATCCGAGCGCTCACAAACAGACAATTTAACCTCTCTCTGTTACTTGCTTGTCATGCCTTCTTAGCTGCAACTATGTGGATCAGAAGTGGCATCTCTTTGTGCCACTCTCTCACTCTGGCGCCTACCTCACATTTTAAATACAAACACACCCTAGCAGTAATCTGCAGATATAATTACTAGATTCATTCATCTCCCTTCCCAGACAGTGTGCTCATACAAACATCACCATTTATGGATTGGCCGTGACATCCTTACTGAGACCAACCAAAGGTGTGTTTACTCTTGCACACACCAATACCAGTTCATACACCGCACAACCACTTAATGGCATGTTATTAATTTGAACATATTTAACCTTCGCTTAACCCCTGCTCATCTAGAACAAACACCTATCATCTGTGCACAGAGAATATATATATATACTGAGGAATGTATGTCAGCAGTGGATAAGTGTGATCAAACAGCACAGAATCATCTGTTACCGTAATGCTATACTCTTCACATTTCCTGTCTGGCACATATTTGCTGCGCATTATTATTTTTTTTTAAAATCTTTTCTGTGTCCTTTTCACCCGATCCACCTCCAAGAGCTTTAAGGTTAAAATAACCTGGCAGTAACTGGCACTCCAAGCACAGAGAATCACACAGTAACCTCACACAAAGTAAATTGTAATAGTAAACTTTTTGGCTATAGATATACATAGAGGCTGTTATAAGAGTCTTGCATATATTATTCTCTTTTGATTAGCCGCAGGCATGGTTAAAATGTTGTTTCATCATTTAGTTAACCCCAAAACAGGTGACAGAGATGGGGGTGGCTGTGATCTAGGGAAGGGAGGCTTTAAGGTAGTCATACACAGGTAAATTTGTAACCGATCGGTTCCAGATCCGACCATTGGGAATGGTCGGATCTCGGATTGGAAATCGATAGAACACCACCTTGGGAATCCGATTTGTGGTCGATTTGGACATGAGCCGATCTCCTAAATGGCCAATTCCACAAAATCCTTCGATCGGAAAGGCTGCTGCATAGGGAGCTATGGGTCCACCAACATACTCTGATTGCCAAACGATCGACCAAAAAAAAAAAACAACATGTCGGTTCAATATCCGATCCGATTTTTAATCGATTTTGTTTGGTTGATCGTTTAGGGTGGGCAGAATTCGATCGCTGATCAATCTCGTGAACGCGTGCGTGATCGATTGGACAAAAATCAATTTAAAAATCGACCTGTGTATGGGAGCCTTAAGGGACTATTACCAGACTGTTGTGGGACCCAATCCTTTATCAGGTCTCTTTACTAAACTGATGAACCACTCCCCCACTGAACCCCTTAACTATGATGATGACCTACTTCCCCATGGTACTTCAGTACTAGAATGATAACAACTCCCTGCCACAATCGTGGCCATGTCTCGACAAGACCTCTTTACATGATAATGACCTTCCCCTTTTATATTTATCTGACAAAAGGGTATGCTGTACTCTTTGAGACGTCTCTTCTTGAATGGTGACCTGCTCCTTTTTTGAACTTCTGTATCAGACCTGATCTCTGTTTAAGCTCGCTATTAAAATCATAACCCATTCCCCTTACCTTCATCATCATGCAAAAGTGTGGTCTGCCTAAAATGACTATTGCACAATTTCATAATAAATTAAAATGGAGGTTACAGAGATAAATATAAAAACTTATACTGCCTTTTTTGCTTTTTTGCAAAAACTATTACATGCTTTGTTAAATGTTTCCCCCTTTTTACAACAAAAGGCTAAAAAAAACACCATTACAGAAGTATTGCAAACTATGGGCATTTAGCATTAGTGTATTATTTGCTAGATTAAGGTAATGACCTCATTCTGTGTGTGTACATATTCACGATCACATGAACCTCAATACCAGTGTACAGATCTGTCCCTACTCTTGTACGTTTCCTTTTTTGTAATTCAGATTTGGTACTATTTGGCACTATTTTAAATCCATAGACATATTGAGTTGGCCTTTCCAGAAGAGTGGAAGTTAAGTCAGGCAGTGATGTTAAAAAAGCTGTTTTGTTACGGTCTCAAAGTTCTTAGAAGTGGTTGAGATCAGTGTTGGGTTGTTTTTGCAACTCTCCATGCATTTAAAAAAAACAGTTTTTGGGGTTGTCTTATTGTGAGACTTTAATGAACTTGCAGTGCTGGCACTATGGGAGGGACATGGAGAGCCAGGCCCGCCAAGTCAGGTCTGTTTGCCTGCTCTATTGGATCCCATACCTGCACCCACCTGACCTGTGAGATGTAGGCGTGCCCCTCTGATTCCTTGTCACCCACCCCTGGGGCTATGGCGCGGACCCTGTGCACTTGTTTACTTAACAGCAAAAAAGCTAATGCTGATTAACCCTTAAAAAAGGGACATGAAATCTAAAAATATAACAATGTAGCTCCCAGTTGCTTCCCCCTTTACATTCCTGTTGGCGTCAATGACACCCGGGATGTCATGACCAATGGCGTCTATGCCTGTTTAAACATACAAGCAATGAGCGCCGGCACCCCCACCTCCCCAACGTCATAATTTGTGCCAAGGAGAAATCTGGAAGAATTGTCAAGGACACCAACACAGAGGGCACATGCAAGCTTGCCTCGAGCAGGAAGCAACCCCACATGAAGTTTAAGGTGAGTAATGTTAGTAAACAAACTTTCCCTGAGTTACAATCGGGCTAACAGGCAAGGAGATTAACAACACCCTCTGCTACCGAAGGCTAAATTTAAACAATCATTTCCCCTGTAGCCACACAGGAAAATACCTATCACAAGCGCCAGCAAAATTGTGCAGGTGCTCGGGGGTTGTTTAAAAAACTACCCCATTACAGGTCTATCTGACTGGCAGATGCCTAATGTTGTGTCTGCCGGTCGATTGTGATTTTTGCTTGTTTACCAGGGTGTTAAAAATCACCTGTGTAAATGAGATTCCCAGAACTTCAACAGACTTGATACTATACTGTGATTAAAGACTTCCTTTAGTATTATTGAGCAGTGTGTGGTGTGTGTGTGTGTATATATATATATATATATATATATATATATATATATATATATATATAATTATCAGTGATTGCCTATACCCCTCCTGCATATTATAATGTGTAGCAAAATGAAATCAGTTCAATAACAAACCTGAAAATTGCAAAGCAATCTCAGCAAGTTTATTATATTACAAGGGAGAGAACTGTACTAATCAAGTGAGCTTTGCCGCAGGGCAACGTTGTACCAACAAGTGATTTTGATTAGTGTTTACCAACATTGCAACCGATTATTTTCCGCTTTTATACTCCACTAACCATCATCAAGTTCTGGATTATGTCCAGGTATTCATGAACACTGTATTTTAAATGGCATAATGTTTCCTTACTTACAGACAATCCCTAAGGTAGCATGAAAAATGCAGGACTCTATAAAATGACTTTCAACACCTAAACAATGATTTTTGTACATGAAAAGTTATAACACAGGCGTGCTCAGTGTCTGTATATGTTCAATGTTTGGATGGATTGAGCTTTTAAAGTGATATTTGAAATGTCACTGTGCCCTTTACAGTTCACTCTCAATACTCATGAAAAGAAAAACGCATTCAAGCTGATAAAATGAATCCTTGTGTCTGTTCCCAGGAGACAACTACTGTGTGGTTGGTTTCTTAAATCTCAGTATAGCCAAGCTATATACTTGTAGGAGAATGGTCTCTTCCAACATGTCCTTAATCTGAAACCCAGATTAAGCAGTGCTAGAAACAGGGGGCAAAATAATTCAGTGGCCTTGTAATAAAAGCCAGTTCATGAGCAAGAGGAAGAGGCCATATGCTGTACAGGGCAAAAAGGTCTATCAAATTAGTAACATGTTTGATTTGTTTTGGTGCTGTGGTGAGGTCTAAAGACTAAAGGTCCCCACACATGGAACGAGTGGCGGGCGCTTTTGCCCCTTCGCCCCCAAAGCTCTGTCGGCCAGAGAAAGGAAATGTCCGTAAATCTTTGGCCGATGCCATTAGTTTCAATGGGGATCAGTGTCAAAGGGTGCCCACCGATGCTGTGAGCGATGACGTCATCACGCTGCCCTCCACAGTTCATATGTCAGTTCCCACTTGGTACGTGTGTGTGGGGACCTTAAGAGCCACTAAGTGTCCACTTTTTTTCGAAAGAAACTCAGTTACATCAGTACTTTAGTCAGCAATACAGAGTAAGCATGGAAAAAATCCGCCACCCAAGGCTTTCATCTAATAAAGGCAAATGGTGTTTAAAAAAACAGACCAACAAGACAACAAATAAACGTACCGATATTTCACACTATAAGACGCAGCCCATCATTTTGGAGAGAAAATAAAAAAAAAGCAGTCAGAGCAGCCATTTACATAAAAAGTGAATGCACATCATGTTCCAGCAAAGTAGGCAGGATCATTCAGTATTTCCCCTATATTCCTTCAGCCAAAAGGCCAGTACCAGGAGGCAGAGCTTTGTTCCAGCAAATTGTGCAATGCTGAAATTTTAGCATGTTACTATACATTAGCAGTACATATTCTCTGAACCCTCTGACCAGCTTATATAGAGACACGTTTAACAATCCAGTACTGACTACTTTTTACATATAGGAGATGAGATGAGTCTTTATATCACTGCATTGCTTGTTTTTAATAAGATAGTTCTTTAATGTGCAAAAACCTCATGGCTTACTTTAACTGGCTGGAATGTTTTGTTTTCATGTAGAACAAAGAACATACTTTTGTGAGCCATTATTTACAACAACAAAAAAAATCCTGAAAACATTGCTAATGCTACCACACAATGTGAGTAAATTTGCATTTTTTTTATCTTCAATGGAGAGCGTTCAGAGTGCCTTTAGCCAGCATCACCTGTATGGTACTTCTGACTTTGAATAATGATCTTAAAGGAATGACAATGTAAATACCAGCTGGTGTTTGTAGCTTAGGGCTAAGAAAACTATTTCCTTTAACTGTAATTGTGTAAGTATCTATGTATGTGTATGAATGCATTACAGCAGATCATCTCTAACCTAACAATTGTTATTAATAAATTAACATTTATAGCATCTCTTCTACTGGTTATATTATATACAAAATGAATGAATATATTATCAATAGATATTGAAAATATAGAGTATATTGACCTTTACATTGTAATCCCAGGCAGTGTCTCTACAACCAGCTACAAAATCATTGAAATACATAGGTTCAGTGTGTGCAGAACACAGGGATTTTGCCCTGGACACACACTATCCTATCTATTCAATAAGAGTGGGATCCACTGCTGTGCCATCAAAATCCCAAAATTCAACAAGGTGGATTCTCTTACAATTTCCTAATTCGGCTTCCAAGCCCCACACCATAGAGCCATGGTTTCCATGCACTGCACTGATGATGGCCAACAAGCCTGAAACAGCTGTATGCAGTTTGGAATAAATGGCTCTGTACCAAAAAGGCTATATTTGCACTGTACACCAGCAGTTTCTGGATGTGCATCTGGCTGATGGGGCGAAAAGGAATAATCTGCATGGCTCCGCCCACTGTTCCAAAACGAAGGCTTCCACCTAAAGTTTTGGGATTTGTGCTGGATTGGGCTGTGTAAATACCTTCTGTTTTAAGAAGGCTTGATTTGTGCTAATTCATATGTAAAACATTCTTCTTTGGAAAAGTGCAACAGTCACCTGAAATTCATTTACATACTGAGCTGAGGGAATATTCTGCCAACAATTTTAGATACTACATAGAAATTAAATACTCTTTCTTTCAAGATGCCATAGTATCTTGAAATGTCAGACCAATCTTGAGAGATGGCACATTTTTCTAAAACTTCTATAGAGATGGCATATTCTACGGATAATTCCCAACACATATTCTCCTGATAATTCCCAAAATTCTATAGAGATGACAGATTCTCCTAAAAACTTCCCCACATTTAAGGAATAGGGCACATTCTCCTGATACCTTTCAGCAGTTTGTAGTGAAGGCACATTTTTCTGAATCTTAAGCTGGTTATAGACACGGAGATTCCGGGCCGTAGTTGCGGGAGATTTCTCACGCCGAAACTTCCCATCAGTCTATAGAGATGGCACATTGTCCTAAAACTTCTCTATAGCAGTGGTTCTCAACCTGTGGGTCATGCCCCCCTCAGGAGTCAAGCGACCATTTCACTGGGGTCGCCACGTTCACTAAAAGCATCAGGGCTGATGCCCACAAGCAAATAGTGAAGTTAGGAGAAAAAGTAACACTCCCTTCCTTCTTAATTAGGAGGAATGGGGTGTTACTCTCCCTCCTAACTTTCCACCCTGCACATCATAAGCGTGGTGGGAAAATAGGAGGGCAGGAACATTACACTTACCTGATTACTAGAAGCGATGTCGTGGAGTGTTATTTTCAGTATTTGGAACATGGACGTGACACTAACCGGCATTTCTACATCCAATATAAAGGAAGTGACAGTTCACAATGCCACTTTGGAAGTTGTGGATCTAAAAAGGTTGAGAACCACTGGTCTGACATTTCCTAACATTTTATAGAGATGGTACATTCTCCTGAAAATTTTCTGACACAATGCACAGTTGGAACAATCACAAAAATTTATGTACGTTGTGCACATATAAAACATTCTTCTGACATTCTATACAGGTGGAAGATTATCCAAAATGTCATAAAACATTTTAGTGGAGGATCTTTCTTAGGAAATATCATGACATTCTGTAGAGGTGAAATATTTGTATATATTCCCTATACACTATAGCTTTTCCTCTTTTGATGAAATAGTAATGACACCTTTTACAAATAAAAATGTTTTGTGAATGAGATGCATATATTGGTAAAGTAGGTTTGAGTCAGCATAATATAGTGATGGACCAGTTGAGACACACAGTGGGTACGGAAAGTATTCAGACCCCCTTAAATGTTTCACTCTTTGTTATATTGCAGCCATTTGCAGCATAGTTATTTTTTTCCTCATGAATGTACACACATTACCCCATATTGACAGAAAAACACATAACTATAGACCTTTTTGCAGATTATTAAACAGGAAAACTGAAATATCACATGGTCCTAAGTATTCAGACCTTTTGCTGTGACACTCATATATTATACTTAGATGCAGTCCATTTCTTCAGCTCATCCTTCAGATGGTTCTACACCTTAATTTTAGTCCAGTTGTGTTTTAATATAATGTTTGGACTTGATGAGAAAGCCACACACCTGTTTATATAAGACCTTACAGCTCACAGTGCATGTCGGAGCAAATGAGAATCATGAGGTCAAAGGAACTGCCTGAAGAGCCCAGAAACAGAATTGCGGCAAGGCACTGATCTAGTCAAGGTTACAAAAAATGTTCCTAAGAGCACAGTGGCCACCATAATTCTTAAGTGGAAGACATTTCGGACAACAAGAACCAATCCTAGAGCTGCCCATCTGGAAGAAGAGCCTTGGTAAGAGAGGTAGAGAAGAACCCAAAAAACATTGTGGCTGAGCTCCAGAGATGCAGTCTGGAGATGGTAAAAATTTGTAAAAGGTCAACCATGACTACAGCCCTCAACCAGTAAGGGCTTTAATGCAGAGTGGCCTGAAGGAAACCTCTTCTCAGTTCAAGACACATGAAAGCCCGCATCGAGATTGCTAAGGTTTACCTTCCAACAAGACAATGCCCCTAAGCACACAGCTAAAATAACAAAGGAGTGGCTTCACAACTCAGTGACTGTTCTTGAATGGCCCAGCCAGAGCCCTGACTTAAACCCAACTGAGCATCTCTGGAGAGACCTAAAAATGTCTGTCCATCAACGTTTACCATCCAACCTGACAGAACTGGAGAGGATCTGCAAAGAGGAATGGCAGAGGATGCCAAATCCAGGTATGAAAAACTTGTTGCTTCTTACCAAAAGACTCATGGCTGTATCAAATTGGATCTTCTACTAGATACTGAGAAAAGGGTCTGAATACTTAGGACCATGTGATATTTCAGTTTTTTTGTTTTTTTTTTAATCTGCAAAAATTTCTACAATTCTGTGTTTTCTGTCAATATGGGGTGATGTGTGTACATTCATAAGGGAAAAAAATTACTTAAAAGATTTTTAGCAAATGGCTGCAATATAACAAGGAGTGAAACATTTAAGGGGGTCTGAATACTTTTCGTACCCACTGTTTGTGTATATGGGGGTTACTGCAAGACATGCAGTTACTGTTACACTTCTCAGAACTAGATACTTTTAAAATTATTCAGTGTAATAATGGCATGTGCTCCATTTGTTATAATTTATCATTACCTCATAGTGTATTGTAGTGATGAGCGGCATAGGCAACATTCGTATTCGCGGCATGCCACGAATTTTATGG
>CM070034.1:129034974-129048578 GCA_036250615.1 Ptychadena robeensis | reverse complement strand
ACAGAAACTTATAGCAATATATTAAGCTATTTTCAGCTTCTTACCTCTTGTATTTGTGTATTTCTGTCAGAGGATTGGCTTCTCCTTCATTCACTCTGTTGATGTTATGTGATAGTGAGATGCCAGAGGGGTAGCCCCACTATGACAGATGCAACCACAACAGCTGCAAGAGTGTGACGTGCAGGATGTGTAAACTTAGTCCACAGGTCTCCATCGAGCCATAAGGTCTTTGTACGGCAGAAATCATTATCACTCTAAAGCTGGCCATACACGGTCTGATTTTAACACATGTTTTGTTGTGATCTTTTAATTGAACATCTATCGCAATCAAGTCCAAAGTAGTACCACATGGAGGGTTCGATCGTAATACAATATTGACAAATAAGGTCTTAAACCGGCGATCGTAAGAATCAGATGATTTTGGTTTCGATCAAACACAGGAAAGAGTCATATGTAAATGTGTTTATCGAATACAATGGACCCGACCAACAAACAAAATGCTATGATTTTAGTAAGATCGTTGTACAATTGCCAAAAGTTTTTTTTAACATGTCCGATCAAACAATGTGTGCAGTAAACAATTTAAACTCAATTGATTTAAACTTTGACTATTTTAAGTCAATCGAACGCTAAAATCGAATCGTATGCCTACCTTTGTACATAATTCACAATTACAATATACACACAGTATCTCTGTCCCCATATCTGAACTCTTCTTGTCACTTTGCATCTTACAAAAAAACTATTTATTTCTTTAAGGAAAAAAAAAACACAATAGGGTCAGCATGCCTCTCATATATGTAGAAGAATGTAAAAAAACAACACAGTCTCTGTGTGTGGCACACCCTGACTTAAGTATGTCACAGCTGTCAATTTGGGGATCAAGGATAACATACCTCCACTAATATCAAAGCCCATCGTCAGACTATTTCAATCTAGCATGAAGTTAGTCATTGCCAGTTTTTACATTTTATCTATGGATCTGTTCTGGGGAACTCGCCTACTTCTTGTTTTGATGGACATCTGTCAGGAAGTACATGCCATTCTACTTATGGAGATACAGATAAGATAAGCTCTCTTTACTACAGTAGACAATTGCTTAATTATTATCACTTTGACCTCTTTTGCCACATTGTCGTAAACTCCATAAAACAGAAAAAGATTATTCTGCAACAGTTCCCTATGCTCCCTATGCAAACTGGGAACCACCCACTTCTAAAAACAATAATAAAAAAATAAATTCATGCTTTAAATGTAAGAAATCAATATATATATAAGGGGTGGACATAACTTATTTAGTGAGCTCCTCAGATGGTGTTTGGTACTCACCCAAAATGTAGGGTGGTCTTTCTCACTGTCCATGGTAGATTCTGCTGCAGATGGACCTCCCTGTTCCTGAGCCTCCGATTTGCGGTCTCCATCCACAGGTCACCAGCTGGCTTTGTAACTAACCCCTGAGACTACCTGCAGTCCAAATGTCATCCTTTCATAGTCATATTCCAGCTGCCACACTGTGCTTTTCTCTTGTCAGATTTTACCCTTACATATGCCTACTTTGACTTTCACCCCCAGAACTCCAACTCCCTTAGAAGTCCAATCTTTTTTTTGGGATTATTAATTTCCTAACCCCCTAACTGCAACCATTCATAGTTATTCATGTTTCCCTGCAGTTATCCAAGTGACATAAATTGTATACATTTAACATTAAGCTGCGGGCTAGACACTGAGTGCCTCCAAGTTGTTAGTATGCATATCAGTTTTGTAACAATAACGCAGGTACGCATAGCTAGTTTTTGGCCCTATTTGTGCACCAGAGTACAACTTATGTGCACCCCTGTATACATATATATATCACTTACAGTGCTTCCAAGAAGTTACATTTATATATTTTACATTCAGTTATAAAAACACAGCACAATAGAACACCACCCACTAGCCCCTGGAGCCATGGCCAACCAATTGGGTGTTGTTTTCTATTCTATTACTAGCAATGTAGGAAATAAAAAGCATTATGACTGTAGTCACTGTAGAAAAAAGTAAATAAGCACATGGGAACATGGGGGTATTATTATCATAATTTATTAATATAGTGCCCACAATTCATTAGAGTGAAGATACAACACAGGATAACACACACAGGTACAGGTTATGACACAGAAGAAGTAGGGAACACTGCCTGATCAGGCTTACATTCTTATAGGGCACAGAAGAAAAGGATATCAAATAGGGTTAGAGGTCACAGGGTCATAAAGGTTCTGTAAACACAGGTTATACAATGACAATCGGTACTGTCGGTACTGACAAAGGGTTGAGAAGGCTTTGACCCCACTGAAACTTGGGGGTCAAAGTGCCAGTGCCAAACAGTGTGTTGCTACCCCTTTAAGAGCTGCGACCAATCAAGAGGTCCTCCCTCTGTTTGATGTCAGAACCCAGGAGGTGAGCTGGCAATGGATCAGAAAGGAGGCGAACATGAATGCCGAAAAAGGTTCCATTAATTGCCAGGATTCATTCCTCCTAACAATTCCAGCTTGTTCACTAGTTCAGTTCTGGTTAAAGGAACTCGGAGAGCATGTTAGAATCCATCAGAATTCTGTAAATCTGCACATTCGTTGCTGTTCTTGGGGGCTCTTGAAGTCATGGTACCCTGAGCTTATAAGAGATGTTTTACTTTCAGAGAATTTATATTTCTGTCTATCCACTTTTGAGATTTATACAGATCCCCCCGCCCCTCGATCAGACTCCTATAGCAGAGGAACCTATATACCAGAAACACTGCATCTATTTGAATTAATTGGGAAAAGCAATGCTGGAAGTATATGATCTATTTAAAACCTAATGGTAGTTTTAAACGTTGCTGCTATTAGAGTTGTTGATGTGCTATCTGAGTCAGTGTGAAGATGTGTAGCTTTATCCTGACACTGCTATCCTTGTCCTTGTTTGATTTTCTGTTTAATTATGTGGTTTAAAATTAAATGGTATAATATTGAAACATTAGATTAACTCCATAAAGTGGAGATACTATTCATTTAGTGGTTAAGTAGTTAATACCTCTGAGAGACATTTAGACTTCTATGGTTTGTCTTGCCCTTGTTATTTTTAGTAATGAAAAGTATTGTGCTACCCTACAAAAAGAATTCCAGTTCCAGGTTAGTCATAATCTTGCATTTTTGAAAAAAAAAGTGAAAATGTGTTCAAAAAAACAATTGATCCAGAAAGATTATGACTGCGTGATTGGCCATATGGATGTGACTTGCCGAGTTATCACGGTGTTACTGTAGAGGTTAACTTTTTGGTGCAAAAAAAATGAAAACAGTTTTTTTTTCATTAATAACCTCTGATCTTGGAGACTTTCCCAAGTCATTCAAGGTGACTGAAATTTCCAGACTGGAAAACGTAACTGTAGCAAAGGGCAGACCCTGATGTTGTTGTAAAGGATCACTGTGAAGGCAGAAAGGGAGGGCACACAGTCTAGTTAGTGATTAGAAAACCTTCAGGAGAACGGGAGCAAGTTGATGAGAAGTCATGTTCTGGGGATTAAATACAACAGCTCTGAGAAAAATACTTTATAGAGGTGGCTGCCAAAGACTTGGGATTAGACCTTAAACAAAAATAGAAGTTGATCAACTGTGAAAGGATATTTTGTAACAAACTGTACATAGAATGTTTACATGAAAAATTTGGAAGAAATCTGACCACTGAGTATTGGGTGCCATAATCAGGCCATGTCATCATTGAAAGGGTAATGGTCCCAAACCATACACACCACACCTGAAGTGAACTGAGGAAAACTGTAACACGAGAAATCACTGGAAAATTGTTTATTTGTGCTCTGCTGTATATGGCCAGTGTATGGTTGGCTAAAGGCACCCATACACGTCTAGATTTTTCAGCTTAATTTAATAAAAAATTTTGTTGATTGATTGAAAATCTATGGCAGCCCACATGGTTAGATCAACCTAAAACAAAGAAAATTGGGATCATTTTTGATCAAAAAATTATCGGACATGATGGAAAATTTTAAGCGGTTCTATTGAACTTGAACCTTAATTAAATTACACATTCAGTCGATCGAAAAAAATTTGATCAAATATCTGTTACTCCAGTTGCCATACATTTCAATCAATAACCGATTTCCCTGACCCCCAAAAAATTATATTTTTAAGTAGATTGGAAGGAAAATCTAGATGCGTATGGGGGCCTTAAGTGTTACTCTCACCTTCACAGGGAGTAGTCCTATAACTGTATATGTTGTCATGGAAACATATCTGTAGTACAAAAGAATCTGCATTTCTATTGTAATACCAGCTACTCCTTTAAAGTTTGCCATTTTAAGGATCTTCGTAAGGCAGGTGTGTCAAATTAGGCTGGATTCACACTACGTTAGTGCAGACGCACCCCAGTATTCCCCTTTAGGAAATTACATTTCAGTCTGCACTGGTGCGTCATGACTCGTGTTACAGGGGGGCATGGCATACGCGAAGGATCCACAACAATCCATCGGTGTCTTGTGGATGCACCAGAAACGCCTAACGCATACATTGTTGGACAATGGGGGCATTAGGTTATATGCTCAAAACGTGACTAATGTGTTTTCAGACCTGGTTTGCTAAGGGAAAGTACAGAGTGTGATATTTCCAACATGGCAAATACCATGCCCTAAACTCTGAAACGAAAAGCAGACAAACTGGGGACGACCACTATGGACACCCATGGCAAGGAAGCTATTCCTTAACATATATAGAGATAAACCTTTTCATATGAAAGCAAAATTAAGTTTTACTTAAACATCTGAATCTGGAACAAGCAAAGCAAAATACTATAACAAATGTCAACTAAAAGACACATAATTTCTTGAATCAAATTCTTTTTTTAAATCCTGCATGCCAAAAATTATAACACTGTGGGCCAGATTTGACCCCGCCTCCCGGGCAGGAGTTTGACATCCCTGCTCTTAAATTGTCTTAAATCTGAGCTAGAAAATAAAAAGTAGAAATGAACTGGTGGCTGTGAACAATGCAGTAACTGAGCATTGCAGGGGGCCAATCCCAAGCCAAGGTCAAACACATAAACATGCATGACATGTTAGCCAAACTGTACTAATACTTATTTCCTTTCATAATGCAGTAATTTCTCTGGGTCACCTTGCACAATGTCAAACGAACTTTTCTACAAAAAGGTTCTCTTAGTGCACAGGCCTGTGGTGGTACCATGCGTTCCTATCAGTAAGCTTGTTTCTGCTGGACCACTGGAGGATATAATTAATTCAGGTATGGAAGGGTCTATGGTTCTCAAGCACACTGAGCTGAGGGTAACAGCGGGCATACCCTTTGTTAGAAAGAATGTGTGTGGCACTATATGGAATGGGAGGCATAGATCAAAGGACAATTGTACCCAAGATAAACAATATTCAAAGTATCAGTCTCTTTGAAAACCCTCATCTAGGTTATGTTAGAGCTTTTTAATGTTTTGTCACATTCAGCTAGACTTGTTCTCTAATGTTGAAGAACACTTATATTTTTTGTAGGTGGTGATCCAGGAATGATTTGCATTCCTTAACACTTCCTACCTACAGCAGTAAATAGCTGGTCTAGGGGAGGGATACATGTCAGCAGGAATCTGCAAGGGGATGCAGGGGTGGTGTCCTCTGTCTCGCACACAGGAAGAAATGATGCATACTGGACAAGCTAGAATAGATATGCCCCCACATCTGATTGGCAGAAGTTCTGTACTTATTCCATACATAAAAGGAGGCAAAACTTTATAGTAAGGGGTAGGCAACTAAGGTCCCAACAAAAAAGTTTCAGGGGAGCATATGATTCAATGATGTATCAACAACACGATGTATCAAGGCACAAATTGTTTGTCCAAGAACAGGATAAGTGAAATGAAAACGTGTGAAACACTGCCTTCCAACTAAACTCCAGAAAGGAGGGCTTTGTCATTAGTGAATTAGCATCCTGCCAAAGGGGAAATACCCCTTTCTGTATAAATACATTCAATTATGATTCATCTACCAGGCACACCGCTGCTGCGTGCTCCCACTGATCCTGCTAGGGATGCAAGAGACAGGGAACACAGATGCCAAGTGGGCATCACCAGTGGATGAACTGGGGGTCACCTCTTTTGGTACTGAATATTAACCCCAACATTCTGGAGTACCACCGGGGATATAAATGATGCCTATACCAACAATTGTGAAAAAGAAAAAAAGTTTTCTAACCAGTAAAGATAAAAGCTTTTGAACCATGTCTCGCTGTCCTTTACTTGGGAAAGCTACACCATGTCTGTATGGATTCCCTAAGATATATAAGGACATTAGCTCGTGTAAGTAAATCCACTGAGAATTTTGTGTTCCATCAAGCAATGCAATTGTTTTTCTTACTGGAATGCAAATTCAAAACCCCCCTAGAACAGTGATTGCGGACCTTTTAGAGACTGAGTGCCCAAACTGAAACCCAAACCCTACTTATTTATCTGTAAGTGCCAGCATGGCAATTTAACCTGAATTACACAACTCATGTACACACATGAATCATGTTAACACACAATGTACTTTCTTATATGATAGAATAGGATAGAGTATGGGGAGATGTGTGCAATCAAAAGAGAGGGGGAGAACAGCATTGATAGCCAATAGGCTGCAGTTCCTTCCTCTGTGCTGGCTGACAGCTCGGGTGACCACAGAGAGAGCTCCGAGTGCCACAGGTTTGCCATCACTGTCCTAGAATATAAAACACACATTGATATTTTATGTTCTAGATACTTTGTATTAGTAGACAACACTATACAACATATTCAGAACTCTATCGAGTTTGTCGACAAGGTCTGTTAAATGAGGTTGATGGTGGAGGAGAAAATATGGTCTGAAGCTTAGGCAACCAGAACTCAAGCCATATCATGTGTGTTCCTTACTGGACCATTGTTTAAAAAAATAGCAAAATATCTAAAGACAAAAAAGATGGCTGAATAAAAATAAGTTCACTTATGTCTTCCATTGTTACTAACCTGTACATGGGGGTGGTTAAGGCAAAAGCTTTGAACCAACTCAAGGAAGCAACACCAAGTCATTGGTTTTGATAAGTGAATGATGTGTGAGTCAAGTAAAGATCATTTGATGCGCAAGATTTTAATTAACAATTGATACATATACCAAGCTTGCACATGAAGACACATACCTTTTTTGACTGTGTATTACAAGGATTGGTTATGGCTACCACACTGAGCAGTATCTTTCTTATACCTTCAAAACCCAAACACAAGAAAAGTAACTTGTAGATATATGTACGGTAGTCCGTGTAAAGATTAATCCAATGCCCCCTCAGAAAATGGAGTGCCTTCAAACATGTGTATGAATTTCTCAAAGGCTAATAGCCAATTTAATGAAATCAATGGTGAGGGGAGCTGACCCGGAGCTCCCCTGTAGCACACATTCATTAGCGGGGCGGATCTGGAGGAGGGCTGAGCCGGGGGGGGGCCTGGACACAGTATAGCGCCGTGGCTGAGAGAAACTGCTGTTGAAGGGTCCCGGGGAGCACATCTCGATGGAGGACCGGGGGGGGTCATGGACACAGCAGCCGCACGCATTAGTGACAGCTTTCACGGGCACTGCTATGGAGGACTTAATGTCTAGTGTGATATAAGATATATAACCTGATATTAACGAGGGTTACCCGCTCCGCCCGAGATCCCCCCCCCCGTATATGCTGACGCCAGATATCACCGGTGAATGGAAAGGGGTGGAGGTAGGCGAAATCATAGACTCCATGTTATGGAGGGGCATTGCTTTTTCCCAGCCCAGCACTATTCCGGTGGTCACTGGCAAGTTTGGTGATGATACCATGTTCAGGGGCAATTACTAAATAAATCCACCCAGAATCATCTCCTAACTTAATTATAAGCTGAATTTATTTGTTTCAATACATACAATTTGGGTGCTGAAAATTCAGCTTTATCTGATAGCTTTGATAAATTTAATAGAGAAGAATATAGAGAAAGTTCGATCTGCTAATGTGACCCAAACATTAATATTATTATTGCCATCATCCCTGAGATGGATAAATGTATGGAAACACACTGTCAAAACACGTGTGCGGTGGCACCCTAAGTCAGTTGAATCAAAAATGATTGACTGGCCACACAGATAAAGTGGGACTTTTATAGGCAATGGGCGTAATAAGTGGGGAGGTATGTATGGATGGCGTATCAATCCCCCCCCCAAAACGTAATTTCAAGGTAGACAACAAATCGTATAATAAATATACACAACAGAAAATAACACATTACATTACAATGTAGAACATTACAATGTTATACAACATCAATATATATCTCATCAAAGTTACACCGACGCGTTTCGCGGCTAGAAAAGGCCCGCTTCATTCAGGAGGGATCGAATTGAAATCTAAGAACATGAAATAACAAAAAATTTGAATAAGATGAGTGTAAATGCCCAAGGTGTCAAATGTATTAATTGTCTTGAGGCAAAATATTGGGAGGGGGGGGGTTTTTTTTTTGTTTTTTACAATATGCGTACCCCCCCCCCCTTTAAAGTGAGGTGGTACTTAAGCCCAGCGAAGTCAGGCTCCCGGACCCCGGGGTCCGGGTGGGAGCCTGACTTCGCTGGCTTAAGTACCACCTCACTTTAAAGGTACGCATATTTACCTCCCAATATTTGCCCCTCAAACAATTAATACATTTGACACCTTGGGCATTTACTCATCTTATTCAAATTTTTGTTATTTCATGTTCTTAGATTTCATCGATCCTCCTGATGAAGCGGCCTTTTCTAGCCGCGAAACGCGTCGAGTTACTTTGATGAGATTTATTGATGTTTGTATAACATTGTAATGTTCTACTTGTAATGTAATGTGTTATTTTCTTTTGTATATTTATTATACGATTTGTTTCTACCTTGAAATTACGTTTTGATTGATACGCCATCATACATACCTCCAACTTATTACGCCCATTGCCGTATAAAAGTCCCACTTTATCTGTGTGAGCCAGTCAATCATTTTTGATTCACTGACTTAGGGTGCCACCGCACACGTGTTTTGACAGTGTGTTTCCATACATGATAGCTTATAAATGGTTTGGGCAATTGTTAATTGAAGAAATGTACTCTATTAGATCTAAACTCTAGGCATGTAGCTAAATGCACAGTAAATTTCATATCAGGTAAATATCTTTACCTGTAATAAAGGAAGGTAAGACATTCTGTTAAACAATCCCAGGTACCCCAACCAGGAAATATGTCTAGGCCACTACTCCCTGAATAGGCATTTATTGCAATAGGAATTTCATTTCTGACTTAATACTTTGAAACTTGCCTTTAATATTACACTGAGGGTTTTGCAATAAAGTTTGCTAAATTCCTTGCAATTTACAATTGTTTCCAAATGATAGTGTTTAAAACAAAAAAGTTCAGTCCAGCATGTATCCTATAATCGTACTGTTTCTCTTGGTTGATTACCATTCTTTATATCAAGAGGAGCACAAATTCAATTGAGGATACACGACTCCAGCCCAGGTACAGTATTCTGCTTGTTTTAGGATCCTGATTTTACTTTTACCCAGCCTTTGAAGATCACAAGACAGAAATATCCAGCCACTTGATCAGGACATTCCGTCAGATGTGCTGAGCACAGCGCAGACAGTTCAATGGCAAAGTTAAGTAATAAATAAGGTGAAATGAGGAAACCAGAGTTAATGTGTCATGTGACAGATTCTTGTGTTCCATTATTTCAACCTTTCCTCCTATTTTCATCATATCCATTCAGAGCCAAGACTGGTCAGAGATATCCCAGCGTGGGCTTGTTTGAAAATCTAATAAAAATATGAAAATACAACATTAAGAGATAGGAAGAGAAATCTAAAAGAATAACACATAAAATGTATCTTGTAAAACTGCTTCCAATTGCATGTAAAGTAAACTGTTTTATATTCTAGTCCATCTAGGGTTTACAGATTCATAATACTGCACTTAAGGCTGTTAACAAATTCGGAGTGTGTAATAGTAGAATTAACACATACTGCACCATAATGGAACTAAGTACTGTACGACAGTAGGGAACTAAGTACTGTACGACAGTAGGGAACTAAGTACTGTACGACAGTAGGGAACTAAGTACTGTACGACAGTAGGGAACTAAGTACTGTAGAAAACTATCGTTACTATTGAGAATAGTGCGGAAACAAAGTTGCCTTACAACCCCAGCTTCCTTCTTCTGGTACAGACACTGGAAGGATTAGATAAATCTACATGCTTTATCAGTTCTATTTGTAGACTCAGTACTGTAAAAGCTACTCTAGATTTTATTTACATTTGTGCATAAAAAGAATGGCACAAAGAAAGAGGTACTCCCCATGGACAACACTTTTTAGGTAATTCCCTACCACAGGCCACTCCAGGCCTTTTTACACTAAATAAGGGCTCTAGAGGCACACATGTAAGAGAGGGCCGTATGCTACCACCCGATGTGTGATCTCTACTGCTCCTGACACTGCCGGGCATACAGTATCCAAATTGTTCGACCCTCCATTCCCTTCATCTGGCATTGTCTCCATCAGCCGGATTGTCTCTAACATTGGGGATTCCAACTGCCCCTAGGAATCCACTAGTTTGGACTCCACAAGAGCCCAGTATTGGGCTGATAAATGTGTGTGTTTTTTCGCGGTGACGGTGCCACCACTCCCACGATCTTTGACAATATCTTGTTGTTTTTAATTGCTGTTTGAATCTGTATATTGGATCGGTCTCCCTGATGAAGCCCTATATTTTAAAGGGCGAAACGCGTTAAAGTACAGCCGAATACACTACATTTCCACTTGTTGCATTCTGTCTATCACCATGGCTATCATGGTGATGTGAACCTATTTCATGTAATTGTAAGATGGACATTGAGGTTCATTATAAATAAAGACCTTTTTATTATAATTTTTCATTACATGTGTGCCTCTAAAGCCCTTATTTAGTGTTAATAGGCCCGGAGTGGCCTGTGGTAGTGAATTATCAAACTTGTCAATTGGTGGGGTGTGGCATGTTCAATTTGATCTCTTGGGGCTTACCACCTCTCATTTAGTTTAAATATTTGAAAATACCTTTTTGGTGTTTGGGGTTGGGTTGAAGTATATGTGTTTGTTTATCTGTCTGACTGTCTTTGCCTTCAATCGCCTTGCACATTTTCTTTAATAAGATGACAACCTGCACCATATGAAGGTGCTGCTTATTTCAGAAAAATTTCCTTTTTTATGTCTTGGGGATGTGGAGCTTATATACGATGCTCTAAAGAGGACCATAGGTTGAATGTGGTCTTAGATCAATATTATGACAGTATGCATATGTACAAAATGCAAAATGACTTGATATCCTGAGGCATTCGAAGTTCTTTTGACTGGAACCAAGGGGCCCAACTCCTGGCAAACAATCTCACCCTATAATCCTACCTCCACTAATATTGTTAATTTACTGTTCTCCTGCAATCCACCAAACCTAGACTCAGGCATCACATTGACATCTCCACTACTGTATTCCAAACCCTTTTCAGATGCTCTGTATGTACTTTTCCAAACTAATCTGAGGACCAATACAATCTGTAACTCTTGCCTCTGGAAACGTTTGGTAGCATTTCTGTAATGTCTACTTCAGTATGCGTTGACACACTTGACACACTTTGTGGCTACGTTTCTGCATGATGGCTTCCAATTTGTAAAATTCCTCTACTATATTTCTTATCGATATTATATATAACAGTTGTCTGTGGAATACTAAACTACAAGGAACCTTGACGAATGGACTGCACAGGTGGCATATTTTTTTTCTTTCATTGTAGCATATACCACAAGCAAGAGTCTACTTATTGGGGTAAACATGAAGTGAAGGGGAGATTCAAGGGTAATAGTTGCTTAATAATATTAAGTGTACAGGCCATTGATATTTTGATCGTACAAACTATTCTCACATTTTCACAAATGAAAAATTTATCCATGCAACGGTAGACTGTGTTCCTTTTATTATCTCAACATAGTTCAATAAAAGCAATGTGGTTGATATATTAAACCTGGCAGAAAGCAATTTTACATGCTTGCTAACAATTTCTAATCTGCACTGTATAAGTAATAGCTACAATATGATTAGCTGCTATTGGCTCCCCTTCACCTTCTTTATACAACTTGATTGAGCGAATATAAATAGATAAAGGGCAGTTTGCAAAGCGAATACTCATCTAATTCCAGTGAAGTGAAATTGAAAGAGTCTTGAATCAAATCATATCTTTCTTATTAAATACATTTACATGTGTTTTACAGGTTTATTAACTCTGTGAGAAATGGAAACAAAAAAGCTGTTTCAATGTATGGCAGCCATATGAGTATTGGTATACCACTTGTGCTTAAAGGGTTAATATGTGACACTAAATAATGTCATATTTGTCCCTTTTTCGATTCCATAGTATAGACACTCTATAAATGATCTATCTTTGTTCTGACAAGTGCAGTAATACATGAAACACAAGCCAATTCATGATGATTGGAAGCAGCGGACACAAGTTGTAATTGTATATGTGTATCTCCATTCTTGTACTATCCCTTTCTTGGCCGAGCCTCTTGTAATAATAATGCCAGGCACAGATGGATGGATCGGAATGTACACAGGCAGGAAGAGGATGGTGGCTACACAGTAACAACAGTTTACAATGTCAAGGATGGCACTGAAGGTTACCCAGGTGCCGGACTGCCCGGGAAAAGAGTTTACATTCTTGGTACAGACTGAGACTGTTTTGTCTCCTCTGCGCAGTCTGAGACATTTGTTCCTTATACACGAATCCTATTTCTCTTGCCATGCATCTTGATTGTAGTAATTATTAGGAAAAAGCCAAGGCTTTCCAAAGGCCCGCAAAATATTATTGCTCCATTAGTTATTGCACATATAATGATAGACTTGTTATTGTCTGTATCCCTGTTACTAAAGGATTATTGAAATACTAAAATGTGGAGCGTTGCAGGGATATATTAAAGTGTAATTCCAGGCAAAGAGAAAAGAACTAGCAAGGAACTTTTTCAACATTTTAAGGTCAAAAACTCAATTCTTATTAATATATATATGTTGGTTTGTATAAAATTGTGTACAAGACTGAGAATACTGGGTATGGGGCTTCTAGGCCTGTTTAATTGCCATACTCCAACTCCGTTATGTGTAGGTGAGGCGGAATAGTTTGGACCGCTTGTAGTGTTTGATAGGGAATCCACTAGCATAAGTTTTTTCAAACCTTTGTATTAAGGAATGTTTAGGAAACAACAGACAACACATATGAAGGGATCTTAGGTGTCTGGAGAGGCCAATTAATGTTTAACAAAAATACTCACATGTGATAATTCCATTATTGAAAGGACTAAATGCATCCTTAAGCAGCACATCAGTCCAGCCTCCTTGTTATTTATAAAACACTGTTTCCGTAGTGCAGAGCCCTGAGAAAGAAGGACTATGGAGACCCCGAAAGTTACTCCTTCCATTGCATTCACATATTGGTGTTAAAACACTGTGGAACTGCACCTTTGTATTTGCACTTTCTTTGTAGAGGAAAGGTTAAGACCGGGGGGGGGGGGGG
>CM070034.1:129017546-129034964 GCA_036250615.1 Ptychadena robeensis | reverse complement strand
TGTTTGACTTGTGGGCCACATTGGCTTCTTAAATTTGATAAGGTGGTGGACCAAGAGCGACTCACCATAGGTGTGCCAATTCCATACATCACTAATGATGGTGGTGATGTGTAAAAGGTGACGTGTGACAGGGACGTTGTTACCTTTTTTAATTTCCTGCACTCATTGCAATAAGCAGAGATAATTCCTAGAGACTGCCTGTTGTCATGAGGATGCACCCATCGTGTCATGATCACCACTGCATCATCCCCAAGGCAATGTCGGACACCTCTAGACATTATGTACACTCATTGCAGAGAACAAGCGGAGGGGAGCATCTTTTTTTTAACAAGGTGACAAAGGGCCGCAAAAGAAAGCGAAACGGGCTGGTTTCAGCCCCTGGGCCTTAGTTTGCCCACCCCTGGGTTAGACAATGTGGTTTGTTCCTTATCAAAGGAATGAGTTGGGCTCTGTTTGACTAAAGGCCCCATACAACTTGTGAGCCACGGGCGATTTTTTGGCCAACCGATGTGCGTGCGCACTCGCAGCAAAATCGGCTGCGGATCGCGGGTGCCCACATGGGGCGACAGATTCCCCAAAGCTCGGTCGGCCAGAAAGCGGACATGTAAATCTCTGGCCGAAGCCATTAGTTTGAATGGATACTGGCGTCCCAATCCAAAGTAGCAGCCGGCACACAAAGGGTGCCCCCCAATACTCTGAGCGACCGACTGCAGCGTCATGACATCATCACGTGGCAGTCTATTGGCCCGGCTCGTCCGGTGTATGGGGGCCTTTACTCTAGCTTCTAGTTCAAATTATGAGAAGTAAGTTGTGTACAGTAAAATCTGAATAATATTGAGTTAAACTTTAAAGACAATCAAAAGAGCCGATCAGCAGGTAGTTTTTTCTTCATTAGTAAATGTACATGGGTTATATACAAGTCTGAAACAAGGGCTTTCTCTCATATAAGTGCTTCTTTGAGATTGTAAACAACAGGAAAGACTTTCAGCTGCGTGCTGATGCTTCATTAAATTTTACAATACTTTATCTTTTATGTCAAATTAAAGCGAAGAATGCCACTCCACTGTGGACCGATGCGGTTTGTCTGGGCTGTACATGCATTGATCCATTAGTCTGTGAGCTACTGTTTTACATATGGTGAACATCTGATCAGCAGAGGTCCAAGTAGGGAGACTCTTGCAAGTTCACATAAATGTAATTTCTGGATTTGGAAAGGGGCAAGAGTGTAACGCTTTATACAGTATTTCACCCATTCAGGATGCTTTACAAATCCTAAATCTGTAGGTTTATTGTGGTATGGATTTTGGCATTATCAGGTTTATTTAATATGAAATAAGTAAAGATCTGTTTTTTGATTAGTAATGCCATCAGTCAGTAATTTACCAACATTATTTACCGACATGTGATCCTGGTTGTCTGTCCAGGTGGGCACGCCTGATTTGTGGCCATTCAACTGCAGAGTGATCGGGGAGAACAGGCATGGCGGTCGATCAGGCACAAAATCGGACAGTAATCGCACCGTCGATGGCTACCTTAACAATACCTGATGCTAAGTAACACACAATACACACACACACAATGATGCAAAGCTCAATATGAAGATTAAGAACACTTTATTTATAGGCTCTTTATTCTCTTCCCTGTGACCTGTGTGTACTGTACCCATTCTCAGCATCTGTGAGATGGCACGTTCAGTATCTGCAGTGACTGGTTGATATATAAAGTCACTTCAGCAGCATTACAAGGTCCTGGGAGAATGTGACCTTTTGCTCTGGGTCAGAGGATTTGCACATGCGTGTGATTTGCTGGCTGTACCAAGAGGGAAAAAGCCTGAAATGATATGTGGGCCAGAATAGTGCCCATAAAGAAGGAACACAGTCATGCAGCGGGCAAAGAAGAGGTTAAACCAGGCAGTTTTCTATTTTTAAGATGTTTTAGTAGAACAAGAGCAATGTATAAAATAGGTTACCAAATCATTTGTTTATTTTTACGTTTTTAATCACGTGGCTTGGTATATTAAGTCAAAGTACTAGAGAAGTAGGTTGAATGTTACTCATGCTATATAATTGTAAAATGTGTCTCTCCGTAAGTTTGTCAGTGTGTTCAGAGAATGGGTACTGCTAGTGCTAATGCAGATAATATCTCTTCTTGGCAGTGGCTTTTATGCCTTCCGGTATAAATAGCTATTGCTCCCAAGATGGCTGGGACAAAAAAAAAGTATGTTTACCTATTTGGACGCAGGGACACTTTCCCATTGATTTTAATGGTAAAAAAGGGCATCTTATAGTTTGACAAATACGATACATCCCTGAGGGTGAACCACAGACTTTTCTGTTTCATTGTACTTGTAAAGGGCAGTGGATAAGTGCCTTTAAGGTACCAAAATGCATAACCATTGCTGAAGAAAATCAGTTTTTAAATTCAAATACTTATATTGATTTATAAATCTCCACTCGTTCAAGGTAGACATGAACAGTCAGATCATGTGGACATCTATTAGGTCTACTCAACCCCTTAATTACTCGAAGTGTGTATATATATTTTATATATATATATATATATAAAATATATGTAAGGATAGCTTCTTCTATGAAAAGGGAAACATTAAACAACACAACACATGCAGTATCAATCCCAACCCACAGACATCTGTTGTTTTGGGTGGAGTACGGTCAGGGTGGGATAGTCCCAGTGATGCTCTTGTTAAAGGGTAGCATTCTGAAAGCAGATATACAATCAAAAGAAAGTGTGTTTTTTAAGATTGGCCAATACCTGGGAGCCTGGGAGGCAAAATATAGGAAACTTGGCCTAAAGTATTTTGATTTTCAATAAAGAATTCTGGGAAGAATGCAACAATATCTGTGCTAACATTTCTGCACTGATCTCCAGTTTCAAAACACTTCACACAGACAATTCAATTCATCACTTAGTAAACAAAGTCTTTTTGAAACGGTCTGTGCATATGGAAAATACATTCTGTTCCTATGTGTGTGTCTGAGCCACACTTGGATGTCTTGTACTTGAAATAAAAGTGTAAAATATAAAGTTACGAGATACAGTACCCCTAGTTTAGGGTCAGAGGTGTGATTGGTAACACATGCTTGCTACTACCAACCAATCATGAATTACTGCCCCCCAAAGAGATTTACAGGGGCTGTGGGGAGCAGTTAATGACTGCATGCCTAAATTCTGCATAGAAGTGACAACTGCTCACCAGGGTAGTGCATCCCGCCTGGTACCCACTGCAAAGACAGTGCATTCCATCCCTGCAATGGGAATGAGCCCTAACAATGTACCATGTATTTGTCTACTGCCAAACTGAGCTGATCCTTGGGTGTAACACAGTAAGTGTCAGATAGAGTGTATTAAGACCATCAGGTGAACATCAGGTAGTATGCATATACTAACTTAGAGTTTTAATGCCATTTTTGATACTCTCCCAGCCCCCATGTAAGGATACTTGGGATAAGTAGAGGGTTAGGAACATATATTCTCCCTTTATTACAGCACAAGTATATATTATTTAAAGAGGTTCAGTGGAAGTCTATAACAATTTGGAACGTTATCAGCCAATATCTGGGGGTGTTGGTGTTAAGCTTTAATTAAAATAATTAATCTAGCCATATATGAATAATCTTTAGCTTGCTCATTTTTCCATTCAGTCAACTTGTTAAATATACACACAGAGCTAACATGTAGCAGGCTTACATGTAGGTTAACACAAGCTCAGTTAGACAACACAACATATCATTCACATTAGCAAATACTAAGTCGAAATGTTGAAGAACTGTGTTAAAAATGTAAAACCCCTTTACCACTCTCATAGGAATTAGGAAATAATAGCCAAGTGCTCTAATCAGATGCACTTTAATAATTGACTATTACCAACTGTCAATAACTGTCAATAGATAACAAAATCGAACGTTTTAAAAGTTTGATTGTCGGTACCAATTAGGTGTGTGCAAACACAAAGGAAAGACATCAGCAATGATTTTAGAGAAAAATAAAAAAAACATAAAAAAAACAAAGTTGTCCAGTGAGAAATATTATCCACAAGTGGAATACATTGTAACCTTTGCAGTGGTCTATGGGACTAAATGTTTGTCCATGTCTATGGGATACAGGAAGTAACAATGAATTACCTATTCCCTCATTCTGAGCACTACCCGTGATATTATTATTATTATTATTATCATTTATTTATATAGCGCCAACATCTTACGCAGTGCTTTAAAATACATTAGAGTGGAGATACAAACACAAGATAACACACAAGTACAGGCTATGACACAGGAGGAGTAGAGGACCCTGCCCGGTCAGGCTTACAATCTAATAGTGACTGTAAGGGCTTGTTTCCACTTGTGCGGAAACCGGCAGTTCTCCATTCTGTTCAATTGGCTTGTACCTGAGGCACGGTCCGCCACTCAAAAACTCGGTTCACCGCGTTTTTGAGCACAGTCCGCACTCTTCCGCGGCCACCCACCCCTGACCGCGGCCATAGAGGTGAATGGCCGCCGCTAAAAACCATATGAGATGCGGTTCTTAGCGGCGGCGGTTCTTAGCGGCGGCAATCATGCCGCCGGCTTCCGCACAAGTGGAGACAAGCCCTAAGTGGTCCCATGGTTTCCTCTGGCCACATGGCAGTCATAAATTCAGAGCCTCAGGATTAGGTAAGAAAAACTCAATGGCGGACCCACTGCATGTAATATACAGTGGAGGAAATAATTATTTGACCCCTCACTGATTTTGTTAACAGTGTGTCTAATGACAAAAAATGAAAAGTCTCAGAAACAGTATACATTTCCCCCCCCCCCCCCCCCCCCCCCCAATGGTTAGGTTATGTAAACAGTGGCAGATAGCACATCAAAAGGAAAATCGAAAAGATTACTTTAAATAAAAGATAGCAACTGATTGCATTTCATTGAGTAAAATGTAAAATACGTTTTTGAACCCTCTAACAAAAAAGACTTAGTACTTGGTGGAAAAACCTTGTTTGCAAGCACAGAGGTCCAAACGTTTCTTGTAATTGATGACCAAGTTTGCGCACAATTTTAGGAGGAATGGTGGTCTTAATCACTCTTTGCAGATCAATCTCTAAATACCTAAGGTTTCGAGGCTTTGTCCTGTGCAACTCTGAGCTTGAGCTCCCTCCATAGGTTTCTATTGGATTAAGGTTTTGTCCGGATGGGGAGGACTGACTAGGCCACTCCATGACCTAATGTGCTTCTTCTTGAGCCACTCCTTTGTTGCCTTTGCTGTATGTTCTGAGTCATTGTCTGCTGGAACAACCCATCCATGACCCATTTTCAGTTTCCTGGCAGAGGGGAAGGAGGTTGTTGTCGCTCAGGATTTCAAGATACATGGCCTCGCCATTTTCCCGTTAATGTGATTAAGTTGTCCTGTGCCTTAGCAGAAAAACACCCCCCAAAAAGCAAAATGTTTCAACCCCATGCTTGACGGTGGGGACGGTGTTTTGGGGGTCAAGGCAGCATTTTTCTTCCTCAAACACAGCGAGTTGAGTAATGCAAAGAGCTCTATTTGTCTCATACAACCACAGCACTTCTCCCAGTCACTCTCTGAAATCATTCGGGGTTCATTGGCAAACTTCAGACGGCCTGCACATGTGCCTTCCTGAGATCAGGGGACCTTGCGAGCCCTGCAGGATTTAATCCATTGCGGTTTTTTTTGTGTAATGTGTTTCCAATGGTTTTCTTGGTGACGTGGTCCCTGCTAATTTGAGGTTCATTAACTAACTCCTCCTGTAGTTTCAGGATGCTTTTTCACCTTTCTCAGAAACCATTGACCCACCCACGAGGGTGAGATCTTGCGTGGGAGCCCCGAGATGCCGAGTCGGCGATTGATGGTCATTTTGTGCTCCTTCATTTTCAAACACTATCGCACCAACAGTTGTCACCTTCTTCCCAGCTTCTTGCTAATGGTTTTGTAGCCCATTCCAGCCTTGTAGGTCTACAATTTTGTCTCTGACATCTGGACAGCTCTTTGGTCTTTCTCATGTTGGAGAGTTTGGAGTCTGCTCTTGATTGATTGATTCTGGGGACAGTGTGTCTTTTATACAGGTGACGTAGTTAAGACAGGTTGTTCTTAATGAGGGTGGACTAATGAGTAGGAAGTGTTCTAACCACTCTGTGGGAGCAGAACTCTTCATGGTGTAGGGGTTCAACAAAACGTATTTCATCAATGAAATGCAAATCAGGTGCTATCTTTTATTTAAAGTTATTTTTTCGATTTTCCTTATGATGTGCTATCGTGCCACTGTTACAATTAACCTACCACTTGAAATGATTACTGTTCTGAGCAAAACTTTTTCCATTTTCTTTGTCATTGACTTACAAAATCAGTGAGGGGTCAAATAATTATTTCCTCCACTGTATGTTCCTTCTGTGGATGTGTCTAAATATGTGCCCCCATTGGGACCAACTGACAGCTGCAGTTTCCAACAGGGACGAGCGGAATCAAAGCAGCTCCTACTTGAATATCATTGCAGCAGTCCAATGCATCGATCATTCAGTGTAATTTTGTATATCTGGTAACTGTTCCACTTCTGAAGCCCTGTGTGTGTTCTGTGACCTCACTTTGACAACAGCTGCAGCAAACCTGTATAATGAAATCAAAGTAAGGATTGGTGTACTTTGACATTCAGTATTAGTGCTGGATGTGCTGTTAGAAACCCCAGTCTTAGCTTCATCTAAGTGGCTGAAATTGCTTTGGAACGCGTTATTGGTTTTGACATAGTGTTTATTTAACATTTCATATTAATGAATAAGAAACATTTTTATCACTTATTACATATTTGTCACCAAAATGGGTATGTCTGCAACAGATGGTCTCTGGTTTTAGCTATCTTCCCCAGCAGTTTCCTACTGAGTCATGAACTTAGATCGTCAGGGATACAATGAAGATTTAAGGCCCCCATACACCTAGCGAGCTGCGGCCAATTTGTCAGCTGGCCGATGTGCGTGCACACTCGCGACTATCGGCCGCGGAGAGCGAGTGCCCACATGGCTGACCAAGGCTCGGTTGGCCAGAGATTTAGGGACATGTCCGTTCCAGCCGACTAGAACCCCCACAAAGGGTGCCCGCCGATACTCTGAGCAACGAAGTGCAGCGTGATGACTGCCGATTCCTGCCCGAATTACACCTTTAAGCTTTAGATTTCCATCTGAGGCAGTCGATAGGCTGAAAAATCTGGTGAAAATCTAAACGTGTATGGGGGGCTTAAGAGTTATGAAACTCCAGAGGGGCTGATGGTGGTAAGTCAATTTATTATTGTAATCACTCGTTGCACGTTCAGTTTAGTACACTGCATATTAAATAGCAGTCTTTTGCGTATATTTTGTGATGTTCCTGACTGCAAGACACAACATATTTAGATGTGGACATGGTCATATTTATCTTATTTCTAGGGCTCCAGCCTGTTCTGGGTGCTTCTGTAAGGCAATTAGGTGTGTAAAAGGGCCCATTGCAACATTATATTAGATACCATATAAATATTTTCCTCATTTAATACCCCAGCTAGAAGGGCACCGAGTATCCCCGTGGCTAGGATAACAAAACATTTTGTTATAATAGGGGTTATCAGTTAAAGAAAGAAATGTGGCTATTTCGGAAGAAGGGATTTGGAATATGAATAACTCATGTGAACCAGAAAGGGACTCAGTTTTGCTTCCCCCTCCTGTATCCTAAATGTGGGTCCGTCCTAACATAGCCTTCCCAGCTCCCAGCAGAACTAAAACTCCGAACCACCTCTTAGAGAGCCACATACTTTTCCCATGACATATGAGAAAGCAAGGGTTGGAAGAAAGTCCCGGGCTGGGTTACTGGCATGGAAGAGAGATGTAAGAGACATTGTGAAAGATAGAAGTGAACGGTACTGTGCTTTCTGCAGAAATAGCACTCATTAGGAAACAGGATGAAGTTATATATATTTAGAATACCTTCAGCATATAGCTGCTTGCAGTAAACTAATTTACTTAAGAGTTAAACAGCACGAGTTTAAAAGTAAAACAAATGAGACCCTAAACAGGCATTTTACATAACACACATGTACTTGCTCAAAATGTTTCCCAACTCTTTGCAGTGATTTGACATTCTAGGCTAAGACAAGGCCAAGAATAACAACATGTGGCAAATTAAGCGCACATTGTATAGGGACAGAACACCTGTGATTCCCTTCTGCCTAGGTACGCACTGGGCCAAGCTTGTACAAGAAAGTGATTATTTATGGGCGTTGCAATATGCCTACGTGAGCACAGTTCAATGAGCGGACCTCTACTGAAAGGCAAATGATATATCTCAAAGGGTATAGCTTTTTCAAAAAGAAGTGAAGAAGTGTTTCCACTGACAAGAAATTATCTGAGACCTGCTTAAATGTGCACAAACCCAAAGTGATCAAAGTCCATTTAAAGCAAATAGTATCTAAAGTTATGAAATGGTAATCATCAAATCAAAGTTGTTTTGACACATCTCTAGGAACTTGGCAATCAAGCAACTTAGTCTAGACATGTCCAATCACTATTGCTTCCCTCTAGCTGGCAACTAAGTGTCTGCGTGCATTTCCTCATGCCTCTGAAATTAGACAAAAACACAAATGCTCACCGAGTCCAGAATCATTGACAAGGAGCCTGCCAGAGGTGCCCGAGGGTGGTCGGATTACACCTACACATCCATCTGCCCTTGTATGAGAGAATAATCTCCTGGCAGTTATTAAAATGTATCATTTAAAATTAAATGATGTCTTTAAATGCAACTACTGTATTTTGTTTTAGCCTCCTGTAAAGATTTACACAGCAGCACTTTTTATTGGGGGGGGGGGGGGGGCAAAAACCTTAGGGATTCCTAATTCAGATTTTTTAATTGGAACATATTCCAACAAGTACCCTTGGCCACCCCCATGGCCAGCAGTTGTGTTGATAATGACATATTCAGGGTCTCTCCTGCTCAGCTCTTATATGCAATTGTGAACTACCACCATGTTGTAAGGTTACCAAATGACACAAATTACCTCACATTACATTCGCTGCCTTGTGTTTTTGTAAACCTGCACGTTTTAACATTTTTACAGTTATGCATTTTCTCATAATAAACCAATGTTACCATTCACACTGCATGTGTTTTTTAACCTCCTTGGCGTTATGCCCAAAATCAGTATGGTCACAGTTTGTTCTTAGAACAAACTGTGCCCGTGCCGGGATCGGGCATACTTGCCAGTGAACCTGCAGCGATTGTGCATCAGTGCAGGCTCACGGATTCCTTCCGGCCTTGAGTCTTCTGTGTCATTGGTTAATGGAGGCAGCGCTGCTTTACCCAGCCCACATCGCTGGCATCAATTAGAGAGGAGGGTGGGGAATCGATTGCCCATACTGCAACTATTTGTGCCACAAAAAAATGGCGAAAAGCCTGTAATGGCAGGGGGTTGAATTCCCCTGCTGCATGCATTTTTTAAGCTTTGTTTAAAAATGCAGTGGTGTAATGTGCAAAACGCATGCGTTTTTCTATATGTGTTAATGCATAAAATGCATGCCTTTTAAAAGCGCATATAGTGTGAAATAGTGATGAGCGGCATAGGCAATATTCGAATTTGTGATATTTACGAATAATTCTGCTAATATTCGATTCTATATTCGGATATTCGCGGTATGATCATGTATTGCGAAAATCATATTCGCATTGCGAAAATAATATTCGCATCGAGAAAATCTTTAAAATGAATGGTCACATGCTATGTTTATTTTCACAATGTGAATATTATTTTCGCAATACATGGCCATATTGCGAATATTCGGAATTGCGAATATTCGCCGACATATTCGAGATATTGGCGAATTCTCGAATTGCCGATATTCGCGAAAAATATTCGACATTCGAATATTCGAGATCAACACTAGTGTGAAAGAGCCCTTACTCAGAAGGGTCTTGTTGATTGAGGGGCTTAAGGGCCCATTCATACTTCATTGGTGCATGCATGGTGACATGCGTTCTCTGGAATCTACACTATGTTGCAGTAGATCATTGATTTAAATCTGCTGCACAATACACTAAAATGTTCCAAAAATTAGAGATGGTGGAATTGTTTTTCAAAAATTTTACCATTTTGACGATTTTGAGGTAATTAAAAAGCCCTGAACATGGTATCATCAACTTGCTGGAGATATAGAGAAGGGTTGTAGGTATACTACAAAAAAAAGTTTTGCTCTAACACAAATAGTTTTTGCATACATTTTCAAAATTGAACTTAATTTATGCAAAAACCACATGTGCTTGAGCAAAAAAATTTTTTTTCAAATGTTCCCACATCCCTTCTCTACATCTCCAGCAATTTTGGTGGTGATACAATTTTCAGAGGCTTTGCAATCAGCTCACAAAGTCAAATAGTGGAACAAATTGACCATCTCTACCAAAAATCAGCTATGCCACATGCTCCTGTGCATTACACTATATGACCTGTGTCCTGAACCCATTCATCATCAGCAAGGCACACAAGTTCCATGTAGTAAAGGTGTTGGAAAACGAGCAACCAATAATGGTTCAGAGCTGTTTCCAAAGCTATAGGAACGTTTGCATTATATCATTATGCAATTTTATATTTAATTGATACATAAAAAAAGTGTCAGTGAAAACATTACTATTTTATTTTTTATTGAAAATAAGCAATTTCAGATTCTCTATTGAAGAAGAATACAAGACATTCTAGACACAGAGTAGTGGACCATAGAGGGTGGAACAGTTGCTAGTTTGCCAATAGCTGATATTTGTAGGAATCATTTAATTTCACTGTCAGCGGTGGATGGCAGGAACTGAGTCCGTATAATACAATATAAAGGGATTTGTCATGTGTCTGAACACTGTATCTAAAATGACAATTTGCAGGAGGTATATTCTTCAGTGTTTGCAACTACTGCCTGTCAGCCAAAATGACAATCTTACAGGTTCCAGCTACTACAGAATTAGGAAATATGAGGGCTATGGACATGAAAATGTATTCTTTCTCTTCAAAATATACATAGCAATAAATTGCTGAAAAGACATCTGAGTAGGTCTACATACAGTGAGGTGCGTAATTTTGGGCAAACTTGTCAATGTTCATGATTTTCCTGTATAAATTGTTGGTTGTTACGATAAAAAATTTCAATGAAATATATCATATAGGATATATATAATTATATTATATTTAATTATTTAAACAAATATTTGGCAGGTGCATAAGTTTGGGCACCTTTAGAACTAATTATTGAAACTCAAATTGGCTTGGTAAGCTCAGTGACCCCTGACCTCCATACACAGGTGAATCCAATTATGAGAAATATTTAAGGGGGGGGGGGCAATTGTACGTTTCCCTCCTCTTTGAATATTCTCTGAAGGGTAGCAAGATGGGGGTCTCAAAACAACTCTCAAATGACTTGAAAACAAAGATTGTTCCCCATCATGGTTTAGGGGAAGGATAAAGGAAGCTGTCTCAGACATTTCAGCTGTCTGTTTTCACAGTTAGGGACATATTTAGGAAATGGAAGACCACAGGCACAGTTCAATTTAATGCCTGCCATACACCCACAGACGGGTGCAGACAGATGAGCTCAGATGAGCTCTGGAATGCAGCGTGATGACGTTATGACGGTGCATTCTGGGGCTGCTTTAATCGGCCGAGCACCCTTTGTGAGCCGGCCATTATCTTCAATGAAGACGCCATTCTCCATTAAAGTTAATGGCATCGGCCAGAGAACATCGGACATGTCCGTTCTCTGGCCAGCCGAGCTGTGGGGCGACCAGGATCTGTCGGCCCATGTGGGCACACGCCGATTGGTGGCCGATTTTGCTGCCTGCCGACGGCACAAGCGCGCACGCCCGTCGGTCAGTGGAAAAATCGGCCGCTAATCGGCATGTGTATGCCAGGCTTTAGGCTTGAAGTGGCAGACCAAGAAAAATCTTGGATAAACAGAAGTGATGACTGGTGAGAACAGTCAGAGTCAACCCACAGACCAGCACCAAAGACCTACAACCACATCTTGCTGCAGAGTCACTGTGCATCGTACTATTCAGCGCACTTTACACAAGGAGATGCCGTATGTGAGAGCGATGCAGAGGAAGCCTTATCTCCGACCAATTTAGTATGCTAAAGCACATTTGGACAAGCCAGCTTTATTTTGGAATAAAGTGTAGTGGACTGAACTAAAAATAGAGTTATTTGGCATAACAAGGGGCGTTATGCATGGAGGAAAAAGAACACAGCATTCCAAGAAAAACACCTGCTACCTACAGTAAAATATGGTGGTGGGTCTATCATGCTGTGGGGCTGCATGGCCAGTGCAGGGACTGGGAATCTTGTCAAAGTTGAGGAACGCATGGATTCCACTCAATATTAGCAGATTCTGGAGACCAATGTCCAGGATTCAGTGGCAAAGCTGAAGCTGCACCGGGGCTGGATCTTTCAACAAGACAACGTCCCTAAACACTGCTCAAAATCTACTAAGGCATTCATGCAGAGGAACAAGTACAACATTCTGGAATGGCCATCTCAGTCCCCAGACCTGAATATCATTGAAAATCTGTGGTGTGAGTTAAAGAGGGCTGTCCATGCTCGGAAGCCATCAAACCTGAATGAACTAGAGATGTTTTGTAAAGAGGAATGGCCCAAAATACCTTCAACCCGAATCCAGACTCTCATTGGAAGCTATAGGAAACGTTTAGAGGCGGTCATTTCTGCAAAAGGAGGATCTACTAAATATTGAGTTAATTTCTTTTTTGTGGTGCCCAAACTTATGCCTTCCTAATTTTTTTTAAACAGTTATTGCACACTTTCTGTAAATCCTAGAAACTTTGTTACACTTCTCAAATATCACTGTGTGTGTCTCCTATATGATATATTTCATTGAAATGTTTTATCGTAACAATGATTTATACAGGAAAATCACGAACATTGACAAGGTTGCCCAAACTTACACACCCCACTGTATAGCTAGCCACACATGGTACAATTTATCATTCAATCGTTCGATTTCGATTAGATTTTGTACTTCGATTTAAAAAATCGAACATCGATTGTCATTTAATCTAAGTTCTCCACATGGGAAGCACGGTAATTGAACAATTTCGACTGAAATTAAATCGAAGTAATCCAAACTCGTCGATTGAATTCCTCTTACGATTTTTGTTTCAATTGGAAGTTAAAGGGAAGTAGCCTAAAAAATCGAGCCCAAAAATCGAGCCACAAAATCGAGCCAAACAAAAATCGACCAATCGACCAAAATTTTCCAACTTGCCCGATCACTTTTCAATCGACGATTGTACCAAAAATCGTTCAACGATCATCGATTGCACTATGTGGCAGTACATCGATCAATGTTCAATCGATCTTTTTTTCCAAAATCGTCGATTGAACGCTAAAATTGTACCATGTGTGGCTAGCTTATCAATCAAGCCACTGAAGAGCCCTTTCACACTAGCGGGTTTGCGTTGCAGTACTACAACACTTGTGTCAAGCAAAGTACATAGGTTTCTATAGAAAACCTATTATACCTTTCTCAAAAGCCTTGCATTTTTGGGGCTGCAGTGCAATCATCTCCCAAACACTTGTATGGCAGATGCATGAGTCCATTCATTGTAATGGAGGGGTAATCACAAAGCACTTCAGGGATGGAAGTATGAAACAGCCCTAAGGATTTCTGAAAATAACTGCCCACAGTTAAAAGAAAATTTTTAACTAACACAAATTTACAGCCGTTGTGAGAATAATTGCTCACCATGCAAGACTAAACAAGCACATTAAACTGAAGATCCTATTTATATAAGGTAAAAGTCTAGGTTTTTTAGTTGTTGTTTTTTAATTGGTCTATTGAAGCTTTGATCTCTCTTTCAATAAGCTCTTCTTTGGTTCCTGGTTGGTAAAGTTATATCATTCTCCATTCTCTGTTTAACCAGACAGTCCTATAGAGGGGTCAGGAGGGAAGCTAAGTAATATTTATTTTCCACTAGAACCATGTGTAATTAGTGCATGCCACAATAGTTTCCATTCAGCCAGCTCTGCACATCCGGCCATTAGGCTTGCAATATGAGAAGAATAGATCTCAGGAATGTTGACAGTTCTTGTGAAATAAACAAATTCTGTTCTTGAAAATGCTGGGAGGGTTTGAAGACAGAACGTGTAGGGAAGGCCACCTGCAGAAGCAACATCAAAACTAATTAACTTTTCCCATCATCATTATTGAGTCGGTTATTTTCAGATCTGGTCTTACAAACTAAAAAACGAAAAAGTTATACTGACAAGTTCCAGATGTGCTTAGTGTGTTTTTGCCTCAAGCTAGGCTCTAATTGCCGATATTTTAACACTGGTAAAGTATACAAGCAAAGCTCTACAGTCAACAGTTAAGGGTATTAAGGGAAAATTGTTAAGCTGGCAAAAAAAAGTTATTGAAATGGAACATCAAATCGATCGAGCTGTGATTCTGATGAATTTGTAACTGATCACAGTATAGAGCATGTGCACAGGTCTATGAAAAGGAATTGAACATTGGATGGATATTGCTGATGTCCGGTTAACCTCCCATTCATCATATTGAATGCACACTTTGACCACCTACCCCAAAGGTCAGGTGGGACAGTACAGCCAAATATGTATTTTTCCCACTCGCCCCCCCCCCCCCCCCCCCCATCCTCCTGACTTACAGGCTTGCCAAAAGGGGTATATATATCTTTAAAAGTTTATCTGGCATGAGACTGTCCAGGTGGTTGCATGCTTTTGACACTTGACTATGAACCCAATTTGTGCCAAAAAAATCTATTGGTATTGTGGATACAAATATGACCTGAAGGTTTGAAAATGTTGTCCTCCATTAAAGTCAACATGCAAATAGCAGGTATATTGGTCTCGGCCAATCACAACCTAGAGTCATTCTATGCTGTGTCTGTGAAGGTTCCAGTGGTATATTGACATTCTATGCTAGGTAACAGGACACATAAGAAAATGTTTCTTGTTAGTGCAGTATGTATCTTTGACAAGTCCTTCTGGTCAATTAGGCATGAGTATAATTAAAGAGCAGACAGACTGCAAATAGTTGGCATTTGCAAAATAACAGTATACCTTCCTTATTGGCAACCAGAGGATTTTAAACAGCAAATTGGCCTAATGTACTCTAGTAATGAAATAAATTGTGAATTCATACAAAAAATTAAAACAAAGGAGTTGACATCACACAAAGGGATTTATACTAAGAAAAAAGGTTACCCTTGCAGGGGTTAATAGCAGTTCACAAAACAACAGAACATGCAAAGCCTTCTGGCTTTCAAACATTCAACATAAATGTTTTTCCTTGGCTCAGCTTCTCAGCAGCAACAGGCCTGGGCCCCACACTCTCTGTGAGCAACCCAGTAACCACTGCTCAAGCAGTCCATGTCTCAGACCAGGTCAGAAGCATTGACACTCTGGTCTTAGTCCCTTTTGTAGAGACACACCCAGCTCCACACTCAAGCAGTTGAGTTCCTTGGGGGAATAGGAAGGCCCACCCAGTTCCGACCTTCTCATTCCAAAGTCCGGGATTCTGTAAGAAAATATCAAACAAAAACACTCAGCAACCTAATGGGCAATATTATCCCGGAATCACAGTTGTGCAGTTGCACATGCAGTTTTGGCACAAATTGGCTTCATAGTCAAGTCAAAATTTTTGGAGTCAAAATGCCTACTTAATTTATGCAAAAGACATGTCCTAGAGTGTTTCCACAGCCCTTCTCTACATCTCCATCAATCTTCTTGATGATACATTTGCACTTACCACCCAAATAAACTAACACATTTTTCTACCATAAGAGTAGAGTAGTCACTCAAAATGAAACCTCCTTTATGTATGTGCTCAGTATCAGTCCTGTATCTCTCGCTATGCCGAATAGGCCCATTGGTGCCCTCGCATGCATATCCAGTGCCCTCCCTCCCCGTGCAGATCTGAACATTGTGAGATGTCGTCTGGGGGGTGGGGTGCTGGGTATAAGGAGAAGGAGACGAGGAAGGAGAAGCAGCATGTACAGGTGTGTTCCTTCCTTCTCCCCCTCCCTGGGCAGCAGCTCCACCAATAGTACCACCACCACCACACACGCCCCCGATCGCCAGCTCCACAAATAGCAACTCCCCAAACCCCGCCCCCGCACCCTGACGTCAGGGGCCCAATGCAAAAGGCTAGAAACGGCACTGCTCAGCAGGGCCGGGCCGACACAGAGGCTGAAGAGGCTCCTGCCTCTGGGCGCTGGTCAGGTCTGGGCGCTGCTCAGAGGGTTAAACTAGGACAAGTTTAACCCACTGAGCAGCGCCCATGAGCGCGCATGTCACGGTCAGCCGCTTGCGGCTTGTGCCCTTATCACATGTTTCCCCTCTGCCCGCTGATCCCGTAATTGCGCTTCTTTGCGTGCAATGTCCCTTCTGCAGAGGAGAGCTGAGGGAACCTGTCAGCCTCCGGCTGGACTGATTGGCGCATGTGTCAACCAATCAGCAGCACGGAAGGCGGCTCTCTCCTCCACTTCCTGCTGCAAGATACCGGGCTGGTATGCGTGGGTAGAGGAGCGGAAAGCAGGTAATTACATATGCTCCCATAAAACCCCACAATTATATCCCACCAACGTTATTATTGCCTAGTCACCTATTTGTTATGTATATGTTATTTTTGCCCAATCATCTCTTTCTTTGACATTTTTGCCCAGTCATAGAAATAGGTGACTGGGTAAAAAAAACATAGAAATAGATGATTGGGCAAAAATGTCATGAGAATAGGTTGTTTCCTTTGGAACTATATATACTAGTGCTCGTACCAGGTCATATTCCCTGGAGTAAAGGTGTTTTGGACAGTTAGTTGACACTGTAACCTATTTCTATTGGTTCCAAGTTGCTGTTGGTTCTTTTGTACCAACTAAGTGCTCAGTTTGTTTTATATGTTGCCTTTTGTTTTTTCACACTTATAGGCTTATAGTGGACCCTTCTGGACACTATATACTTAGTTTTTCTCTATATATTTTCAGTATACCAATGTTGATAAGAGATTTGTTCTGTAGATATATAAATACTTTTGTATCTGCTTGATGACCAAATCTTGATGCTAACATGTGCAATGTAATATGTACAAGACTTTACATGATTGTTTTTTGTTTATTATGCAAATTTTCAATAAAAGTTATTATGGAAAAAAAAGAGAGTAGGTGACATGGGCAAAGGTGACATGGCAAAGGTGACATGATAAAAGTGACATGGCAAAGGTGACATGGCAAAGCTGACATGACAAAAGTGACATGGCAAAGGTGACATGCCAAAGGTGACATGGCAAAGGTAACATGGCAAAGGTAACATGACAAAGGTGACATGGCAAAGGTAACATGGCAAAGGTGACATGACAAAAGTGACATGACAAAAGTGACATGGCAAAGGTGACA
>CM070034.1:128988120-129007287 GCA_036250615.1 Ptychadena robeensis | reverse complement strand
GCACATGCGCAGTTGTAAGAATAGGAAAATATTTCAACTAGGAAAATATCTCAGAACACCAGCGTGCGTACAGTCGACTGACCTCATAGTATGCGTTTCCTCAACAATCCCCAGTTGCCCTACAGTCAGGCTGATTCAGGATTACTCTATCTGCTACCTTCAAGTAAGGAGGGGCGGACCGAGCCTTGTGGAAGTCATCCGTTGGTACCACGTTATTTCTGAGTCCTCCGTGCCCTGCTTCTACCATGTCAGGTACTCGCCGTGGCGCACCAGGAACCTCCCACTCTGTCTGAGAAGAGAACTTGTTCCCATCCAAGAGACAAGGTTAGACTTTAGGTTAGATTAGGACTATCTCTCAATTCTCTCTATCTAGTTTCAGTTCATAGTTTTCTTCTTTCAATTCTGTTATTGAGTTTAATAAAAGGGTTTAAGCAGTACGTTTGCTTGCGAGTCATTGGTTAATCCTGAACCTGTACAATGTGAATATTGAGCTTTGTCTCTACAATCACAAAATGAAAACTATAAATACACAACTCTACAATATTCCCCATACAAACCCCCTCTGTGTGCAGAAAGTGACAACATTCCTTCAAATTGGTGTCATACATATCAGGTAATCCAAATGCTGGAACTGTCCTTGCCAAGGGTTTCTGGTATCTGTAGGCCATTGAAAACAGCTATCTATTGTTATTGCTGTAACAGTTGAATTAAAAAATGTGGTGTAAGAAAATACTCATCACTTCACTTCACTAAAATAAAAAAATGAAATGTAAACAAATATTGGTTGCCACTGGCAGTGGCTTAAAGGAAAGCATGGGTTCCAAGCAAATATGTAAATATGGATATGGAGTACTATAAATATGACCGTCAACCTCTCCCTATAAATTCCATAAATATCAAATGCAAATAGAGGTTCCCAGATAACAACATGACCAACAAAAAGGTGATAATCCACTGTGCTACCGGTATCTAATTTTAGGCTCACTATTTACTGGAGTTGAGTATTAGCAATGTTTTTATGAACATTAAATGTTCACCTGCGGCATGCATTACCTACTTACCTATAAATCTGATGTGTATGTTTGGTGAATGGGATATCTGATACATATGCAGTCAGAAGAAATCTTTAACACCCACACATTTTCCATTTCATTGTTTGTAAAGAAGTGGGGTGACTGTACTGAAGCCTCTCAAACAAGTAAGATGTTTAAAATCAATTATCTACTTTTAGAGACTTGATACATTGTTACAAAATACAAAAAAACAAAACAAAAAAAAAACAAGCAAATTACAACCTGCTTCCTGCTCCATTATCAGAGAAGACGTTACAAATTCTAGCCATAGCAAGGCAACACTTCCTCACACATCTTTCCACCAATAACATTCAGTCTTATCTTTAATAAAAATATTTTACAGTACATGACTGAAGATAACTTGTGGTGCTTACAAATCTGATGCCTTGGACCTTGCAGATATGAAAACGGCATGATCAGCAGTCCCCATGGTGGCTGCCGTCTGGTCTGGCTGGCATGTGCAGCGTGTTCTCCATGCTCTGCCCAGACCACATCATAAAAATACAAATAAATTTGTCGAACTTAAACTCTGACTCCAGAACCCAGTTGATTATAAAACCCTGATATCATATAATGGTGTGCTAAATTATCTTTTTGTACAATGTACACCATATAGACAAAAGTATTGTTACACACCTTTTAATCATTGAATTGCATCCAGACTCCTTGCCACAGGTGTATAAAAAATAAAGCACCTGATCATGAAATTGTGTCCAGGCTAGATAATACTAATAATTGTAATACAACTGTAAGTTGTATTATCACAAATAAAGTCACAGACCAATTAAAGACATACAGTAGGCTTCTGATTGTTGAGGCCTATAGCACAAACGCATTGCACATTTGCGGGTCTAGTCTTCTCCATAGGAAACCTGTGTATCCTCCTGTGTCATATCCTCTACCTGCGTCTGTTATCTTGTGTTGTAGCTCAACTCTAATTTATTGTACAGCGCTGTGTAATATATTAGCGCTATATAAATAAATTATAATAATAATACCTTGTGTTGCCCTGCACTGCATATTATACCACACCGCAACTGCAACACTGTTGTGTAGCACTACATGCAGTGGTGTAAACCATGCCACCAATAAAATATCGGGCAGTGATGAATAATACTTATGTAGGGCAGTCTGATGGAGGTATCTGGGTTTCAAGAGTGCATGTCTGACAGTATTGTGCCAACTGTGAACTTTGGTGGAAAATTGATAATGGTATAGAATTGTTTTTGTCTTGCTAGGCCACAACACAAGCAAATACATATTAAAATTGTAGTTGCAAGCGGTTACAAGACAGAGGTAGTGGTCCCTTTAAAAAGCTGGACCAAGATACCTCAGGGCAGAGAGAGGATAAAAGGCAGCTGGAGAGCATTCTAGCATGCGCATCTCTCCTATGCCACTGCCCCGGTGTCCAGCTGCAGTTTCCACCGGGTACCCGTACTGCTGTTCCGGTGGGGTGAACCATTGGCTCCTTTCACTGGGCCATTCAAAAACTGCAGTGGAGCCACTGCTGGTGTGCCCACTTCTCAAGCCCACCGTACGAATGGTTCTGGTCCTGGTCCCGCTGACGTCAACTGCACCTACCCCTGGCCATACGTGGGGTGAGGAGCTTGTTGACCTTACTACCCCCTTTGTGAAGGGTGCATCTTCCTGTTGGACTATTGTTTGGGACTGACTGCTGAGGAATATACTTAAGGCCCCCATACACGTTTCATTACAATCGATGACAGATTCGATCATAATCTATGATCGGCGTTGGTTTGATCAAACAAAGTACGATCGAACTGCCTTCCACATGGAGAAACAAATTTTTGATAGATGTTGATTCGATCGATCAAAAGAATAATTGAAGGAAGTCGATCGTAAACTCTGCAGAAGTGACCCATAGTGGTATGAGGGAACCAACTGCTAGGATTTTATTAATGTTATCAGCTTATGAGAACTGTATGTATAATTGACAATTACCTCTGTTTTACTTGGAGCACTGCTTCCTTCCACTTGTTGCCTACAGTGTTTGCATCAGCATCATAAATTCATTGCCTTTGGATGATCCTCATTCTTGCAGTCAAATATGCTACTTGTACTGCTTTTTTTTTCAAGACACCGGTTAAAGCCCAGTTAGCACAGCTCCCCAGCTAACATAACATGGGGAATAAGGACATTTATTTGTGAAGCCTGGGCTAAAATCACTGAAAAAAAATAGGTTTAAGTCTCAGGGTCCAGGGCTTTGTATGTATTGGAAAAAACTGTAAATAGGGGAAACAATATGTAATTATGTTAGTCAAGCAGGGGATTTAATTTTTTACATTAGGAAAATGTTTTATTAAAAAAATATAGCAGGTGTATGAGTTCCAAAAACAGACAATCTCATTGCTTGTCTTTGTATCCCTCCCATGACCTCTCGCCTACTTTTTCTGCTGTCTGGCCTACAATCAGTCAACAAGTGCTCATGAACCCATCCTAGACATCTCCATGTGCCATAAACAAAGACTCCGCAAAGACACAGAGCCCCAAGGCAAACATTTCATTAGAATTCCTGCTCTTAAAAAAGCAACACTCAATATCTGACAAAGCACAGGCAAAGTTCAGAGCAGGCAAGGACTTCGAAAACAGCAGGAAACAAGAAACAAAGCTCCGTATCAATTACATTCCTTCCGGTGATAAGATATTAACTGCTTCAATTGTGGAGATAAACAATGACACGCATTGTACCAAATAAAATAACAGGAAAACACCTAGTGTTTTATAAGGTGCAAAAGGCAATAGATTTGTCAAGATTAAATAATGAGTGCTTTATAATTATAAATAATTGCTTTTAGTTGTGAAATTAGCTTCAGAAACAAGACAGCCAGATTTCCAAAGCACTGCTGAGTTAATGGCTTTCCAACAAGCTCTCAGGTCCACTCATTGTTTCCTGCTGGGGGGTACCTGATCCGATCTAAGTTCTTCATTCCTTTTATGATGCTATTAACATGCGCCTTTCATCAGGAAATGAGTAAACTGTCAGCCACAACTTAACTTCACTTTGCCTGCATTCCATCTTCATGATCCATGGATGACAATCCAATCAATTAGAATGACACATCAGATTACTAAAACTTTAATATAAGCAAGTGGATAACACTAAAGCCGGCCATAGATGGTTCATTTTTCTTAAGATTCTTCTGCAGATCAACTGTGTGTGATGACTTTATGATGTCGTGCAGAGAATTGTGCCGGCAATTACTTTGGATGTAAAAAGAAACGCAATCGATCTAAAATGTCCGTTAATTCTTAAGCCCCCCATACACGCTTAGATTTATTGGTCGACCGATCGACCAGTCAGACGTAAAATCAGGTGCAGATTTTAGCTATTTAGTTTAAGATCAAATCAAATAATCGACCAATTGAGCAAATTTTTCCAACATGTCCGATCACTTTTCAATCGATGATTTGACAAAAATTGATCAATGATCGTAGATTGTACTATGTGGGCAGCACATAGATTTTTTTACAATCGATAGTTTTTTTTGATGGAGAAACGTCGATTGAATGCTAAAATCGAACCATGTGTGGCTAGCTTTACACATGGATTCTCGTCTTGATTGTAGCCAATTAACTTGGAGGAGGCTCCCCATCCACAGTAACTGACTACAACAGGATCAGTCACAACAAGTACCGGCAGGACTGATCGCCATGCGATCTGACCTGCTGAATTTTAGGGTAGAAACCTCAAGGTGGGCACCCCTGTAGTTGTGGGCGACCGACCATTAGACATTTGGGGGGAGCGTGCACGCTGGTCGATCGCCCACAACTATGGCCAGGAATCGGCACGTCTATGGTCAACTTAAATCAGGAGACAGTGGTCGCCCTGACCTTACCACCCTCCTTCATTCCCTACAAGCAGTGTCTCCATCATAGATGCAATAACTGACAACTGGGAAGTGATAACCAAACAGATCCTGACCCCCAATGTGACAGGCTAAGCATTATAGTATGGTAGGACAGCAACTTTGTAGGTTTAAGGAGCAAAATTGAGCATCAGTTTTCAAAAGCTAAAAATCAGCATAACTAATTTTGGATATACTAGCCCTTTAACCTCCTCAGCATGACACATGCATGACACATGGCGTGAGGAGTCCTGCTTAGAAGACAGCAGCTGCCATTCAGGGGCACTATGAACCCACAAAGCATATAACTGCGATGGAATCCAGTAAAAATACAAGCAATTACATTTATGCATGCTTTGGCTTCTTAAAGTCAAGCTTTCTTTGAAAACAAACTTTTTATTGATTCTTTTACAGTTGGCATGAATAACAGTGATCTGTTTTTGGCACTTAGAATGTGCTGTACCTGTCTAAAAGTCACTGTGTATACCTCCATATCTTTCACCAGAGACTCATTTAAAAGTTCCAATGACTCATGTGACAGAAATTCATTTTGTAAAACCATTTCACCGGAGTCAATAATACCGACATATTTAGAAGCGGTTACGTTTTGGCATCTAGGCTGCCCAGGAACGATCACTCCTTTTTAGAATATCATTCTCTTTATAAATCTAGTGCTGTTATGATTAGTCATTTGTTACGAGACTCATGGCTACTCTCCAGCCTGGAACATGTTGCAAATGTAAAATTACCACCTTGTTCCCAAATCACAATAAACACATTTTTCCAGGATTTATGAACAGAGCAGAAACTGTAATGAGGCAATACTTGTTGTGCCTTATTTTCTATAGGGAGTGGTCATTCTGGTCATTAAATGAAAGGCCATTTGCCAACAGCTTACCGGAAAGTCACTACTTTTCAAAACAAGGGAGAAGGCAAAGAAGTACGCGGAAGATATCAGTAATACTTTCACAGGGGCCACTATAGAGGCACAACAAGATGCTTCAAAGTGACTGTCACTATTTTTAAATCCTGAAAACCCTCCCTGTAGAGCTAGAAGATGAGAACTACCCGTTCCTTTGCTCACGTTGCCTAAAAAAGCTTGATTGAAGAACAGAGCTAACTCAAGGGTCTCCTATATTTGATACTTACGGGAGTGTTCCGTACTGGTCTGTGGTAAAAGAGTATTGAAATATAGGCCTGTGAATGGAAGCAGAACGCACATGAGGGCCAAATATCTAAAACAATGATCCTTTGGATACTGAAGATATTTTCTCAACCTTGAGAGGTTTGGCAGCAGGACAAGTATATATCAATACTTGAGCATCAGGGTATTTGGTGGCACTTGCAGATTGGGTTCAAAGAGTTCAGGTGAAATATTTTTTTAGTCTGTGGGTTTGCAGGACCTGTGTAAATAGAAATGTAGTAATGCAACAACTTTGGGATGTAACATTTTCATCAATGCATACATAAAGAAAATGTGGCATCCAAAACATCACACAACTTATGGCTGACTATTGTACTGCCTGTCATTCAGAACAGAAAAGCGCAGACAAAGTGCTAACTGTGACAGTTGTTAAACTTTTGTGAATTTATGGTTATTAATTATGGTCTGGGTAAAAAAAGTTTAGATCACATGATTTTGTGCTAGGCAATGCCAACTGTATTCTGGTAGAAAAATATTTTTTCATTGTTAATGAGATATAAAAATATGAGGTATCCACTGACACTAAGTACATTGATACCTTGATATTAATAATGGTTGTTTGCCTCAACAGGTCTACCCCTGCTTGACATGTGGTATATTCACTTTATAAGATCCCCCCCACCACCACTATTGTGGAGGGAAAAGGTGCAATAATCATGCTATGTACATCAATATGGAAGGGAGATTATTAGTTCTCAAAGACAAAGCAGTATAAAGCATACATATACATTGTCATACTAAAACAGATAATACTATTATAAAAGCAATCAAATTGTGGATACAAATATGCATAAAAATGGACAATATAGGTTTTATAAGTAGCCCTGTCAGTGTAAAATAATTTTTTATAGACTGAACTAACCAACCAACAGATAAGAGAACATGTGACAGGGGAATTTAGAAATAAAATAAATGTTTGAAGCAGATGTATACTCAAAATCTAAAAATTACATATATAACATTTAATTTTTACTGACCTCTGAGCCAGTACGAAGGTAGTGTAGCACTTCACAGTCCTAAAAATATATATTTACCTGCTAGTCCCTGGAATCATTTGAGAGATTCCATACTTATCTGGCTGGATTCTGGGTGTTAAGTCGATATTCGAGCCGTCCGATGTACCCTGCAGCAGCCGGATGACGTCATCACGCTGCTGTCAGATATTGGCGGGGCTGGGGAGAGACAGCTCTGCTCTCCCCAGCTCAGCCGAAGCTTTGCCTGGAGACCAGCGGTCTCTATTCAAAGCATCGGACATTGGCCGTATTTACGGTCATGTCCGATATGGCTGTTTTTCGAGTGGGATTGATTTGTCCCATTCGAAAACAGCGATGGGGGCATATTATATGGGCCAGATAGATGGCCGTGAGCGTGGCCCATATCTGCAGGTCTGTACCCTGCTTTAATCACAAGAGAGAGAGCGATATCACAAGTGGAAACTGGGGGGAGCCATACAATGGTTTTCTATGGAGAAATCATCAGTGTGTATTTTTTCATCACACAGTGTGATCAGGTGCTTTTTCAGCTCTCAGAGATGTCAGATCTTCCTCTCAACTATGGCACTACATCATCACAGATAATTTTTTTGCCGTATTCTGCCCTATTATCATACATATTGATCAAAAGCAGGTGATAGATCTGCTTTAAACAAATATCTTTAATTTTGAGACATATTTCTGATCTACTCATGCAGACAATCATTTATATTACAGGCAATGAAGGGTGTGGTTAGAACTAATACAATACATTTATATAAACTGAGTATTATTAGGTGTCACTGACCCAATGGTATTAGACTAGTGTCAAAGTCTGTATCATATTTAGACAAGAAGATCCCTCTAAATCACAATATTAAAAATCAACAATTTTCCACTGAGTCTATTGTTTAGTCTAGAGCGGATTTGCTCTTGTGTATTGGACGCGCAGATCTCTGTTGATTTTTCATTAAATATAAATTGGAAAGTGGGGCTGGTGGGGTAAATCTTGTAACAAAGTTGGATCTCTTTACAGAGTCCATATCATCAAATAACAATGTGACCACACATAGCTACCAGCGATTCAGGCCTCCGTTTAACAAGGACACATCAAACCTTCATTAACCCCGCTCTACTTGAATAGCAGCTTGTCTGGCTGAGCCGGTAATGATTCTGTAAAAGTTCTTCTCATCAAAAAGCAGGGCCACCTACCAGGAAGCGTTCTGTATGACTTGATTCTTCTGCTGCGCTCAAGTGTAAATAAACTTGTTTACCAGCGTCAGAATGGCAATGTTAATGAAGACTTATTTGTTTTGACACAATAACAAGTGATGTGTGTTGAGGAACAGGCAGCAGAAGAATAGATTTTTATTTTACAGTGCTGTTCTATCAACCTTGAGCAAAGCACTACATCATCTATGAACTTACACGACCTTCTCTGAGACCACAAAGCAGACAAAGCCATCTGTTCCTAGACGGCGCAGTAATGGAGAGGTTAAATTTGCTGCAATCACGCTGTACATCCCGGATCCTGGCCTTGTAATTATCAATAGGAAATGTACTTACTCGTCTATTAGGTTTGTCCATTTTTCTAAAGTTACCTTTTACAATAGACATGAAAAACTCCCAAAGTTTTCAGAGCATATTAAACTCTTCATTTTACTAAATTATTATTATTATTATTATTATCATTTATTTATATAGCGCCAACATATTACGCAGCGCTGTACAATACATTAGAGTGGAGATACAACACACAATAACACACAGGTACAGGTAATGACACAGGAGGAATAGAGGATCTATTACATTTATTTTCTGGGATACAGCAAATCTTTCAAAACAAAACTTTACATTAGATATAAATAGATCATATAGAGTTATAATTAGGCTTATTCCTACAGACAGTGCATGGTCTCCAGCAAACATGGCTGGCTTAACATTCATAATGAACCCCTTTTTTAAGTTTTAGTGTGGTAGACAGTGACTGGACAAACAAAAAACTTTAAAAAGATTTTAACCCTTCCTATGCCAAAGATGAAAATACTTTACAAAATCTCCACTCTTCCACTCATCTTAAGCTAGGCATAGACGTTTAGATTTCCCAGCGATCGATCTTTTAAACGACCGTGCATGCGATTCCGAAATCTATTCCATTTACAGAATCGATCGCACACTGCACCATACGATGTCTTCGATTCCTGGTCGATTCCTTCCTGTGATCAATTGATCATGGATTGTGCAATCTCCAGCTTGCCGCTGTTTTAATCAGAAATGATGTAATGTGGGTTGATCAATTCTCGAGCAATCGACTAAATTTTTCAGACAGAATGGATTCCTGCCTATTGAAGTATTGGGGTACTTCCTACCATAAATTGTATACTGGATCCTATGAAAATCTATTAATATTCATAAAAAAATTACATATACACTCATGTGCTTGGTGGCAACTCAATGCATTTAGGCATGGTCAAGACGAACCGATGCAGTTAAAACTGAGCTTCAGAATGGGGAAGAAAGGTGATTTAAGTGACTTTGAACATGGCATGGATGTTGCCAGTCGGGCTGGTCTGAGTATTTCAGAAACTGCTGATCTTCTGGGATTGTCATGCACAACTACTTCTAGGGTTTACAGAGAATGGTGCGAAAAAGAATGGCCAGAGCTGAGAGAATGGTTTGAGCTGATAGAAAGGCAACAGTAACTCAAATAACCACTTGTTACAACCAAGGTAGAAGAGCATCTCTGAACGCGTCAAACCTTGAGGCAGATGGGCTACAGCAGCAGAAAACCACACCTGGTATCACTCCTGTCAGCTAAGAACAGGAAACCAAGGCTACAATTCGCACAGGCTTAACAAAATTGGACAATAGAGGATTCGAAGTATGTTGCCTGGTCTCATGAGTCTCGATTTCTGCTGTGACATTCAGATGGTAGGGTCAGAATTTGACGTCAACAACATGAAAGCATGGATCCATCCTGCCATGTATCAAAGGTTCAGGCTGGTGGTGGTGATGTAATGGTGTGGGGGACATTTTGTTGGCACACTTTGGGCTCCTTAGTAGTAATTGATCATCGTTGCAAAGCCACAGCCTACCTGAGTATTATTGCTGACCATGTCCATCCCTTTATGACCACATTGTACTTATCTTCTGATGGCTACTTCCAGCAGGATAATGCACCATGTCATAAAGCTCCAATCATCTCAGACTGGTTTCTTGAACATGACAATGAGTTCACTGTACTCAAATGGTCTCCACAGTCACCAGATCTCAATTCAATAGAGCACATTTGGGATGTGGTGGAACAGGAGATTAGCATTATGGATGTGCAGCCGACAAATCTGCAGCAACTGTGTGATGCTATCATGTCAATATGGACCAATGTCTTTGAGGAATGTTTCCAGTATCTTGTTGAACCTATGCCACCTAAGAATAAGGCAGTTTTGAAGGCACTAGCACAGTACTAGCAAGGTCACATCCCTTTTCTATATGTGGTATCCTCTGCCACATTATCCTTATATGATTAATAATGACAGGTTTACAACTATACAATGTAGACTGCAAGACCCCCAAACCACTGCACCATTGTGGTAAAAAATTTTAATCCATTGCATTAATTTGCTACCTACACCAATAGAGCGAATAATTAGCCATCAGCCTACATGTTACTGTACGATTTACTTTTGAATAGCTTTTCTTTAATAATATATTCACTTTTCTTTAATAACACATTCACTTTCTTCTCCACTTACCTTACAACACAAACAACAGAAGAGCATGGATACCAGAGATCTGCTAAAACCAGTTGCTGGGAATACGAGAATACTACAAAAAGGTATCTTAGGTATTAGGAAACATGAGATTAGCAGCTACTTCATACTCTACAGAGTGCATTATGTGTACTTTGCATATTACAGTACATAAGAACAAGGGAACCCAAATAAAGACAATAGAATGGGCACCTTGTCAAGATCATTTTATATATTTTGAAATATCGACAGAGCCATATTAAACCAATAACTGATATTTATTTTTCTCCTTTATGATGAAAAGTGGTAAGTGGACCACTAAACGCGTCAAGAGATTGTATCATATCTCACACTTATATATAAAGTATTTTTTTTGCAACCTCCATTGTATCTTATACCACCATATATATGACATCCATGAAATAGCATTACGAACTGTACTATATCTTCTATTGAACAAAGTAATACCTTTTATTATGCAATGTTATCAATAAGTTCATCATAAAAAAGTAATACCTTGAAAGTCCCCTATGGTCCCTGATGTTTGGTCACCAGGAAATGTTGTTGCTCATTTGCTAAAAGTACTTATTAATGCAGATTTAAACTAAACTTTGCTTCACTTAATCTGATTTCTGCCATAGTCCTTATTCTTAAAAGTCCTGTGTTGACTGTTATTTCATAGCTCATGATCTTCACTTCTTTTTGACTCTAAGGCTACATTTAAATGGGCACTTTCAGAAAGCCATCAGGCACTCCTGTCTCAGAGAGAATGTTTGAAAGACCAAAACCAGGGACTCAAATCCTGCAGTGCCAGATGTGTCCCCCTGCTTAAGCCAGTACATGTCCAGGCCCATCTGAAATATGCTAGAGAGCATTTGGATGATCCAGAAAGGATTAGGAGAATGTCATATGGTAAAAACTCAACTCGTGTTTGAAGGAGAAAGAATGCTGAGTTGCAAGAACACCATACCTACTGTGGGTCAAAGGGTTGGAAACATCATGCTTTGGGGCTGGTTTTCTGCAAAGGGACCAGGACAACTGATCCATGTAAAGGAAAGAATGAATAGGGCAATGTATAGTGAGATTTTGAGTGAAAACCTCCTTCCATCAGCAAGGGCATTAACCTCCCTAGCGGTTGAGACGAGCCCAGTTCGTCCGCTGCTCAGGCTCGCCTCAACCGCAGGGGAACCAGGCATCAGGTAGACCCGATGCCTCCCTGGAAAGCTGCAGCGATTGTCTTCATCGCTGCAGCATTTCCGGGGTTTTGGCACCGCCCCGATCGCGTCACGGTGTTGCGCAAGGGTGCGGGGGGGCCGGCACCATAGACCTTTATGTTCATGGAGGAGCGCCGGCTTTCCCTCTCACGCAGCTGGTGTCAATAATGACACCGGCTGTGTAAAAAGCAGCGGCGGGAGGGAGGAAGTGAGAGGCAGTGTACTTTGTACACTGTCTTGATTGCAATAGTCTTTCGGTATGACAATGATCCCAACCACACAACCCGGGCAACAAAGGAGTGGCTTCATAAGAAGCATTTCAAGGTCCTGGAGTGGCCAGATCTCAACCCCATAGAAAACCTTTGGAGGGAGTTGAAACTCCGTGTTGCCAGCGACAGACCCAAAACATCACTGTTCTAGAGGAGATCTGCATGGAGGAATGGCCCGAAATACCAGGTGTGTGAAAACCTTGTGAAGACTTACAGAAATCGTTTGACCTCTGTCATTGCCAACACAGGGTAAATAACAAAGTATTGAGATGTACTTTTGATATTGACCAAATACTTTTTTTCCACCATATTTTGCAAATAAATTCTTTAAAAATCAGACAATGTGATTTCCTGGATTCTTTCCTCCCATTCTGTCTCTCATAGTTGAGGTGTACCTATGATGAAAATGACACACCTCTCTCATCTTTTTAAGTGGGAGAATTTGCTAAGCTGGTGGCTGACTAAATACATTTTGCCCCACTGTATATAACACCCCATGACAGTTCTATAAGTCAGATGGTTAAAAAATGTCCATGTAAATCAGCCCTAAGTGTTACATTGTTTTCTTCAAAACAGCTGTGCTAATTAGAGAAAATACATTCTCCTCAGATAACAGCTTGTGCAAAGAAATATTATGGATGAAATTGGCTTTTACACCTAGCTCTGCTCGGGCTGAAAAAACTTGCTAAAAGCCTGAGCTGGACTTGGGGTCAGCCACAATGTAAACAAAAGTTTCGTAACTTTGTGCCAAATGCCCATCTCTGGCGTCTCCAGCTTCTTACTCTTGTCCCCGATCCCTAGTGAAGTTACCATGTGCGTCCATCAACAGGAAGGGGAAGGCAAATAAAAAAACAACTTCCTACATACCCTGTAACGCCAGGGAGGTTGCATACATTTATCCTTACATTACTTATGCCTGACTTTAATCCCTTACATCAAATCAATCATATACAACACTAAATAGGCCTTTATATGGCAAAAGCTTGATATGGCTACGTTTATCAATACTGTTTAAGAAAAAAAACATTTGGCATTTGAAAAAATATATTTAAGCATGAAAGAAAATTGAAAATAGACTAATTACAACATACAATGGTAGTGAGTATCTCATAAATTGGACAAAGTGATGTTCAGTACACATTTTTAAAGTCAAGTTCAAGAGTACAAATTTTAAGGTACAACTGAACCTAATAACTACCTTAATCAAATTCCCTTCCCAAGTCTTTTTGTGCCTGCAAGAGAGAGCATGCCAGTGTTGTGGGGGGACATAATTGAGGAGGCAAAGGCACTTGTGAAATGTAAGATTACAGAAGACAGCTAAGTTTAAAACATTATTATGTGCACATAACTTTTTTAGTGAGCTCCTCAGATGAGTACCAGGAGATGGTGTTTGGTACTCACCCTGTATGTATGTGGTCTCCCTCACTGTCCTCTGCATCAGCTTCCTGCATGGTAGGTTTTGCTGTAGATGGACCTCCCTGATCTCATTCTTCAGTAGTGACACCCTGAAATTTTCAAGGTTAGTAACTAACCCCTGAGACTACCTGCAGTCCAATGTTGTCATTTCATAGTCATATTTCAACTGTCACACAGTGCGTGTCAGCTTTTACTCTTACATATGCCTACTCTGACTTTCATCCTCCAGATCTCCAACACCCTTAGGAGTCCAATCTTTTTTTTGGATTATTAATTTACATTCCCAATTTCACACCCCTAACTGCAACCTTTCGTAGTTATTCATATTTCCCTGCAGTTATCCATGTGACATAAATTGTATACATTTATCATTTAGCTGCGTCCACCCAGACAGAGTGCCTCCAAGTTGATGAGCTTTGTAACAATAATGCAGGTACGCATAGCTAGTTTTTGGCCCCTTTTGAGTACCAGAGTACCACTTATGTGCACCCCTGGTTATGTACCGGTATATTGTAATTATCCTAAATGTTGTTCATTCATTTATGTAAGCTCATCCATCCAAATGCATAATTCTTTCTAGAAATTCTAAGTTGGGATGTATGCATATCCTTTTCATCTGCTGAGCCAGTTCACATAAAATATATATATCTGACAAATGCAAGGTGCATCACAGCCCATCGTCCTGCCTGCAAGCCCACCCAATTTGTTACTTATGTGGCGTTATATAGCAAGTTTTCTTTCCAAGGTTTTTATAACAGAATGCACAAGAGTTCCTAGAAACACTAGTTCACACATGTTCTCCTAAGTTATGAAGATGCTGTGCTGGCTTTTTTTCTGGAGATAAACAGGCTTAATAAAAGGAAATAAATCTGATAGTTGGAAATAAATCAGCCGCTTGGAAATCTTTAATGAAAACCACCAGTCTCTTTGCCCTCTGTATTTTATCTCTACTGCATGCTAAAAGAAAGTTAGATATAACCTCTGTTCACTCTAAGCAGCAAATCCAAGAATGAAAATATTGTTCCTGTCTACAGAACATGGAAATTAGATCCTTTTTATTCCAGAAACCTGAATCACAATTCAAGCCTTCCCATGCTGCTAAATGTAAAATGGCCTCCTCTCTTTCTAAAGACATCTTTTTGTTACACACTTCCGAAAAAGCATGTTATTGCTTCCAATTTATCCGAAAGTAAGGCTTTCCCAGACATAATGCACATCTCTTTCTCATTTACTTGTTTTTCTTTTGGACTTTTAATAGCCTATGGTGTCCCTCCAAACACATACAAAAATCCCATGAGATGAAAGCATTCCTGAAATTACTCAGCAGTGTCTTCATCCTCATTCCTCTCAAAAGCATACATTTATACAAGAGCCAAATTGACTTACAGGCATCCACATGTGCCACATCAACATACGGGGCACACACTTAGACAATAATAATAAAATAAATACACAGAGTTGAAGGGAAAAAGGGAATAGGAATATTTTAATTTCAAGGAAAATGCAGCATTTTTAATCAGTGCCCAAAGAAACCAAGGGGGATTCAAATGCACATTACAGTTATGGGCTTCATAAATTATATATATTATATATATAATATATATATTACCTATTAATTGTGGACATCATAATGAATTGTCTAACTGCAAGAGGCATCCATGCTATTGTTTTGTTTATTTGTTTCAAGATCTGGAGACTGAGGCTATATTTCCATGGTGTTAAGGGATGTGTTCCCGATGCAGTATCAGGGGTATTTTTTCCCTTTTTGAATGGAGGAAGCACACATGCATTTGTGTTCTGTTGCAACACACCAGATACCCAAAGGCATTGACTAGTAAAGGATATGTTTACAGTGTGTTACATACATGCTGTACACACATGGTTTTTGACACTGGGGAAATTATTATCTGAAAATTATTAAAATGAGCTGCAACCACCCCAGATCACACTCAAAGAGAATGAAAGGACGTGGTTAAAAATCGATTGCGTCAATTCATATATACATGGGGATTTCTCTAGCTATGAATGTAAAGCTGGCTTTTGTGGAAGGGGGAGCTTTACAGTACCCACTAGGAAGAATGGGGTTTTTTGCAGATTTGGTAATTTAGCAGATTACAATGTAACCAGCTGATCTTTGCTGGGTCTGCCTCTTAGGCATCATCCTGTCCACTGAAAATCTCCATTGGCGTGCAGTGCAGCGGGGTCGGCAAACTCACCGCAAGCACTTAGGGCAAACGATCAGTGGGTTAAGCAAAACACTAAAATATAAGAAAGTCACCCATAATGCAGGATCCAGGTCTGTTTACAAATTGCTAACGTACAAGGAGCTTATAAAGAGTTTGTTCAGTGGTTCAAGGAAGGTTGATACATCTTTGAAAAACATTCTAGACTTTCTCTTAAAAAATAAGATCAATATTTCTACATATTACAGTTGCCCTGATGGAGGGGCTGTCTAAAGACTAGATTGTTTGATATTATACCAGCAATGGGGAGAGCTGATGCCTACCCAATATCCAACCCCTGTCCAACAAAACAAGCTTAGCACCAACAGATGTGATTTACTTGGACAAAGGATGACCAGTCAGATATCTTAAATCTATAAGCCAGAGCTTAACCAAGAAGTCAGGTAAACTGAGTTATCAGTAATGACGTTCAAAAGATACATGGATGAGACTATAAGGATTAAAAGGGACCTTCTGGTGCTTGGTCATTACAAAACACATTTGACAACAGTGCCATGACAACAATCAATAACAAGTACATGTTCCAAAAGGGCACACAGGAAACCCACTCGAGTCAATAAACCATACAATGATACTCTAATCTGACAAACACAGGTATAGCAAATGACATGTGACAGTGTAACTGCCTTCTTCTTCAATATAAACTACTGACAGATGATAAACTGTAACATTTTGGTTCTGTCAAATGGCAGAACTGTCTTTTTTACTTTTGTCCATGTAGTGCAGCAAGAAACGAATGTATAGGTAGCATAGGTTATAATTCATGGTACTACAAAATACATTTACTATACATTATTTAACGTGGAAATGTATTGAATACCGATAAACATCTTATATATGCCTAAGATCTAACTAAAGCTAGCCATACACAGGTAGATTCCCGTGCAATCGACCGGCGATCAATACACCTGTAATTGATTGCGTGTCAATCGTACGGTAATCAATGTGCAACACATGGGCACGTCAATTACCGTACGATGGGGACCCAGTTTCATGGTCCCCCGAGTCTCTCCTTTCCCCAGCCAGAGAAGCAGCCAGCCTGCACGCCCCTCCCCCCCTTCTGGCAGAGCTGGGACCATGCTGGCCCTGCTGTAGCTGTCCACACAGCCTGTGTGCAGCGACGGCTGTCAGCCTGTCCATTACATTGGATGGGAATAGCGCTATCCCCATTCAATGTAATAGATTTCGACCAAGGTTTTCCAACATGTTGGAAACCTGTTTGGTCGAGTTCCTTCGAACAGGATCCATTGATCCTGCTCAAAGGAACCGTGGATGGGACAGATGAAGAAACAGATTAGAGGAACATCGGGAGCCGCATGTTCCTGTATGCCCCCGATGTTCCTCTAATCTGTTACGTCATTGAGCCATCTATGGCAAGCTTAAGATCACACTGTCTAAAGATTAGATCTGTAGATCACTGTAGTCAATGGACTGATTGTGGCAGATTGTGTAGCAATGCATTCCTTCACTGTGAAATCTGCTGATGCTGATTCAAAAATGTTACCTCTTTGTTCATACAGAGGGAAGATGGTTGAGTCAAGTGTCAAATAATAAAACATAATCACCATTATATTACTAATAGATTTCTATACAGGTCATTAAACAATGGCCACACCGTCACACTGGCAATGACAAAATGCTGTCGGACATTCTCAATCAATATCAAAAATGGATACAGTGCCTATGGTTTGTTAGTACTTTCTTAGAACTTTTGAAATCAATATTATTAATAACATTTGTATTTATTAGTAAATTCTGTTTGTAATCTCATAGTCACTGTTATATACTGTATCTTCCTTCATTTCCCAAAAAGGCCTTTTGTATCTTGTGCCCCACCATGAGCTGATGTGTCAAGCTGTGAAAAAAGTTGTTTTAATGAAATCTACAAGACAATTTGTCTTTGTGCTTTAGTAACACTAAAGTGAGTGTTGCAAGTATGGTGTGAGAATATTGAGAATATATAAATTGACAGGAACTGGAGAGTTTTAAAATTAATCATTTAGCTGCCACATCATGCAAGAAAAATGTCATTGATTTTGAAATGTTTTTACATTTCTGCTCCACTGGGGCAAGCTCATTATGGCAGGCTGTTAGCAAAAAGGATACCTCTGTACCTATCCTGTACAGAAAAAAATGATATTTACCCTTTTCCCTGGCAAATTGAGGATGGCATAGGTAGAGTATTGTTATGCTAAAAACTTCAGTCATAAACAATGGATGTTGAAGCAAACCTTTCACTTAAACACATACAGGTATTGCATTGTATCTAAAGGCTTTTTTAATTTACATTTTGGATAGAAATTTAAATCTAAGATCACAATTGGAGATGGAATCCAGATAACAGGAGAATTCCAAGGAGTAGGGTAGTAAGTAAGGAAAGGTAGGTGTAGTTAGACAATTTAGACAAGCAAGAACGAGAACTCTCTAGAACTGACTTCTTTATGCTAGCTGTGACATCTCCATCCTGACTTGATCCCCTCATACCGATGGGGACCCTTCAATTCCCTCCATTTTAACTATAATTCCTAAATTTTTATTATGACTCCTACCTGAGTACTGACCTCCTTATCCTATAAGTAGGTCAGTACTGACCTCTTCATCTTGTCTGTGCCTTTTTTTGGCTGTAACATCTCTGTTGTAGCAGTAAAATCTATAATATCTATATTTGGCTGGGTCTACACTATACCACCCCAGCAACCGTGGGGGGCATAATGGGCACGTCAGTTTGGGTCGGTGGCAATACCGTTTGCAATACCGCATCCTATACATTTCTATTGGCAAACTGTGCATGGAAACATGTGGTTGTGGTTTGCGTGCATCACACACCGTGCCTATTGTTTACCAATGGGCACAGTACGTGTTTTCGGTGCACCTGCAGGATGCCCCCGGATCCCCAACGCGTTGTGAATTCCCGGGCATTGTGAATGCGGTGCCGCAACACCCCCAATTGCAGGCATGACATGCCAGTATAGACTGTCTTGTTATTACCCATAGGTTATTAGAGTGGGCGGCTGCACTGCACACAGAATTCACTTGAGCGATCACCCGCGGAGCAATTTCACTGCCATGTATTTGATGGGGCTTATCCCCACATCCACGATCGGAAACGCAGCTAATTCATAGACATAAATGGAGGCGATCAAAAAATTTGTGTGGATGGGA
>CM070034.1:128923873-128962469 GCA_036250615.1 Ptychadena robeensis | reverse complement strand
TCTTCCCCCAGAGCCCCCCTAGCGGGAGATAGGCAGGGACCCTGAGGGGCCCCTGTGGACTTTCTCGCACAGCACAAACAGGTCTGCTACCCCAGTTACCCACCAGCTCACCTGGCAGGACGGAAGGGATAGCTCCCATTAGAGGCTTGATCTAAGGTTGCGAAGTACAGAGTAGGGTTGGCAGCAGAATAGGATGGTCAGCAAGAAGAAGTCAGGGCTGGCGGCACAGGGTCAAACTGATTAGACGAGCCGGTCGGGGCAGGAGGGCAGACGTATCGGATCGTAGACAACCGGGTCGGGACGGAGAGGAAGAAGGCGGGATATTAATCGGATAAGGATACAGGCAGGGTTCGGTACCGGGTGATCGTCAGGAGATAATAGTTCGAACTCACTAAGCTGAAATGCAACACACTGGCCACGGGAAGGTCATCCCTTAAATAGTCAGTGCTAATCCAAGTCCCCACCCCATGGAAGGGAAATTCCTCCCTAAAATTACAGTTTAAAGTTTCAGGGTGAGCTTGCGCGCAGCCCTGGGTTTGGAATGCGCAGAGTGGACTCTCCATGCTGGATGGAAGTGAATATGGAGGAACACCAGCCAATGGACGCCCTGCTGAGGGCAGAGTGGAGGTAAGGAGACCCCTGAGGCAGAGGGGTAAAGCGCCCCCCCTCTAAAGGGTGGTCTCCGGCCACCACCAGGACCCGGGTTTTAGGAAGGATGAGGCCTGGTGGAAAGCTCCCGAACCAGCGCAGGGGCACGGATGTGCACCGCAGGTTACCAGGAGGCATCCTCTACGGGGTACCCCTCCCGAGGAGAGATACTGGAGAACCCGACCGAAAAGAGACGAGAATCCAAGATGTCCGCGACAACATTACTCCTCAAACCCGCACAAGGACGCGGGGCGGAGGCCCCGTGCCCGCACAGGATGCGAGTCCGGGTGACGACCGGGTTTTAGCGCATGAAGACGAAGTGGAAAAGACCGGGTGTGTTGGACCCGCAATCCCAATGGCAGCGAAGACGGGCGGACGTGCTCCACCAGTGAGTCCACCACATACGTAACAAATCTTGGTCCAAGTTTCCTGGACAGGGCAACAAAGGCGCAGAGGGGCAGCCAGACCTCGATCGACCGGGTTGTTAAAGGGGTGGGAAGTCCCTTATCATGAGGTCTGCCCCTGGTCTTCATGGGGGGGGGGGGGGGGAATTCTGGGAGAGTTAAGAGCCCGCGGGGGTTGATGGGTGATGACCTTAGGTTGTCACTAAAGAAACATGGCCCTATCCAAGACTGCTGGCACAGGGGAGAGCGGCACTGTCCGGAAAAGGAGGGAGGGTACCATAGTTGCAAGGAAGGGACTCTGTCTATGGCAGAATCATCGTGTTGTTAACAGAGAACTCAACGAGAGGAAGGAGGGTCCAACCAGGTATCTGGGCGGTCCGAAAAAGATAAACACCTGAGAATATTGTCGAGGCTTTGGATGTCCGTTCAGTCTGCCCGTTAGTTGGGGATGATGAGTCCTGAGGTGTACTGGTTTTTGCACACCAAGCTTCCAGAATGATATCCAGAAACTTCGAGCGACGAATTGGGGATCCTCTGTCGGTGAGTTATCTCAGGAAGGAACACGTTTGCAGCCGGGCTATCTCCCGAAATAAGGATGTCCGCCGTGGGAGGGATGCTGAGGGTAGACCCTGGAGAGGGATGGAAGAGTGTACCATCTTTGAAAAGCGTACACAACAACGATGAAGGCGGGTAGGGGCCTTTTGAGGGAGGCAGGTCAGATATAAATTCCATAGCGATGGAGGTCCAATGCCTGGAAGGTATGGGTAGGCGGTTTGAAGACGACCATATGGTCTTTTACGGAGAGGCCTTGGCCCGGCAGCAGGTTGGGCACGAGGGCGATTGTTGCCACGCAATCCTGATGTAGGTGGGCCACCAGACTGTCTCTTTAGGAGATCTACAGGTTTCTCCCCCAAACCCCCCCGAAAATGCCCTGCAAGGGGGGGAAAATCATGACAAGTTCGTAGTACGGGTACCGAGTTGCTCCTGAGCAGTGGACGTATATACGACCGTCGTTGCCAGAGAGGGTGATCACCCAGCCGGTTGTTCCAGGAGGGGGATAAGGAGGCCTGGTACCTTGAGAAGACTGTGGAGGTCTGGGAGCAATAGCAAAACATCGTCGAGGGCAGCACCGACCTCTGGCGGCTCGGTTGTGTATGGAGTCGGGCTTATATTCAGGCGAGAGCATAAGCCTTAACGTTCTTGCTTCTGGCCGAAATGTGACGTTTTAAAGTCAAAACGGGAGAAGAATAACCTCCAACGGCTTGACGTGGGTTGGAGTCTCTTTGCAGTCTTGAGGTATCCAGATTCTTGTGGTCTGTATACACCGTGAATGGCACGGGGGCTCCCTCTAACCAGGTTAGCGCCATTCTTCGAGGGAGTCTTGATGGCGAGGAGTCCCGATCTCCCCACGTCGTTAACCTTTGTTCAGTGGGTGGCAGTTTTTTTCATAATAGGGGATCAGGGGTAAGATTGTTGTTGTTTTTTGTTACGACGTCCTTTGGACCCGAACGTTGCCATAATACAGCGCATATTGCGGTTTCCGAGGCATCCACCTCGACTGTGAACGGTTTTGTGGGGTCCGGGTGTTTTGTGCGAAAATCAGGAGCTGTTGTGTGAAAGGGAGTTCAGTTGGTCGACGGCTCCTGAGCTGCATAGTCCACTTGAACTTACCTGTGTGTAGTAAGTCGGGTGAGAGGCACACCACATTTGAGAACCCCTTCACGAAGCGACGGTTTTAGAAGTGCGAGAAGCAGAGGAGGGAAACGTTTGGACGGCTTTCATGTTTGTGGGGGGTGGTAGGCCAAATCTCCCACAAACAGGAAAGCCGTCCAAGAGGCAAGGGGTAGCGTTTTTTTACCGTGATACGATTCGTCCCGAGAGTCCACGATGGTCGGGGGTTCCGTTCTTATTGAGCACGAAAAAAAATTGCCGGCCCCGAGCGAGAGGGGGAATGACGAATAAATCCCTTGTTGAGGTTTTGTCTTCTAGATGACTCTTTTAGCGTAACCTGTTCAGGCCCGGAGGAGCGGGAAGATCCTTACATATGAAATCTCCGCTCCTGAAAGAGTCAATGGACAATGTAGGACGATGGGGGGGAAGGCGTTTTTGCACCATTCTGGTCTAAAAAGTCAGCTAGTCCTGGTCGCTCTGGGGAGATGGAAGAGAGTTCATCTGACGTACAACACTTGAAGGCCTTGGGGGCAGGCAGGAGGATTACAGTACAATGATTCAAAGTTGAAGTACCCTCTCCCAGTTGATGGACGGGTTGTGGGCCGTCAACCAGGGGAGGCCCAGGATCACGGGGAAGAAGGGTGCTCGGAACAGGGCGCGAACTTCAGATATCGGAGTGTCCCGTTGGGGTGCTGGTGAGGAGGGCGGCAGGTTTCAGGAAATAATAGGTCCGGTTTAAGTGTGAGCATCTGCACGGATATGCTCCCAGGGTGTTGTTGAAAGCGGTGGGAGTGGGGTACCCGGAGCGATGTGGCTGAGGGCGGAATCGAGCAGACGGACAGGTACAGGCTCCGGATCTCAACGATGGCTGTGACAGGTTCCTTAGGAACCCGGGGGGGCCCTGGGGAGGGAGATGGGGAGAGAAAGGTAGGTAGCTGAAGGGTAGGTGTATCGCGGAGCACGGGGTTGTAGTGGGTTAGCAAGGTTACTAGAGGCTTTGATGGAAAGTTCCCTCAGGACTAGTGACCGCTCTATACACAATACAGGCAGTAGGCCCAGTTAAGCGTCTCTGTCTTTCAGGGGAGTAGGTTGGAGTTCAGGTTGACCTTGGTAACCCCGAGGTGCAGTAGGTTCGGGTGGTGGTGGGTGGTAGCCGAGGGGGGCTGGAGAATGAGGGAGCAGTAGTGGGTAGTAGGTAGGATGGTATGGAGGATCGGTTAGAGGGGACAGACGAGGAGTGGAACCAAACCTTTGGGCCCTGGGAGCCTCTCGTAGAGTTAGGTCACAAATTTGGGGTGAGAGTATGAGAACATGCGCGGATGCAGGCACAGGACACTGGAGGCTCATCTTTCAAAGCTTCAGAAAACCTGCTTGAAGGCAGATTTGAGGCCGGGTGGTTTGTAACCACATGTGGTATGTCGGGGGAGAGGGACCAGAGTCTGAACCACTAATTAGTACCGAATGGTCTGGTCAAGGCTTTATGAGAAGATAGCTGAGTCGGCGTTCCGACCTTGTTGGTGTCCATCATGTATTCTGCGTAGCTTATGAAGAAACAACGAGGGAGAATTCAAGAAGGGATCAGTTTGTAAAATAACGATGGAACGGCCACACCTGGCCTCCCCTCTCGTTCCCCTTTTCTTCAACCAACTCCTCCTTCTATCACTCCCCCTACATATCTTTCTTCTAGACTCCCTGCACCCCGCGGCACCCGAGCCAACACCGGTGACCCTGGTGGGGTTAACAAGAACAAGATGAACAAATTAAAATTCTGGTGAAAGCAGATACTACTTAACATCGCCATATCTAGGAAGGTGACCTACTGCAGCTGTCATGTTTACAATGTATGTGTTTCAGTACATTTTTATAGATAATAGATGATAGTAAATCAGAAAGGCAAGTGAATATAGCATATTATATTAGAAGGGTAGTCTTGCATCATACACATTGCATGTCATATTTTTACTGTTCTCTTTACCCTATGTGAATAATTTTTCCTCTAATTGTTTAGGCCTAGTTCATACAGTTAAAATTTTCTTCTGATCCAAAAGTTGGATCGTCAGGAAACCTGATGTGAATTTAACAGCAGGCCCTGGAACAAATATGGGGTAATTGGATGTCTTGTTAAAAAGGGACCAGAAGGACTGACAAAGAACAATTTCTGGTAAATTTATTGTTTGTAGTAGATCTGCCTGTGCACAATATGTCAATTAGATGTTGGAAAACCTCTTTCTTCATATTACAGGCTACAGAAAAGAAGTTGTTTTAACTTATGTTGAGGTATTATTATGAACTGCTCCCTTTAGGTCACCAAGAAAGTGACAGAGGTCAAATATCCTCTAAAAGGATTGCCCATTTTATATTCTGCAATAGTTTACTTTAAGACTGTGTGTTTTACTGTGTTTGTGTATAATACATTTTTAAATGCAAGATTTGATGAAGCTAATAAGCACATTGACTTTGATTCCATACAAATCCCAGCTTTTTCTTCTTTTGCCAAATAATATCATGAAAAGTGTTTTTAAGACTCTTTTAAACAACCATAACCATCATCTACAAATATAATCATTAAAGCCCCCCATGCACACTTAGATTTCCACCCGATCGCCCAAAAATGGAAAATAAAAAATGGTGGAAATCAAAAGTTTAAACCTAAAACTTCGGCTACAAATTGCCAGCGGAATCGAGCTAATCTATTACCGACATGTCCGGAATTTATAGTTCATTTTCATTACATTGGAAGGGGCTGGTTCCCTTTAAGTTCCGGCACACAAAGGGTGCCTGGCCAGTTTTCATCATCACGCCGTTGATCAGCCAGGAGATAATCTAAACATGAGTGGGGGGCTTAACCAATAGCACTGTTATAAAAACTCCCATAAGTAGCAGTATAAACTAAAAATCATCCTTAATATATATATCCTAAATATATACTGGATGATAAGAAGGTTGGTGGCTTACAGAAAGTTCACCTTATAAACCTTAGAAAAGCATTCTTTGATTTATGTAGCTTTTGTAGAGCTAACCCAACTTTCTGTCTGATAAAACATGGAGGAGTATAAATATCTCTTTTGGAGTCCCTAGTAGAAATAACAATCTGGCTGGGTTTAAGTCCTTCCCCATTCCATACCAGGAAAACATGTTTTCTGAACATGCAATACACTTGTAAATTGCAATGGTAACGTCTAGTATTAGGTATAAAAGATATGCACAGATTAAGAGTAAAATAAAGGATTGTTTGGATGGATAAATCCGAGGTATACAGCTAGAGGTAAAGTCAAAGTAGTAATTGAGGTCATTCAACATTTCTGTGTATAATACATTACAATATCAGGTGTGATGCATTTGCAGTATTTCTTTATCGGGAAGTAGTTGTGGATAATAAATATGTGTGAGCTTCCACACAGAATCATTGTTTAAATATTTTATACACAGACCATGCATCCAGTCCAAGATCTGAGTGGGTTGCTTAAATTAGAAAGATGAGTGGCAATTCAGTGAATAGTTTGTTGACATTCAACAAGCAACTGTGTCTAAGGTGATGTCAGCATAAATAACTGAAAGATAACATTAGCAAAGGGCAGTTGTGGGCGAAGAGCATCACTCACAATGAAGATATATGCTGTACAAGAGGAGCTGTGCCAGCAGAGCAGTCCCTGGCATAGCTACCACCATTGGGACAGCTAGCAATGAAACATCATTTTCAATGAAAAATCATTTGAAATAGCAAAAACTGTGAAAGGAAGAATTGTTACCCATAATTCATTTTTTAGAGTATCATTCTTGTCATTTTTAAAAGTAAAACCCCCCAAACACCTTAGCTCATTCCATACAATTTCCTTTAGATCTACCAACAACTATGTACTATGCCTCCCTGATAGAATACATAGTGATTGGACGGTTTAGAAAGGTCCTCATATTACATGGTTTTGGTAGAAGAAAAGTTGATTGTACAGAAATTGTATGGTAAGATTGAAAGGTATTTGATTTGGCTTTTAGTCTGCTGTCTGTTGCCATCTCAGGCTTTGTTTTCTTGTCTGCTTTCCACATGGCACTCTAAAGGCCCCCATACACGTAGCAAGCCACTGCTGATTTTGGCGTCGACCAGGTGCCCACATGGGGTGACAGATCCCTGTTGCCCCAAAGCTCAGTCGGCCAGAGAACGGACATGTCCATAAACTCTGGCCAATGCTATTAGTTTGAATAAGGACCAGCGTCCCAGTTCAAACTAACTGCCGGCACACAAAGGGTGCACGCCGATACTTTTAGAGACGGGATATCACGCTGCACTCCACTGCTCATCTGTCGGCCCCTGCTCAGTACATGAGTGGGAGCCTTTAATGTAGATGTTCCTTTAGTTTTAGAGCAATGCTCACCTTTGAAGTGTGTCCCTGCTGGGGATATCCACCACTTTATTCATACTATACTGTAAATCCACCGTTTTATTTCTTCCAGTGGGGACACCTGTCATAACTTTCCTTGCTTTGGAAGATTTCCTCTTAATTTTCTGTTTTCTGAGAAGCCAATTGTCCCATTTCTTTTGGTCCCTTAACAAGTGGGAGGCACATCTGCAAACTGTTGTAATACCTACACCGTTTACCTGATTTTGATGTGAACACCCTCAAATTGAAGCTGCAATTGTAGCACATTGTGTTTGTTTCATTCCAAATACATTGTGGTGGTGTATAGAGCCAAAAATTTTAATGTGTCGATGTCCCAATATTTATAGACCTGACTGTATATTATGAAATGTAAGGGTAGCCCCTTGACTGCTTGATTCTGAGTTTATCATAGTACAGATATTATATGATGTGGAAATATTATTTGTGAATGTACAGCATTACTTAATATTGGCCACACACTGAGCCCTTAATATTGCCGTTTCTGAGACATGTTGTTTTTTTACCCCACAGATAATAATAGAGAATCTGGAGACAGAGAAAAGCACAATAACTGTAAACATTTCACAACGACTAAAGGATTATTATGACCTGATGCAAGTAAAGACCGGGCTCAGCCTTGAAGTAGCAGCATACAGGTAAACTATGGTGGAAGTATTGTGCATGCCAGTCATATCTATTTCACATACATGTTACTAAACCGCCCTAAAAAAAAAAGGGGGGGGAAAGAAAATCTATTGTTTCCATAGGGGGAACTTAACCTTCTGGGCGTTACGCACTTGGCTCAACGTGCACTGCCGCGATTTCCTACCCACCTGGAGTTATGCTGGGAAAAGGTGACTCCCCTCCATTTACATGGAGGCCTGTGGCACCGCCTTCCCCTCGGTCGGGGGCTTCTGATTGGCAGGGGAATCCGGCGGAATGGAAGTTTTTCCATAGTTACCTCAGGCTGAGTTTCATGATGGATAAAACTCAGCTAACTTGGGCCAAACACCCAAGAGGTTAAGGCGGCCATACATGGGACAATTTTTGAATCAATTCCTGCCCAATCGATCGTCGTGCACGTTTAAAGTGATCGATTGTTCTCAAATCAATTGCATCCAGACTTTCCAGCGGTGATTAAAACAGATTGAAAGCTCGATTGAACAGAGAACCAATATATGGGTAAGCCCTGTTCCATTGCCATCACTTTGGATGAGGGCTGAGTGTCTCCATCCATAGTATTGAACGGGATAGATTGTGCAAAGTGGTGCGCACAATTCTCTGGTCAATTACCAAGGAAAATCCACCTGTGTATGCCCACCTTTAATTCAAGCAAAGATGTCAGCCTATAAGGGATTGAAAGATTGGCCATGATTGCCACCTTCAGAGGCATGCCATGAATGTTTTATGGATGGGTTTGTAGACAGAATGATTAATGGAAGCACTTTATAAATCAACATTGCTATTTTAACTTTCTGTTGGTTTGTGAAGTTTAAGCAAGTTTATAACATTTACTGTATTAAGCTTTGATGTTTATTTCTTTGTGCACAAGTTTGTTTTTTTTGTTTTTTAAACATTACATTTTAAGCACAAAACATCCTTTTTATATTTTTTTTCATGGTTAGCAGGACCATATTCCCACAAACACCAACAGGGGACATGACTTGCAGCAGTAGGGATTATGCCCACCCAATCATCATGTCAGTAATATGTAGTAAGATGGCAGATTGATACCCTGGATTCCTGCTCGGTTCTTTACTTCATTTTCAGATGACATATCTTGGCTTATTTTAATATACACTGTACTAATAGATTGAGTTATTTCTCCCCTGTAACTAGAACAGACATTAAAGTGGTCATCTAATGTTCTGATCTTCTTTCTTACCCCAACTAAGATTTACAGCATTTCTTCACTTCACTAAAACATTTCTTTCATTTCTGTTGGCGTCTCTGCTTGAGAGAATTGTCATTTCTTATTTTAGGAGACAAATACAGCAAGTTTGGAGTTCAAGTCATACCGTTTGTTGGCTAACTGAAGTCATAAGAGAAGCAAGCTTTCGGGATGTCGCAGATCCCTTCTTCAGGCTAAATAAAATTCTGGTTTTTGAAACTCACATTTATACACAAAATAACAAGGTCATAAATATTTTAACAAAAGCAGCAGTTTAGTATTGTCACACAAACTCACCTCAATCAATCATGTGTGTCAAGACAAAACTGTTGCTTCTGTTAAAATATTTATGACCTTGTTATTTTATGTATAAATTTTCAAAAAGTTTCAAAAACCAGAATTTTATTAAGCCTGAAGAAGGGATCTGCGACATCCAGAAAGCTTGCTTCTCTAATGACTTTAGTTTGCCAATACACAGTATCACTTGAACTCCAAACTTGCTGTATTTATCGATGGCTAACATGGTACAACACTCTACTACTTGGGAGATAGGAATGAGGTAAATAGAGATGTAGACTAAACTATAGACTATAAAACTGAAAAACCTTGGTAGATTTCCATTCAGGAGACAATGCAATTGTTTTCCCCTAATGGAATGAATGTTCCTAAATGCCACACTCATGTCTACAATATTCTGCCTGTCCCTCAAACGCATGTCATCCATTTGTTAAAAACACAATAATTTTTTACCAACATGACTGATTTATCATTGTCCAACTAATACAAACAGTGGCATGCAATTGGTCAACTCCAAAATTCCCTTCGTCCCTGTAAAACCTTGTCATGATTGTAACTACTGTCATCAAAATTTTTAACTAAACTTTATCAATGTTGTCATATAACCTTTCTCTGAATTAACCCTAATATATTTCAAATACAATATCCTAAAACAAGAACTGATGTTAATTACAGACAACAAGTCTAAATGTAATGGAGATCTTTATAATATGTAGACAATAATCTTTGCATAATCCGACCCCTGTAAGGTGAAGAAGAGTTTGTCTTATACATTGCATGGCATGCTGGTTCTGCACTCAAGCTTCTTTATATGGTCACAGAACTGAAATGAATTCCAATAGTCTGAAGTGTATAATGGAGGGCACTCTACACAATTTACAGTATACAGCACGCAAGTGTCATTGGCAGAACTACAGAGTCAATACAGATAGATGAAACTTTCCTTAGTAACAGAATATCACACTTAAAATAAATCACATTTACCAATAGGGTGAAGATGTAAGTAAGATCTAAATCATGATACACTCGAATTTGTGTATGAATAATAAATAGCCTTTGTCAAGACACTGGAAAATATACAGTATATTACTGATAAAGTTGACATAAACAGCTAAGGGAATCCTTACCATTTGAGGTATTAGTAACGTTATTTCAGGGGTGTCAATGTGTGGCCCGTGGTGAGATCTTGTTAAGTCATGTTATTTAAGAAATGAATGCCACAGATGTGACACCGAATGTGGAGGGGCACCATTGACGGAAAAAAGTATGCCGTTTACCGCACTGCACCGCGGCTTATCCGTGGCTCAAATGTGTACCCGCAATGGAAGTGCATAGGTCGCTGTTTTTGGCACATTGTCAGTCTATTGACAAAAAAAGAAACGCGCTGTGCACTGTGGGGAAACCGGACTGAAAAACACATGCTTTCCGCATGTGTTTTTCTGTCCTCCTGTAGAGGAGACTTATCCTTAAGCATTAGATTTAGCGTGCACGGTGGTCGATTGCCCGAAAAACTGTTGAAAATCTAAGCGTGTATGGGGGGCTTTAATCATTGTTTTTTTTTTTTTTTTTAGGTAATCTGTACTTTGCCTATGTAGGAAAAAGCAACAGGTTCGCTTCATGCCAGCTGCTATCATTTTCACTTGTCTATTCTCCACACTGCACTGCGGGATACTAGATGAGATGATTAATAACCATGAAGATAATTATCTCTGTGTCTTACACAGTTATTAATACTTGTCTCTCTTTTCATAATGACTAATTTTTCTGTCCATAAAGAACAATAGCACTTGGCAGTGATTGGGGTCTTCAGGAAATCATTGGACAGGCTCCATAATTAACCTATTAATATAATGATAACCTGCTACAGGAGCTTAGTTTGTTTCCACCAATTTATATGTCTGCCTCTCTCTCTCATGTTAACATATACTGCTGCTACTGTATATTTGCTACTGTGCTTATCGTGTTATCAAGCCTTTGCTATGCACTTTGCCAGAAGTGTCAAAGTTGTAAACCAAGAATTCCCACTTAAGTCACCACCTGTTCAATGTCACATTTCTATGCCGCATCTCCCTTTTCTACAGGGTGTGTTTGTCATGTTGGATATCATTTCTATTTGCACCTAACATACTGAAAGAAAATTATCACCAGCAAGAGAGAAGCAGTGAGTCAGTTTCCGAATCCGTCAGGGTGGAGTCAGATATGATCCTGCTTTTATTTTAGGTGACGGCATTCTCTCAGCTTAGTACTACAGATTAATCCAGAGCCTGTGTTATTCAGCTGCCACATGTGGGGTGCCCCACTGGTTAGTATATTTAGAAGTTTCTATTGCTGAACAAATAATGGTAATAGAAGCCAGATTTCCCCAGCCCATCTGTCAAATCTCTTAATATTTTTGGATGGGATGCTGGCAAATTCCAGGTTAAGGGACACAATATTTAAATGATAAGACAAATAGCTTTCTGTCTTGCCACTCTGAAAAAAAGTAAAGTATACACTTTAGTGAGGTTTTATGTAGATAGATACCTATGGGAAGAGAAGGAAATTTGGAGCAGGGTAGATTTGTTATCTGTGCTGGACATTGAGTTGCATATGGAAAATATGTTGATAATATCACCAATTTTATTGTATTGACAAATAGTCTTCTTCTAAGTTCAGTCTCCAGCATCTAATTTGCCAGGCTCAGATGACATAACTTCTGCACATACATATGGAAATTGCTTACATGTGGCAGCATAAATCATATCAAGAATGTACAGTGAGTGGACATTTCACAACAATTTAAAGCGGACTTATCACTCAAACATTACAAAAACTGCCATTATGCCTGGATGTAGAGCTGTTCTCAGTAGTCATAGTGCAACCCCAAGGGCTTGTGTCCACTGCTTCTTTCTCCACATGGTGGGCACAAATCCACAGTGAACATCTAACGAATGGGACAATGTCCAGTCTCTGTTATTTTAGCGACGTGCCCACGGTGCCAGAGACACGTCCATTGAAGATCAATGTCTCCAAGACGTGGAAAAGCAGCTCGCAATGCTGTTGGACCACTGTTTTTGGTATGCTAAATTAATGCACCAGGAGCGCGCCTTAAGCCACGGACAAACTGCCCATAAGTGCCAGTGTGTGTCTTTTTTCCCTGCGCTGAACAGTGGATACAGTGGCCTAAAACCTTAGGCCTTAGCAGTGGATACATGGCCTAAAACAAACAAATTCTTGGCTGCAGGAAATGTTGTGTTCAGTGAAAAAAGCAGAGGATCAGAACACTGGCCAAGCCTGATTCATAATCAGGAATTACATAATCTCTCAGTGGTAGGTTTATTTTAAATACATTGTCTTCAAACCTGTTGGTAAATAATTTTAAATGGGTTATATATTTAATTCAATGTTTGTAGAATCTACATGATTTCTGTGTGCACTAAAGTATTTTTTGGCTTTGTGTTACAGAGCATTGCTTGAAGCAGAAAGCAAAGAGGGAGGAATAATCATTACAGAACATGTTGTCAGTGACAGGCCTGCAGGTGAGTAACATTTTGTGGATGCATGATTTTGAGGATTTCCTGAAATGTGATTTCTTTATTGAACTATACATGTTACAATATGTAACATGCTAACATAAATTTTGGTTTGCAGATTAACTACAACAAAATAAAAAGCATAATAAATTAATGTATAACCTCTTTTCACCACCAGTCCCCCTTTTTAGGCTGCCCACACACGGGTCGATACCCACTCGATCGATGTATACTCGAGTGCATGTGGTGACGCCATTGTGACGTCACCACACTCAAGCATTCGTTGGCTGAGCAGTAAAATAATGGTCCCCATCTAAAGTAATGGCAATCGAACAGGGATTTACTAACATGTTGGTTCCCTGTTCAATCGAGCTTTCTTCGAACGGGATCAATCGATGGCCGTGTTTGATACCTGAACAATTGATCACCGCAAATAGGCACGGTGATCGAGTGTTCGGGAATAAAACTAAAAATCGACCCACGTATGGGCACCCTTACAGAGGTAATTGTTCCAAGTATCTTACTTTCAGATGATTGGATAACCTTAAGCTAGCTATTATTGGGTTGAATTTCCTGTTCAATTGATAGGAAATTATTTAAAAAAAAAAATTTTTATCGATCAACCAAGAGTTATTGAAGTTTAGCATAAAATAAACAGAGCAATTATTGGTCATGCTGAAAAGTTTTGGTATAATGCATAACTACCTTTTTTAGGTGTTTCGATTCAGTTGTATCTGATTCTGCTATGGAGCATGTGCACAGTTTTTTATCTTCATAAGTGGAAAGTAATGTAATTTGGACATATGAGGAACAAATGGTGCAAATGGTTTGATCACTTGGTTGATTGAGTCAGTAAAAACAAAACCAATTTACAACAATATATTTATTACGCGATCAAACAAAAAAATACATCTATATTTACACCTACTTGAATCAACATAAATCTAAATGCAAAATAAAAATAGATTAGATATTTATACAAATCTCAAATCACAACCAGAAAGAAATGCTTGCTAAAATAAGCAAATTAAAAATAAAAGTATCTTTACTTATATGTGTATAAATCATGTAATAAAAAAGTATTTTTTTTATTTAGGGTATGTGACATCAACATTGGAGGAAACCACAAGATTTTCTAATAGAGGGCAAGAGAAATTTAAATATCCAATTACTAAAACTAAAAACGAGGTACGATGGAAAGCTGATTCTGACAGATTACTGACTCGGACTGTACCCCAAACACTGATTTCTCCAAGATATACAAGTTTAGCAAACACAAGAAGTTCCTCTGGTTCACATTCTTATGAGACTTCATCTAAAGAAAGAAGTGGCAGGTGGGACACAAGCCTATCTACAAGATACAATGCTTCACATAAGCCAGTGGCAACACCATCTGTACCATATCAGAAAGTACAAACGACAACTATGTCACCATATGCTTCCTTACAATCAACACAAGTTAGTCAAACAATTCAAAAAGAGCAAATTCAAGAACAAAAGCCTGTAGCCCGCCCAAGATCTCATTCTAGAGAGTCTAGAAGAGGTCAAGTTGACCATAGGGTAGAAAACAAGCAACAAGAATCCGATTCACTAAACATATTTGCAGGTAAAATCATTAAAGATGAAAGATCAGAATTGCAAACTGAAAGAGAAACAAAGAATGTTATGGAAGGCAATGTAGACATGACTGCAAATGAAACCAGAAAAAAATATGATGAAACAGTAAGTGTAACAGAAAGTGTCCAGAAGGAGACATTGCAAGACCATAAAACACAAGAGCTGCCAGTCAAAAAGGAGAGGAAGAAACGAGAGGAAGCAAAAAAAAGAAAAGAAGAGCAGGAGAATATTGCATTAGGTGACAAGAATGTGACAGGAGGAATAAGAATGGAGGTACGTGAAACCACACAAGTGGTGAAAACTACTGTCCTTGATAGTAAAGCAAATGACCAACCAGCTGTCTATGAAATTCCAATAAAATTTGAGCAAAAAGAAGAGCACCAGCCAAAAAATTTAAGTCATGAATATGCAAATCAGGAAACTACCTCTAAAAAGAATACTGAAGAATCTGGTAAAGCTACTCAAGAATACAGAGAGGAAAATATATCAGTCGATGATTATCTGAAACAGTTAGGACAGTCTCCTGTCTTTGATAAAAATGAAACTAATATCTTTTTGGAAGAAAGTAGCCAGGGGAGCAAATATATGAATACATTTGTTTTTGGAGAAAAGTCAAAAGAACCACAAGTTGTTACGGAAATACCAATACAACTTGAAAAGGACAGAAAAGAAACTAGTTCACATAAAGACATTTTTGAGGATTCAATGCAAAGCAGAGCTTTAGAATATCGAAATAAAATGAATATCAATGAAGAAAAAAGCCTTCCAGTTGATAAGAAGGACAAATTACAAAAAGACTTTACAACCAATGAGTTTAGTGGAGCAGAGGAATATTCACATATTTCTTCAGATACCTTTGAAAAGAAAGCCTTAGTAACTGATATCCTTCAACAATTAGGTCATCCATCTGGCTTAGATGATACTAATGTTACCTATATAGAACGAAAAGAAAACTGCAGTGATGGATCTGTGAAAACAGAGATTTTGGTGGAGTCTAAAACAGAAGAAGAGATAGATTTGTTTAATGAACCTGACCTAACAGATTTGTGGAACACAACATCCTATTCATCATCTAAGAAGAGCGAGGAAGCTAAAATCCCAGCTGAAGAAGTTCAGAGCCGTAAAATTAAGAAGACAATTTTGGAAGATATTACAGGAGCAGAAGCAGAAGAATGGATAGGAAGTGTCATACACACTGGGCTAAAGGGGTCTCCCGGAAAATCTGTTAATGTTGAGATAGTTGAGGAATCCATTGGAGCATTTGCATATGAAAAAGGGGAGTATTCTACACCATTCCATGTAGAAGAAGTGGAGGATACTTATAATAAAGCAGAATCAATAAATATTGAAGAAACGCCCGCTTCTGCAAGAACAGATCAAATAGAAGATAACAGTCAAATTCCAGTTAAAGTTGAAGAGATTATAGAGGGTGAACATGTTGGTGATGAAATCGATTATTTTGTTTCCATCCCAGACGATTATCCTTACATACAGGACGAAGAAGAGGAGACTATAAAAGGACAGATTTACACAGAGGAAGAGTCCCATGTTACTTATTCCTGGCAGGATGAATTTTTGCAGGGGTCTCAAGGTCGCAAAAGTTTGAGTGAGGTGTTAAAACAAGCTGTAGCCACTGAACAAAGCTCAGAGAATTACAGTAATACATCAGACAAGGAAGAGGAAAAACAAACAGCTTATGTGGAAACTGTTTTGTTTGGTAAAACAAACACATATGAATCATCTGTAGATAGAGAAGATGAATTGGAAACACAACAGCAAAAAGAAGATACTGAAACAATTGGAATTGCTAAAGCATCCAGATATGGGTCATCAGTGGATAGTAGTGATAGTTTTGACTTAAAGAAAAAAGAAGAAGAAATACATGTGAAAATTCCTGAGAATGAGAAAGCAAGCCGCTATGGGTCCTTAATGGACAACATACAAAGATATGACACTAAAGAAGATCTAGGGGAGTCCCATGTTGAAACCATTGTAATTGAAAATAAAATTAAAGCTTCTCCTGAAATGCAGTCATCATTAATTACTCTTCTTTCTAAAGACATAAAAAATCCACAGGAAAAGTTGAGAGGGGCACTAGATTGTCTTCAAGGAAGCCTTCCTGATGAACTCATTGAAGAGCTGTCAGCACTTGCTGGAGAAGAGCAAACTCAAACCAGCAGTTTGGCAGTTGATATTAAAAAGATTGGTCAAACAGACAAAAGTGACACTGTGACTATTGTAGCAGAAATCAATGTATCAAAAACATTGGATAGAGATAATATAGATGATCTAGATCTAAACAAAATCATTGAAAAAGAAGAGATACACAGACAATATCAAAAAGTGTCCTCTGAAGATGCAATTTCTGTACAGCAAAAAGAAGGGACCACTGAAATATCTTTCGAACCTGATTTGCGCAGGTTCATAAAACAAATAACGCTTGATACCCAAGAGCACATGTTTCAAGAGGAATCTGCAAGTGCTTGGAGTTCAACTGCCAGCCTTTCTCCTACAGAAACAAACAGGACTGAGCATCATATTAAGCTTTCACCCAAGGAACCATTGTACAACAAGCAGATTATCTTCGAGGGCCCTATCTCTGAAACCCTTAAACTCGACTTCGGAAAAAACACAGAAGAAACATCAGAACAAAACAGATCTATAAGACACATAAAAATAAGTCCAACAGAAAATGTTCCCACAGAGCAGATCATATTTCAGGGACCTTTATTGAAAACCGTAGGTATGGACGGCAAAGGAGAATTGTCAGTTCAAGAAAAACATGCGGAACGTGTCTTTGAGAAAGTCCAAGTAGGTAGTCCGGAAACTACAAGTCACAGCATTGAAGTTCATGCAGGTTCAAGTAAGGCAGTTTCACATTTTAAGGTGAACTCAGGTGAATATTTTAATAAACAAGTTGTGGTGGAGGGCAGCATTCCTATAAGTCATGACTTCAGCAGAGCTAGCATCCTAAAAAATTATAATATAGAGGATGACAGTTGTCCAATCGAACACAACTCTGCCACTCACAAAATTCATGTAGCAAAACAAGTTAAGTATCAAGGTTTTGTTTCTGAACCACATACAGTGGAAGATTATGGTGACATCACACAGCGAAATGATCAGGCTAATGTCAACACTTCTGTCCACCACATAAAGCTGAGCCCGAGTAAAGAACAAATTGTTTTTGAAGGCCCCCTCTCTACAAATTTTCACATTAGTGGAGAAGACAAAACATACATGGAAGATATAAACAGACCCATTAGACATATCCGACTTGGCTCTCCAGATGCGCACACGTTAGAACATGTAACCTTTGAAGGACCAACTACAGAATCTTATGAATCTTCAGATTTTTTTGTTTCTTCTCCATCCGGTGAATCCACTGAGAGTGAAAGATCATTCAAGCATATAAAGCTTGGTCCAAAAGAGAAAACATTCACTTTTCAGATGGACATAACCAAAATTGCCACAAAGCATTCAGAAGACAAAGGAGCCAAGGACAGTGGAATGGTGATTACTTCCACTAAGTTTGAAGGTCAGCCAGAAGTTAGTCAGTCAAGCACAGCATTATTGGACGACTCTGAGGTGGCAGAAAGTGGATATGGAGAGGAAGAAGTTGCTGGCGTCTCTCAGTTTGCTTACGAAATCCTACCCCAGAGCCAGAACATCAGTGAAATATCAGAGCTTGAAAAAACTGTTCAAATACAAAGAATAGTCCATCCAAGTGATATGGTCTCTGAAGAGAAAAGAGTGGCCATTGTTTATCTTGGTGATGAAGAAGAAGAAGATGAGGATGCAGATCAAGATTATCTGAGGCGCTCATTCTGAAATCCCTCACAGTATACAACCAAACAAAAATGTGTACTTATACAGATGACATTTCCTTAGCATGATAACACAACAACACATAGCACAATGGAAATGTTGTAATGCACTAACTTTATTTGCTAAAGAATTTAAATGAACAAAAATTAACCCATCTTATTCTTGAAATATCATAGATTTACATGATATTACAAGATTATACAAGATTAACATGCTTGTAAAAGGTTCATTAGCTTGCAATAATGAGTAATGCAGCTACAGTTTGACGTCACCAAATTCTGCATGCAGATTGAATGCTAATGTTGAATTTTAATATTCTAATTGACCATCTCTACTGACAATCAGTTTTCAAACTAAACTATATAAGTAATTTAAACATAGTACAGACAGTAGTTTTATGGAGCAAACCAATTTCCAGGTATTATAAAGCCTGCTGTTACACTTGTAGCAAACTTATCTTAAGTGCTGAAATGCTGTGGTCACATCAGTGTGGTCTAATTATAGTTGAGTGGTGTAGTCTCCAATTTGCCCTGTTCCACCGGGTTTGCTCAAAATATTATTTAAGTAAATTTACCAGCTGGACATAAGCATGTCAACTTTAGTCAGCCGGTTGCCATTTACCGAATTAACATGGCTGTACAGCTGTTACTTTTAATAAAGAAAAGCACTCTCGTTGGCTGGTGGAGCACTCCGTTCTTCACATCAGATGGTACTGGTTGATGGGTGCAAAGCAGTAATAAAGATACAGCATGAGGGAGATGTTGATTACGGTAATTGTCTGGTTGTGCATTCAGTCAACCAGTGTATAGCCAGAATTAGGAGAAGATATGAAAGCATTCTGCTACCCTAATGACAGCTTGTCTGTGACATTACGGGCGAGGTCAGACAACTCTCTGCTTAACATTGAAGGTATGATATAAATGCAAAGCTCAAGAGAGACCTCCAGACATAAACAAGGCACTTCACAAGGGTAGCCGCTCAGAAAACAAGTGCAGTATAAGCTGCTGATAGACCTATTACTAATCCGGTATTCAATTTCATTTTCTATAATGGACATGCTAAAAATAATTACCCCGTACAAATAACCATTAGACCACTAACAGAGCATATGTTTCCATAGATAATTATCAGGTCTAGTAGACAGGGGAATGCAATAGAACTAGGTTCAGCTAAGTATATATTTTGTTGTGCACTGTAATGTTAAATCCAGAAAGTGATAATATCTTTGGAATGCACAAAAAGGTATAAAAATTTTAAAAATGAGGGTTAGGTATAATAAGTAAATATTAGTAAAAAAAAGAATGAGCAAAATTGGGTTGTGTTCATATTTCATCATGTTGTAGCTGGCGGCCAATTAGCCCTGCCAATGGATCATAAGTAATAAAGAGTAGTAAAGATTAAGCAAAGGTTAAGGGGGAGCCTGACCCAACAAAGTAGAGTGCTAGATTGAACCATAAAATATTCTATGGAATAGCTATTTACCCAATTTGTGATTCTTTTATCATTACAATAGGCAGGTTGGGGTATGGCCTACTTTCAATAATTTAAATTAATTCAGTAGAAAATGCAAGGTATTTAAATCCTATTATCACAAAGATGCTTTATATATATATATATATATATATATATATATATATATATATATATAACTCCTACTTTGTGACATCATTACAAACTCACTGTAAAGTTTTTGCAAATCTTTCATTCATTTAGTGTAAGTGAAATCAATCAGAGAAGGACAGGCTTTTCTCTGTGCTGGAAATAGACTTCGGATTTAGTGTGAGCTTATTGCACATGATTTATTAAAACTAGTTTTCTGCGTGATTTATTTCACTGATTTTATTATTTGTTTTGGGAGAATATACTCAAAAAAGCACAATTATATGGTTTGCTAATTTTCTCTTTTCACCGTGCTTATGATGTTGATTTTAAATAGAAGGGCTATAAAATAGTGAATGATGTAAAGCAGATTTATAATGTGACTTGTTTTTGCTGTACATGGTCTTAAAGACGAACTCCAGCCTTACTTTCACTCTTCCACAATTCTGGAAGCCTCTCTCTCCTGCACCCTATGCCCACTTTCTGCAGATTGACAACAACATATGTCAATATTTTGATTGACATCAAAATATTTGATAATCTCATAACTCTTCCTAAAGGGCTGAAAACATAAAGGATGAGTGCTGAGGGAGGGCGATTTGATGTTTTAAGAAGCTATATAAAGTACCCTACTTCCACCCCCAACAGACACAGTCTACCAGCATTGTATAGAGAATAGTTTTGAGGTTGAATATTCGAATTGCGAATATATTCAACAAATATCGGCTATTCGAGAATTTTGCAAATATGGCGGCGGATATTTGCAATTTTGCATATTTTCGATATTATGCACCAAAAAGCTTTACAGCCATACATTGCGAACATAAATATAGCAATGCAACAGCACAATTGAGTGAAGATTATCATCTATTACCCAGAGTTTCCCCCCAGATTAACCAGGGGCGAGGGGACTTTCAAGGCCACATCTATGATTGTCATTCAAAGTATAGTTACAATAATGTGTGAATCATCGTAATTTAATCAGCAGCAAAAATCCCATAAACTAATGAACAAAAAACATACAATAATGACATGCACTATGTACACAATCTTAAAAACAAGCTCAATTGGTGTGCATGAATATGGATAGGGATTTCAATGATATGGAATCCACCCCAACGTTTGTTTCGTTAGAGACTTCTTCAGGGGGTGCCTTAATCCAAAACAGTTGAATGTGGGTCAAATAGTAAAATTAGTATCAAGCATATGGGTCCCCCCCCCAGAGCAAAACTCCAGTGGGGAACAAGGAACCAATCCCCAGCCGCAAGGAACACCATTGCCACCTGTTTAGGTCCTAATAAAAGTATTCAAAGGTTCTCCTGGTAAGGTAATTCATATAGGTATTCAGTAGTGTTCGATAGGTTCAATGTAGATGAGTTGCTGTTAAAGGGTAGTAGAATTGGTGGATCCTAGATGTGCCGAAAATCCCTGTGCAATGCGAAAACATTTTTTGAAGGCAATGGAAATGTAAATGCATTGCGAATATTTGCAATTATATATTCGCAAATATTCGAAATTGGGAATATCGAATCAAATATAAGTAAAATTATTTGCGAAATATCGCAAATTCGAATATTGCCTATGCCGCTCATCACTAATAGAGAATCCCAGAAAGCAAGTGGAGCATATGGTATGTGGCAAAGTTTTATTTAACCATTTAATTAGCATGCAAATAAGTAAATAAGGGAGGGAATATAAAATACAAGCAAAATAAATGCCACCTATAAAAAGACGCACTTCAAAATAAACGTTTATATCTTAGCTATGTACCTAAAGCCACACACATTTTTCTTTATGTGCGGCCCTTCTTCACATCACTGCATGCACTGCATGATTTATACAAAATGATAGGAACTTATCCTTTGTTATTCTTTGTGTCCCTTCAAATGTCAACTTTCTTTAATTTGATATTTAACGACACTAAGCATATGCTATAGAAAAACATATTCTGTATGTTGAAATGCAAAGACATGCTATATTGTATTCATCAGTACCTTATTATTGTGTGATTTTCTGAGGGAAATCTATTTTAATATTCAGACTCTAGGGAGAACTTAGCTGTCCAAAGAAATATTTCCGTATTATTTTTGCATTCATATACAGTCATGGACAAGCATTGCTTTTGTTGGTAAAGCTGGAGTTCTTCTTTAAAGTGTTAATTAACCGAACTGAGCATTGTGAAATTGAATACTGCTGTACTCTCATAACAAAGTCAAGCAACTTGTGGCTTTGCATATTTTGTTAAACTACATTATGCAGCATTATACTATTGGGGGGATTTATCATTGGACAACTGCTTTTAATAGATAATAGTAAAGCCTTTTGGAATAAATGTATCATAGGAAACAGATGGATTACTGCAAATTTATTTTTTGTAAAGTTAAATATACCTAAGGAAGGTGTCCAAATCATAGCTTTTAGTATGTTAGTATGAATAAGTGCTGGTACTATAACAGAATTAGAAGTGGATTTCCAATTCTTTTAGCAAGAGTATGTGAACAGTGACCTATATCTTCATTTAGGTTCCCATGGATCTTACAAATATAAAAAGTGTAAAAACGTTACCCAGATCAATGAGAATAGTTAGAGTTAGTATAAAATATAATTTATAATTTCATAGGGCAATATGCAAAATCTCACATACAATCAACCAATTTGAATCCTTGTATTACAGTACACTGGCCTTTCACTGGTAACATTTAGTTACCACACTTATTGTTACCCTTTGCACCACCTCATTGAATACACAATGCTTTCCCCCAGACATTACATAAAAAAATATGCCTAAGTGTACAAAGCTTAGTGATTGGTTGCTTATGCCACAAGTCATTAGGTAGACCTGAATATGAAGAATTGGACGGATGAATGTTTTGTTTATAATGGTCCTGGTTCATTAAGCAGCATTTGCAATTAAGGCAAGCTACAGTGACCCCTAAGATGCTATGATCAAGCATTTAGTGTTATAACTGCTTTTTTAAGCAGGGCCAATATTTTATATAGAAAGAAATACTTTATAATGAAATGAGATTTATTTTTGTAATGTGGTTTTACAGCTTGTTGCATTTCATATTGTAGTTAACGTGTTGGTTATATGCTGTTTTCTTCTGCTATCTTTCTGTGGCATCATGCATTTGTTTGCACTTTAAGCATTAAAAGTTGATGAAAAGTTTCCTGTTCATTCTTTTTCTTAATTGAAAATGGCAAATTGTTTCAGAATGTACCAAGCATCAGGAGATTAAAGAGATTAGTGATAGAAATAATCTAGTGTATCCATATCAGTTGCTTTAAAGTGAGTTGGGTGCTATATGCCACCTCCCTCTACTGCAGCATGGGATCTTTATATTCATCCTGAACTGACAGAGCCCTTTATTAAGTGTCAAGCTCACAGCAAAACTTTAAGTACAATTTCTTTTAGATTAACTAAGAACAATATAGTGCAAGAGCCTCCCTGATTGGATAAAAATTTATATAATCATTTAGAATGGTGCTTATATATATAACCGTATTTTACAGACTATAAGACGCACCCAGTTTTTAGAGCAGGAAATCCCTAGCGCACTGCTGCAGTCCAGATTTTTGTACCAAAAGCGCACCATAGACTTCAATGGTACATTTTTCTTTATGTTGTAGGCCTGTAACTTCCCAAAATATGTCTGTACAAGGGTCTAATAGACATTCTGAATATAATAATGTTTGAAACACTCAATTATGTCAAATAATTTTTTTTTAATAAATGTAATGAAAAAACACAAAAATCAGGGCACAAAGCTTTGCTAAATCTCACCCAAATAAAGTCTCTAGTGCCCCACATGTGCCCATTTGCAGTTAACTCTCTCTAACCTGGTGTGATGGATGTGATAAAATCACACCAGGTTAGAGAGGGTTACTGCATATGGGCACATCTGGGGCACCAGAGACTTTTTATTCTGGCGAGATTTAGTACATAGATGCACATTGAAATCAATTTTCTACATAGAAAACTGATTTCATGCACTGTACTTTTCAAATCTCCCGCCGCCTCCCCGATGTGACGTCATCACGTCACTCGTGACGTGAGAAGGAGGCATGCTGGCAGCATGTCACATCGGGGACACCGGAACAGAGCAGAACTGTGAGTATGCGCTCCCGGAGCCCCGATGTGGCGCTAGGGCGGTTAAATGAATTAGTGAAAAAATCTCATGCAGTACCCCTTTTCAGCCACAAAAAAATGTCACAAGAGAGCACACTTCAGCATCTTTTCTTCCTCACACAAGGGAAGGAAGGGGGGTGGCCACTGGGGAAACAGCACACTGATCTCCCTGTCTACTCTACGCTGCATGTGTGAGGAAGCTGCCTGTGAGTGCAGCTCTCCCCACACACACTCTGCATTGGCTATATCTGCGGGGCTTTGCAAATATAGCCAATACAGTTCAGCTCCCCACAGCTCTCCCAGCAGATGATCACACAGCTGATCTTCTATCTGCCAGGAGAGTTAGTGGGGAGCCAAGTTGCGATCACTGGTGGCCAAATGGCCACGAGTGGTCCCACATTGGGACAATTTTGGGGGTAAAAAAGTGCGTCTTATGGTCCGAAAAATAGGGTACATTGTTTTTGAAAAAAATGTACCATCAGATTAGAAGGTGTAGGGTGACCTTAAGTAGTCCAAAGCCACAGCATGCACAGGCACAAAGTTTGTAAGCCAACATTAGAGTATATTAACCCTAATGGCAATTCCAAACAGTCAAGATTTTGGTGCTTAAAGTTGGACAAAAAATGTAAACAGATTACTGAGTAACCTGTATACATTTTCCATCCATTTTGTTCCCCAACCATGTCCCCAGCATCGTTAATGACATCAGGAATGTTAGGACTTGGGACACCTTTGCATGTTAGATAATCTAGGCAAAGGAGCAGGTACAGGTTCAGGTCCATAGCATCCAAAGTGATGTTGTCGGGGAGATGGAGACTGCACTTTCTTATTCCTGTATTAACTGGTGTCCCAGGACGTTATCAGAGAGAAGAGTAGGATGCCGCGGGATTGCCTGAAGCAGGTAGGATACAATAAGTAACCATCAGGGGGGGTTAAGCTATATGTCCCAGAAGTTTTTTCCTTGTTTGCTTTCTTCTTTCTGTTAGTTGTTTATGCTAGCATTTAAACTACTTAGCAGTCAATTTGAGTTTAGCTCAGGGTAGATTTATTACTAATATTGTTAACTACAAGATTGTTCCACACGAGCCCACGCTGTCCTGCTGTGTCTGTATCCTTCTTCTTGGTTCCTCACCATTCGCCTGTATATAAATACAGGCATAGGTGTCCTTGGTCCTTACATACCTGGAGGGGAGGGAGAATGGCCAGGGAGAAAGACTGCAAGGGAGGTTAATAAGCTAAAACAGTTTTGTGCTACAAAGCCCTATACAGACGCTAGATAATTAGTGCATGAGATAAACTATCATCATCCACTCAGATTAAAGTCTGCCATATATACAGATGTCTCTATATGTCACACAGGGATCCATCTAAATGTCTGCTGCTGTTTCCTACTGTTTTTATTTTTTTTTTATTTTAGCTACAGCCAATATTATTGCATCAAGCTACTGAGTAACTAAAGACCCTTGTTATGTTTAATGATGACCTTATCAACTGAAGACTCTTCTTATACATACAATATTATTGCATCAAGCTACTGAGTAACTGAAGGCCCCTTATACTTTCAATGATAACCCTGTCAACTGAAGATCCTTGTTACTTTCAAGTAATGAAGCAGTTAAAAGTATACTTTTGGTTTCAAAGAACACATGGCCTTCCTGTACATGCATTTGGCAAATAATTATTATAAGAACCTGGGACCACTTACATCTTTTGATCACACATTAAAAAATTAAGAGGAGCATTGTAAAGAGACCCCTGGACCAACCATATTCTACAAGGTAGGTTGATGATGGATTCTCTGTAGGTATGGGGGTTTAAACTATTGGAGAATTGTCAGGCTCTCATGCAGCAATGGTAGTGTTGCAGACAGGACAATGTAATAATAAATTAGGAAACTGCATGAAATGGCTCTAAATGCAACGTAAAGGAGCTAAAGTGTTGTTGCTTGTATTTGCTATATGTATTCTCTTTTCTATTAGATGCATAGCATATGTGATGGGACATTATACTATGAATGTATCAAAACCCAAAGGCTGCGGCTTAGGGATGGGGTTAAGCCCCCCATACACCTTTAGATCACTCCATACAATTTTCTTTAGATCTACCAACAACTATGTAGTGCTGGGTCCTCCCTGATAGAATACATAGTGATTGGAAGGATTAGAAAGGTCCTCATATTACATGGTTTTGGTAGAAGAAAAGTTGATTGTACAGAAATTGTATGGTTATATTGTAAGGTGTATGGGGGCCTTTACTCTCTAGGGATTATACGACACTGGGTAGATTTATCTTTTTCCATAAAATACAGGTGTTCCTCTGCCTAAAACTTCTGTCAGTGAACTAGTTAATGATCAGCAACTAGTAACTACTTCCCAGCACCAGTGCACCACACAGGAATAGCTCTTCAACAAGGAATGTTCCCTCTGACAGCTCGAAAGGTCAGGATTATTTTAAAAGTCTACAGTCTCTCTTGTTTAATTTTCAGGGGCCACACATTTAAATCATCATATACAAATCAATGGTGACATAATCTACAGCTCCAGCCAAAATGTATACCTACTTACTGTATGTTATGGGCACATTCATGCACTGACTACTGGTTGGGGAAAGGAAATAGACAGAAATATGACAATATTATCTTTGTTCAATGACAATAAATGGGTTATTAGAACACTAAACCTGTAAACTGGTCAAAAGATCGCCATAGACTTATCGATTTGTCTGCGATCGATTCCCGATTCGATCATTCATTGATGGCACACCACCTTGGCAATCCTGTTTGGGGTTGTCTTTGGCAGAAGACGGCCGCCAAAAAGTTTGATTCCTCAAAATCAATTGATCGGAATGGCTGCAGCATAGGGAGGTATGGGTCAATCGCACAGAAAGTGATCAAGGGCCTCCACCATTCTACCTATCAAGCAGGTAACAGACGGCTCGATATTGGACCCGTCTGATGTTCCCTGCAGCAGCGTGATGACGTCACCACGCTGCTGTCAGATATCGGAGGAGCCGGAGAGCTCTGCACTCTCCAGCTCAGCCGAAGCTTCGCATTAGCTGTGATTATGTCCGATATCCCTGTTTTCAAGTGGGATTAATTGGTCCCGCTCGAAAACTGGGATGGCCGCATATGACATGGGCCAGATAGATGGGCGTGAGAGCGATCTGACCCATATCTCCATGTGTGTACCCAGCTGTAGGGCTCCCTAAGGTCAACGGCCTCCATTCTCATGTTATTTCTTCTGCTGCACTAGTTGCTGCCTCTGGTCAAATGTGCAAACATGTCACCTTCCCCATTTAATTTGACAAAAGCAAATATATGATGTACAAGAACATTTAATGTGATCTCAGTTCTGGAACAAAATAATTTGTAATAAAGCCTGCGGTAGGAAATATTTTAAGAAGATATTTTTAATAAGCATTCAGTGACTGTGATGTTCACAGAAAGCATATTGAGATGTGTGTGACTGTGTTTAGTGAGAAGGAAATCTTGGAAAGAACCCAAAGTCTGCAGCAGAGAGAAAGAAACAACTTCCAAACATGGTTCTCATGGCTGTTCCGAGGTCCTCTGCTTTGCGTCGAGTCCTAGATATAACACTGAGAAATGCTTTTCCCTCAGAAGGGATGTATCTTTTTGTTGGTGGTTTAACCCTCTCACAACAAACAGCTGACACCTCCAAATGTAAAATACATTTTACATGTACATTTTAAAAGTGTCCAAAAAATAATAGCAAATACAGATAGCACATTAACCTCCCTAGCGCTCTGCTTGTACCGCGCTGTTAAAAACATTGTACACTGCTTAAACCTCTCCTGTACAAGTCGCAACCGATGCCCCTCCATTTACATGGAGGTTTACGCCCCCCCCCCTTTGGCCTCCCCGACGAGATTGGGGAGGTGCTGCAGCCCTGGAAATGCTGCAGTGAAGCTTTCGGGGGGCTTATTGGGTTCTCCCAATCCCCGCTCACCTAGCATTTAGGCCGAACCCAAACAGCGAATGCACTGAGTTAGTCTCAAACGCTAGGGAGGTTAAAGTCAACGTGCTCTCACAGAATAGTGATATGACATGTAATGAAAGAGAGACTATGGAGGTCCAACAGCAGCTTTCATCTTCATTTCTTTTTATTCAGTGACAATAGAAATAGTAAACTTCATTTACAAATGTATATTAACTAATACAATTGTCATCACCTTCTTTTTAAAAGCCTTTTGATACATTTCTAAAAATGCATATCTTTAGCAATGGAGATTCTTCAACTGACACACTTAGCAGTGAGTAGACATTTTGAGAGCTAAATATTTGGGCTTTTATTTGAGTTCTTTTTATATACTGAATGTTGTGCTCTATATTACGTACCTTTCCCCCCAAAAAATGAAAAAAATTGTGACAGACTTACAGACTCTGCGACTCTGACAGTACTCCTCTAGAGACTCTCCCCGGGCGGGCCCTGGGCAACCGTCCATATTTCCCATATCTAAAATCGCCACTGGTTACCCGAGCTCTTTCATCTTTCAAATGCTCACGGTCACAATGTTTTTCTTTAGCTCATAACCCACAGACAATTAGAACCTACATTAGCCAATGCATGTTTAGGTAATTAGAACCTATGTACTTATATATACTCTAAATTCAAAAGAAAGAAACAATAGGTCCTCCATGCATAAAATCATTAGGTACTGAACTAAATATATACGTATTTAGGTAAGGATACATAATATAGAGAACACAAGCAAAGCATTACAAATAACAAACCTACTTTGCTAAGGTATTGTCAAAGTGTGGCTGCTTTTAGGTAGGCATTGGGAGAAATAGCAGATATTTGGTGAAATGCAAATCTACAAGGGTTTTCCACAGGGAAGCGGTGAGTAGAGAAGCACAAGTTTAAGGTATAGACCATAAATACTTTCCCAATACACAGGCCAACCAACAACTTTAGGATGCATGCACTTATTAGCGTTCCTCCTCTGTCCACGTTATATTATGAAACATGGCAGTCAGCACTTGCAGAAGTGATCATCACAGAGTGGGTCCCTCTGCAGCGTATCTCAGATACTGCATAAGATATCAAGTTACCAACTGCACAATATAGTCCTTTATTGGTAAGGCTGAGAATGTACTTGGGTCTGCATACACACAGCTTAATGTGCAGTTATGCTGATCTCTTCTGGGTCCTCTTCTTCGACAGCATCAATGCCACCAAAGAGGAAGGGGTAGGGGTGTGGGCAGCGTCATTGACCTCCATGGTAATTACATTACAATGTAGTGATCACATCATGTTGGGTGAGTATGTACTACAATAGTACAATTATTATCATGAACCATGATAGGTAATAGATGAGATCAGTGTCAAGTAAATTAGAATGTACTGTATATGAATGGCTTCAATTGAAATCAAGTATGAGTATGATAAAAAACCGAATGCAAAATTAAACTGCAATACTAGATTGTATGCATTACTTTTCTGTACAATACAGTGGGGACTTGAGTCTCTATCTTAAAAGGCTCTTCCCTGTCCAACGGAGAAGAGCCATGTTGCTACCACCCAGTGGTGGGTTTTTGGTGCCGCCTCCCACTCTCCTGTGAGATCTATGGATCCATTTAAAACACTCTATGGGGATCTGTTGTAGATTTGCTGTCTTGAGATTCAGATATTAGTCTCCACCTGGTGTGGCTCTGTGCCAGTGATAGTGTCAGTTCATCTGTTCATCAGTACAGGCTTACTTTTTGGATTGTTTAAGCTAGGCATACATGGGTAAATTCCCGTGCAATCGACCCCCGATCAATCACAGCGTGTTGACATCACCACACTGTGAGCACATGGGCACATCGGTTCTGCTCAATGGGGACCCATTGTCTCCAGCCTTGTGTTGTGAGTAAGTGAATCTCTCATAACACAACACGGGCTGTGAGCTGGGGAGAAAGGAAGCCAGCCAGAACACAGCCTCACACTGCTGAGATGTGCTGGCCCCGTCCCCTTCACACTGACAGTGGGGTATTCCAGCCTTAAGAGATAATTATTTTGTCCTGTTTTGTTAGCTATAGAAGACCTTCCCCCAGGTTGTCAGGTTGTTATAAGATACTTTCAGAAAAACAAGCTTTACTTGGGTATGCACAAGGTATCCGCATTGGTACACATGCTAAAGCTAGCCATACATGTTCCGATTCCATGGCCGATCGATCACCCATCCGATCGATTCCGCGATGCCAGAGGGAATCGGATGTCCGATCGATCGCCCAATTAAGCCTGTCCCTACCACCTTGGGCCACCGATTCCTGGACGATTCCGTGCCCGATCGATCACTTCACACATGGCAACTCCCCCTGATGTGTGCTGAATCAGATCAGAAAGACCAACATGTTGGTTCTCTGGCAGATCCGATTCTGGGCCCCCGATCGATCGGACGTGATCGATCGGGCAAGGTGGGCTTCACGCGATTCCGGCACGATCGATTAGCATGCACGCGCCCGGAATTGATCGTCCCGGAATCCCTTGGGAATCGGACCCATGTATGGGGACCTTAAGCCTGCACTTTGTAAAGTGAAATATTCAGTAGGCTTGTTTTGCATGAGAACGGGCTGCACTAATCCTGTTTTAATATAACTAAAGCTTTTGTTTCAATAGTTTTAGTGTTTAGTTTGATGGCTCATAAGAAGAAGAAAAATAATAGCGGAATGCCTTGTGGACTCTCAGTTTCCAGAGTTCATATTTTCCTCTTTGACTCTGGCCTCCTTCCAGTCTATTTGATCTAGGTGGGAAAAATGGCCACAGTTCTCATTTCCACCGAGGACTTGGTAACCCCGCCAGCAGTACACCAGGCTGAATCAATGCTATCCTTTGTTTGTCTCACACAGCGTCACTTACTCCCCATCCAGACACACGCATACTTGGAAAATAATAGGTAATGCTTAATACTGGAAACTTCTAAATAGTGAATCCTTCCAAACGCACAGAGAGTAAAACACCTCACTATATCTTCTGCTCCTGAAAGCATGTTTTCCATTCCTAGAGGGTTTTTTATTATTTCTGTTTGATTTGGCTTTAAAATGACATATTCTTTTTCTACATAGACAAAATGTAATATAAACATCTCTGAAAAGTAGAATTTTTTTTTAAAAGTTGATAAGCATTTAATCTCATGTGCACAGCTTTATTTCGCCCTAAAACCAAGGGTGTCACCCTTCTTGCCATACAACACCCAGCCCTCCTTGAAGTATAGTTGTCAGATGGCCCATATTTACATTGATAGAGATATGATAATACAGTATATATGGTAGTTTTCTGTTATGGTGACTGATTCTAAAAGGCTGTCACAGTGGACATTTTATACTTCTGTTTCCTTTTATTAATTACAATAGATGTTTTGTTTTGTGTATCATGTATACTTTCACTGTTTTATGTTATGAATGTTGCACGTTACCAGTTCCCCTGTATGCTGGTAAAAATTCTCACTATCATTTCCATTAAACCATTGGTTCCTAAACTGTGGGTGGAGGTACTCCAAGGGGGCACACAGCTAGGGAGCTGATGGAGGGACAAGCAGGAAGCCAACCATGGAGCAACTAGCTGCAGACAGTAAGTAGACTGCATGTAATGTGTGTGTCTCTGTATATATACATAATGCATGTCTCTGCATCCAAATGAAATCCAAATAAAGTGTGATGGTCATGTCCCACAAGTACACAATACTACAATGCAAACATGGCTGAAACTGTGTAGTTTGAAGTGGGGGGGGGGGGGGGGGGGGTTCAATAATGTTCCAATGTACAAAGGGCAGGCCCTGAAGGGAAAGGTTGGGAACCACTGCATTAAGCCATGCCTCTTATACAACAACAAACATTAATAATTATCATTATTTCTCCATCATCAAAGGACTTGGAATATGTACACGTGGTAACTGTATGTAGGACAGATGTTCTCACTCCTCCATATTGCAAGTTAATCACAATAATTTTATCATAATATACATTTTATCTGTGAATAAAATGAGTACTCATCAATACCTCTGATACAATTGTGCTTCACTTGTGAATTTGGCTATTAATTGCTATTACCATAATGACCTGGGAGGGCTTCTAATTGTGCATGTCTGAGTTTGGTATGTTTGGATGTTCTACTGAGGTAACTGATGGGTGGGAACACTGGGTTACCCTGCAAAGTACCTATTGTAGGGACAGAGCAGTTCTTTGTCAATGGATTTCAGAAGGTCTATGGACCTTATGGCTAAAGCTGGGCATACACGGGTCGTTTTCCTGTCGACTGCTCAGCAGATCGTCTGGCCGTGATGACGTCATCACGCACGGGAGCTTGTGCCGAGCATCGGCCGGGCACTCTTGGGCGGTAGGCGCGCCCAATTTTCAGCCAGCCGACCGCTTTACAGCAACCAGCATGGCGGTCGATCACCTGAAAAATCTGCCCGTCTTTGCCCAGCTTTAGGCAGATTTTATTGACCAAAATTTGTAACCCTCGGGTAACTTACCTGCTTCAGCCAGGCCTGCATCGGCATCCTGAAGACTTGTAACTGGTTTCACTTCTCAGTAGGTAGGTTGGGGGTGCCCATCGCCATATTCCTATATTGTATTACAGGCATAGGCATTCCAGGTCCTCACATCCATACTGAGAATGTGTAGAGGAAGGCAGAGCGGGTAGGAAATACAAACCCATAAAATGGGAATCCCTTTGTATTTTGCATACTTCTTGTGGACACAGTTTACCAAATGTATTGGACCACCAGGCGAGTTAAAGGTAAGCTTATTTGACATACAGAAATCAGAAAGCGGCAAATGAATTGATATGTCAGATATTTGGCACCAGAGATTAGTATAAAATTGTAGATAGTCATTAATGGTAAAACAAAATGCCCTTTCCTGTCTATGTGACATTGGGCCTCCAGTGTAACCTCCTTTAAATTGATAGAGAACAACAGGACACACTATTAATAAATCCAGGATCTGCAAATCTGGTTCCCACCTGCCTGATAGATGTCAGGTATTTTATAGTTGGTGCTGGCAGTAAAAATATGTGCCCACATGTGTTCTCAGCCTGTGTAAGTCTAAATGTAAGACATCTGAGGGGAACTAAAATAATTTGTTTATGGGTAATAAATGAGCTGCATTATCCATTAACATACCTCTGTTATGCCAGCTACATACATTAAATGCAATTTATTCTAAATAGTGTATTTTTTGGACTAAGACACACCGGACCATAAGACACACCTAGTTTTTATAGCAGGAAAACCAGAAAAAAATATATATATATTTTTTTTTTTATTGCCTTAGAGTAACAGAATCGCTGTCTAGCCTATCCTGCCTAAGTTTTATCTTCTTTATTGCTTTTATTAATCCTCTAAAATACATACCCCAGAAAAAAATATTTAATATATAACTGTTCACATCAATTGGGTTAATGCAATTGATTAAACAAATGAAATATCAAATTCAGCTAGTAGATGTCACTAGCAGCAGTACACTCACAACATGTCATTCTCCACACTGATCGAGAGGAGGGGGGCTGCGGGGGAAGGATGCAGATCTCCTCTCCCTCACTGTTCGTGGAAGCTGAAGAGTGATTGCAGTTTCCACAGACACGGAGAGAGGAATAGATGGCAGTTCATCTATCTCTCTCTTCATTGCTTATACCAGCTGGGCTCTGCTGACATAAGCAATCATACAGTTCAGATGCGAGATTTGGCCATGGGTGGATCTCTTATCTGACAACTCCTCCAGCTCCCCGGCTCATCTCCATCCCGGGAGTGCTGGCGGGGAGCCAAGGCGCGACCTTGCATTCGGACCATAAGACTCAGGCACTTTTCCCCCCAAGTTTGGGTGTGTCTTATAGTCTAAAAATTCAGTACTTGTTGATTTCATAACCCCATTGTATTTATCAGCATTTATTTCCTTGTGAAAACACAATGAGGGTATGTTTACACCTGGCTTGCACACTGCTTGCTTGTGATTTCTCTGCGGCGGCAACGCACCCTATTCACTTGCATAAAGAAACAGATGGGAAACACGCTCAATGGTTTTTGAATTTGTGAGTTTATTGCAATTCCAGTTGGTGACCTTGGGCCCTGATTTAATGAATTTTGCAGTGTTTATATTTGGAAGGTTATCTATTTTTACTAAGAACACAAGTTATGCATACAGTTGCCTTCAGGGCAGGTGTCCTAGGTCATGTAGGCATCCTAGAGACACACTATTTTTAGTTTCTGATGTCTGTTAAGGTTCTCATTCATCCAGGTCATTGTATATCTGTATTGCTTGATTCAAATCAACTAAACTTGCTGTGTTTGTTTCTTGAAGACATTTCGCTAGTCATCTGACTGGCTTTCTCAATTCAGAGTGACTGTGTATATGATCCTACTGGAAATATACACTCTGGGGTATAGCTCTAATCCACATAACCTGTAAACCAGCATGGGATCTGAGTCTCATGAAGGTAGGTGTTACTACATTAGCTTGATTGGAGCTGCGAGGTGTTATCAACCCGCCCTGGGGAGGGGTGTTAAAATGGCATTGTATGTGGCAGACAATAGATGTCGCAACCCCCCTGTTCAAATTTGGCTTCTCAATTTTCACATATATGGCATATTCCTTGGCTTCTCGTTTGACAAATATGAATTTGATGCAAAATCTTCCTATTAAAAGAGCAAACAATGCAGACAACGAACTCCCATGTGACCTTAGCTATAGAAAAATTTGTGCTTTTTTCTTCCCTTGAACGTGCATGTACAATGTCATAGAGACTACTCTTGCAAACAAGAAGCTGATTTGAAGACATATAGACTGTGTGATCAAAGTAGCAGAAGAGTTAAACGTAAATCTTTTCAGTTCCACAGACTGCATGCCTACACCAGATGGAAAGTTAGCCTCTGAAAGCATGAAAGTTAATCATCAGTTCCATGAAAACAGCGCTTTGCATCTGTCAGAGAGTTCCAGCAGAGAACAGTGGAAAGTACTGGAGAACAACCTGCTAGCATATTACTACAGCTGAACCATTGCTTGATAAAATGAACAGATTACCGTATATCCTTGGAGTATATTGTATAGATCCTGGGTACCTGACCTGAAGCACCATTAGTATGTTTTGCTAATCTTGGGACACTAGCAGTCTATATATGTTCTGCTAATCCTTGGACACCAGCACCCTAATGCAGTGGTTCCTATCCTCTTTATATGCACGACCCTGGAAGTGACATTGCAAAGTGTCACTTTCTGTATTTGGAACGTGGACGTGGCGGTGTGGAGTGTCACTTATGCATTCCAAATACCCAAAGTCTGGAAGTGACACTCTGCAACGTTACTTCAACATGATCAGGTAACTGTAATGTCCCCTCCTATTTTCCCACCCCGCTTGTGCAAGTGATGTGTGGGGTGGCATGTAAGCAAGGAGAGTTATGCCCCCTGCTTCCTAAGTGAGGAGGGAGGGGGCGTTACTCCCCCTCCTCATTTCCCACCCTGTTTGTATGCATTAGCACTGCTGCTTTTAAGTGACAGCTCTGATGCTTTCAGTGAACACAGCAAGCCCTGAGAAATGTTTGTTAACCACCCCAGGGGGCCCGGACCCACCGGTTGACAACCAGTGCTGTAATGGCAAGCTCTTTACTAGCTTTATGTCTCCAGTTTCAACCACTGCCTTCCAAAACTAAATTTATAGTATTTCCACAGTCTCCCATCAATATTTACTCCAAAATATATAAAATGGAGCCGGTTGCTTTTTATAGGTTTCAGGGACTAAAAAGACAAAGACTTAACTGCTATAGATCCCACCTTAGGCCCCCATACCTTACAATCTTTCCATACAATATATGTACAATCAAATTTTCTTCTACCAAAACCATGTAATATGATGACCTTTCTAACCCTTCCAATCATTATGTATTGTATCAGGGAGGCCACTATACTACACAGTTGTTGGTAGATCTAATGGAAATTGTATGGATTGATCTAAAGGTGTATAGGGGACCTAAGTTGGTATTCTAAACATACACTCATCGGCCACATTATATTAGGCACACCTGTCCAACTGCTTGTTGATGCATGCTGAATTATGCTGAATTACTGATCAGCCAATCACATGGTGGCAACGCAATGCATTTAGGCATGTTGACATGGTCAAGATGAACCGCTGCAGTTCAAACCGTGCTTCAGAATCGGGAAGAAAGGTGATTTAAGTGACTCTGAAAGTTGCATGGTTGTTGGTGCCAGACGAGCTGGGCTGAGTATTTCAGAAACTGCTGATCTTAACGCACAACCATCTCTAGGGTTTACAGAGAATGGTCCGAAAGTGAGTGGCAGTTCAGTGGGTGCAAATGCCTTGTTGATGTGCAGCCAACAAATCTGCAGCAGCTGCGTGATATTATCATGTCACTATGGACCAATGTCTCACAAAAAGGGGGTCCAACACGGTAATAGCAAGGTGTGCCTAATAAAGTGGCCGGTGAGTGAACATAGTGCATCCTCCATTATATAAGATGCCTAAATTCTAAAAAATAAAAGATTCAGTTCGAGGCATTGCAGATGTTTGTTTTAGGAATTCATTAACCTTGAATCTGTCCTTAGCTTCATATTTATATCCACAGAGGTTTTAGGTACAGATTTTCAAGAAAACGAGTAACAACATATATAAAAAAAGTTGGTTCTATTGAAGTCATAATTATATTTTGTATTATAGTCTTGCCAATAGGATATAGTCACCAATGTCCCAGTGAGACTGGTGTACGGATACTGGTGTGTGTTAGTACTAAGCTGCCCTCTACTGTCTATTTATAGTCATAGCATTGCATGTGATTGTAAATATGTTTAACTCCATTGTGTTCAAACATTTAATGTACATAAAGAACATTAGAGACCCAGCATGCATCCCAACAGATACATCTCTGCTGTACATCAATGCATGTAATATATAATGTGCTATGGTACCAGGTGTGCCACTATAACAGGGGCAGCCACCTTTTTCACTGGAGGGCCACAATGGGTTTTTTGACAGAGGGACCGGACCAAAAACTTGTAAGGACTGCCTGATCTCAAGTCCTCCCAGCCTGAGTAGGATAATTAACCTGCTTGGCGTTATGCCAGAACACAGTGCGTTCACAGTTTGTTCTGCTCGCGCTGGGATCTGGCCAAACACGCCAGTGCTGTGCGAGCTCAAAGTGATTCTGCATCGCTGCAGGCATGCTGCGTCTTCAGCATAACACCAAAAGGAGCGGAGGGGGAAGGGTTGCGACGCCATTTACCTCAATGTCAAAAGAGGGGCGTTGCTTTTTCTGCCCCACATGTGTGATGAGAAGGGCGGGGATCACTTGTAAGGGGCGGTTTCGTCCCAGCCAGGGTGATTCCCCGCCAGGGAGGTTAAACAGATTACATTGATACATTTTCCTGCTGCTTAAAAAAATTATAATAATAATCATAGGGAGATTAAAAATACAAATAATATATATATATACGGTATATACTACAACCTCTAGGCATTATATCCAATTATTGCAGGAAACGAGGGGCAAGATGATAAGTTTAAATAGGCAGAATATGATAATATTCATAATTTGCCCACATTTAAACCATAATGAAGATAAGTGAATATGTGTGCAAGACTTCTTTTTTCCCCACCTAGTGATATATACACTAAGGGGGCATTTACATGTGCATTTGTGCAGACGCTTCTTGTGCTTTTCTGAGCCTGATAAACGCCAAAACACTTATCAGATAATGGGAGTCCATGAGGGTGTCTGCAGGGCTCATTTAGCGTCAGAGCTTCCATCTGAACACAATATTAGGAGTTAAAATAAAGCCCAGAAATCCTGATAAACAATGGCACAGTTCTACATTTTGAACGCCATTATTGACTCCCATTATAATCGTCCTGATGTTTTTCAGGCTCTCAAAAGTGCAAACTTTGCACAGACACACGTGTTAATACAGCCATAAGGCCCCCATACACACAGCGATGGTGGCGGGATTCTCGGCAGACCAATTGCAGCGTGATGACATCATCATGCTGCAGCTGGTCACCCAGAGGATAGGTGGGCACCCATTGTGTGCCGGTGTCCCCATCCAAAATAATGGGGCCGGCCAGAGAAATACAGACATGTCTGTTTTCTGGCCTATCGAGATCGTGGGCGACATGAACCTGCCGCTCCATGTGGGCAGCAGCAATCTGCGGCCGCAGATTGCTGCGTGTATGGGGGCTTTTAATAGCCAAGGTGTGAACATATCAGCTAGGTGACCCTGCCTGACCACTATTTAAACGCTTCTCAGTGTTAAAAGGTTGCTAAGGGAGCATTCCCACTGGCGCCTGGAAACTCCACATCCAGCGCCCAGACACCTGAAAAGCGATGAGGCCAGGAAGCTGTCCCCCGGTTACTTTTCAGGCTCCTGCTCGATAGTAAATGAATGGGGGCATTTTTAAACACCCCACGAGTGAGCAGGCGTCCAAGTGCGGGGGAGCCGACGTATGAATGCTACGTAAACGTGTAATAAATGCTCCCAGCCACAGGACGCATCTGGAGAGCATTAGGCCACATTCATGCGTATACTTTCCGGGCGGCTGCGTTTAAAGACACCCGTGTGAATTATTATTATTATTATTAACATTTATTTATATAGCGCCAGCATATTACGCAGCGCT